>OZ012686.1:42931940-43001940 GCA_963942565.1 Maea johnstoni | reverse complement strand
TTTCGGACCGTTACAGGAAACAAACACTTTTTTAGGCCTAAGCTAATATCTACTCCTTGATATCTAGGGATTTACCTTAACAAAAGGCTGTGTTGCTGCGACTGACGCTGATGCTGCTGCAGCTGCCGTCATGGCGCCCCTCTCGGCTGAAGGTTCCTGTACAGCGCCCTCTAGTTTCACTGCTTCATCTCGACCTATATACTTGGGCTGGACAACTCTTTTCACAGGTCCACTGTTTTCTTGCCTTCAAATTATCAAAGAAAAATGAAAATAACAACAGACATTTCTCAACAGTTTGCCATTCAAAGTATCATACAATCAAAAGCATTTCCTTTATATACCCCTCAAATATCATCCACTATTGCCAAAGAATTGAAAAATATTCATTTGTCAAATAGTCAAATATTGCAAAACGATTGCCATAAGTCAAAGATTGCTGACAGATTTTCCCCATGTCTTGGCCAGACCCATGCAGGGATTAGAGACAGTGAGCAATTAATGACAAGACCTTTAATTTGAACAGCAATCAGGGAAGGCCTATAATTCATTAAATTGAGCATATGGTATGAAATAGATTTTACACTCACCTTTTAAAGAAGCTGTGCTTGAGTAGCTTTTGTTTCTCGTTAAGTCTGAACTGTGATATCTGAACATCTGCGTCGAGCTGATGCTTATTTGGTTGGACAGGGCCATCTATTGGCGAACCCTGCCTTATCACAGAGGAGTGGCTCTGAAAAAATAAAATAAAAAGAGTAGATGTTTCAACGTCAGATAAATGTGTTTTCGGGGCTCGAAATTAAGATTTTTTCCAGGGATCCCAATTGCATCTTCATAAGCTTCATAAAGGTGTTGTACATATCAAACAGTACATCTTTGGGCTCCCTGCAGAAATTTTAAGGAGGGGCAGGGTAGTTAGTTCAAAAGAGACTTTGGGCTCCCGGATCTAACTAATTTCGAGCCCTGGTTTCTAAAACTTCAAGGAAAATACAATGTTCAAAGTAAGTGTAAAGTTATGTTCTGAGTTAGACTACGTTCCTAGTCTTGATAAGGTTGCCTTCCCCTCAGAGTTAAGCAAACGTCTAACATCATTTTTTTTTACAATTAATCACATTAATTAATCTCAATTAGAATTTGATTAAACATATCAAACAGTTTTAATCCTACATTTATCTCTGTCACTAAGCAAAAACTGCTTAGACATGTAATCATGAAGCTCCATGAAAATTTATGTTCAGCAATTATTATTTTCAGATAGGTGTACATTTCTCTGTTGATCTACAAGCCCAAATCATTTTCAGATTTAAACAATAGCAATGGTCCAGACTAGTAACCTTCTTATAGTGTGCCCAGTAGACTAGTTACATGCCTACTTGGAATTCTTAAAAAATATTGACCAACCTAGGAATTTGGGCCACTATAATTATTTTACAAAAAAATGAGCTTTTGCACATTATGAATAGTTAAAACTGGTAGCAGTTACCTTTGGGAAGCCTGTGAATCTCTCACTTCTGTTGCTGTGCATGGAGTCAGAGTGAGAGTCACTGGACGAGGAGACATTGGTGGTGGCAGTTACAGTCACTATCCTTTCTGGGACGGTCACTATCTCCAAGTCTCCCACTTCATCTGAGGCTTCTGAAATAATATAACACAATATCATAGTGCATTGCAAAATAAAATAATATACCATTTCTGGTTTGAATAACTGTCACTATCCTTTCTGGGACCGTCACTATGTCCAACTCTCCCTCTGAGGCTTCTGAAATAACATAATAGTGCCATAGCGCATTGCCAAATAAGATATTATACCATTGCTGTCACTATCCTAAATTTGAGCATGGAGTAGGCATTGACATATCTAAGGCTTAATAACTATTTGCCTGAGTAACCTAACCATTAAACCCATTTATGCTTCAGAGTTACTCTAGAAATCGTCGCTTGGATCTATGATACAAGTGACACTCAAATTGGAACTAGGAATGACTTTGAAATATGCAGGAGAGTTGCTTTCAGTGTTCTGATTAACATTTCTCTGTCAATTATTTTTTCAACTATGCCTACACCTAAAGGATTTCATCAAAATGATAAGGCTGCTTTTAGCCACTATGAGCATTAATGGGTTAGCCTTATTCATTATCTTAATTAAAATTTCATCATATAATTATAGGATGGGGATACATTGTATAGGGTAGTGTTTTAGTTGAATTTTAATCAATCTTAATTTATAATTAATTCAATCCTTATATATAACAGGATAGCAAAATTTATATCGAAGGCATTTTACTTGCAAGTTGTATTTGCTCACCTTTTGATTTTTCTGCCCCATTATGGACTATATCTATTTTCTCACCGTGTTGCTCTCCCCAGTCAGTAGCTATCCCATGATCCTCTTCTCCCTGTCTGCTGGACTTCTGTTCAATTCCATTAGCAGATACCTCTCTATTGCTTTTTAAGGGAGTGTGTCTTTCAACAACCACTCTACTACGATGGCTGCTCTTTGTTAAACCAGAAATAGTAATAGATGGGTCTGCTAAGTCAGTTTCCGGTTCTCTTGGGCAAAGCACATTGGAGTTTCCTTTCTCCCTATCATCCGAACCTTTCTCAGAACCCGAGACATTTGAGGGTAGTTGCTGAACTTGTTTAATACCTATATTTCTTGCGCAGTTTTTCAGAGTAGGTTTATTTTCTTTAAAGGATGGCGGAGAAATTCTCCCTATGGCACCCTTTGGTGACATATCTCTGAGATTTCTATCACTTTCCACCAATTTGCTTTTATTCTGATAGGGTTGATTTTGAGTTTCAACAGCTTTACTTCCATACAGTTTGGGATCACTGTGCACCTTTGAGGTGGGTGCAGATTGCTTTCGCTCAAAATGAGACACTTTGGTTCTCATTATTGGGTCAGTCCCGGGTGGTGGCTGGTTCTCTTTCTTCTCTTCCCTGATAGCAGATAGGGGAGGAGGAACACAATGCGTGGCGGACTCATCTGCTTTATCGGTGGTCTCGTTGTTTTCGAACGGGGACCTTATCTGCCGCAGCCGCTTCGAGGAGACTTTCACCCTTTGATGAAAGCTGCCAGAACTCGACACCGATGAGCCACTGGTGTTCAGGTTTCTCGTGCATGCAGGCTCGATCGTGGTGGATCTTATGAGAATCTCGCTCGCTGTTGAACTATTGGATGAGCTATGGCTGATGTTGTGGTGAGTAGCAGGGGTGTGGCCACCAGATGAGTATGATCTATTGCTGGCATCAGATGCTGCGGGAATAGGAGAGATCACCTGCGCCCTAGGGTAAATACTTCTTGATGACTTTCCAGGTGCGCCTTCATGCTCACTCTCAAACCTCGGAGCTTTTTTCTTTGATGCTGCATAATTGGCACTTGGATTTGGCTGTTGGGGTTTTCGCAGTGCCTTGACGGCTGCGTCGGTCACGGAGAGTAGATCGTTTACAGCGGGTACAGCTGAGCCCGGCTCCTGAGAGCCTCTCTCCGAGTGCTGCTCCTGCTTACTGTTCAATATTGACAAAATATCATCCTCCTCCATTGTCAAAGTGAATCTGAAAAAAAAGAGAATTCTTTTTTAATTCAAAATTTTGCACATGTTGGCTTTATGTACTATATATTCTATATAGTACATATAAGTTTTACCATGAATTCCTGAACAACCCACGAGAGTATGCAATGTTTGATAGTGTCACTTTTACTGCTGATGATAAATTCCTTGTTTGAAGTTTCAGCTTTAAGATAGACTGACTAAAAAGTCTGTTTAAACAATGTTGCAGTGATCTACCCTGAGTTGAATTCAGCCAAGGTTTAGCTATGTTTTAACCCTCATGGGGGAGCCACTATCTAGAGCTGAAGTAGATAACAAGCTATCAACTGCCACTCCTGATGACTGCATGTGCTGCCACCCTATTCACAGGCGGTAAGCACCAATCAAACTTTAACCCCACTTTAGCCTTGAGTGCACTTAACCCCTACTTTCCCTATGCACCAACTGGGTTAACCCACTCTCATGAAGTGCACAAGTTTGCAAAAGTGTACTTGAGCAATAAGTGGAAGCATAGTGGGAGTGGGGTTGGTGCATATTGCCCTATACCTATCCAGTTTAAATAGTAGTAAGATTATATATCTAACTCACGCTGAGTGCTAATTGTGCAATGCAAGGAAGAAATAGGGAGCTTGGACTTCTACCACTCTCTGTGTTTCCATCTTTCCTGACTGACAGCTACCAGCTGTGAATCATTGCAATTACAGTAGGTTTTATACCATTGGGCAAATCATTAATTAATCTGGTTTACCCAATTTGAGCTGCAAATTTGATTTTTCATTCATCAATGCACAACACTAGTTTAAAATATCATACCTTGGAATAAAATTTAGAGAAATCCATCACCCTTGACAGCCCCAATAGTAATGTCATATCAATGAGGAAATGTTCAGTTTATCATATTGTATTGTTTAACTAGATGGGCCTAGCAAACCCAGTTTTTGGACATCTACTGCTAAAAGAGAAATTTTCATTTTTTTTCTAGCATCCTGGTTTATACAGCACTTCTGCTACCAAGAGTTTTATCTGGTTTTACAATTTCCATTCCACATCCAGGTTTGTGTTTTGATATTTTTTATAAATAGATGATATTCACTTCCCCTTGACCAGGCCTGTAAACAAACAGACACTAACCAGCTAGATAAATAACACTCATATATTAACAGTCAGAAAACACATTGTAAAATGAGTGACCAGTATAGTAAAAGGATGACCCATAGAACATATAGAAGTCGCTCTTTGATGAAAGCTCGCTCTGACCTCTCGCAATCTCGGAAAGATGGTGGTCACCATTTGATAACCAAACCATCTCAAGAAATCTTTGGACTACCGTTCCGTTAAGAGTGATTTTACCGACACACAAAGTTAGCGGCACACATTGCTAGCTCATATTAGTCATCCTAGTGCAGTCAGGTATGAGGTAAATTTGACACCGACGGAGAAATTTGGGAAAGACGAATACTAACACAGGAGGGTATAGGCGTTATGCCCGACTCTAATACCAATAACGTCAATATATAAAATGAGTATTAGAGTCAGCCCCGGCTACTGGTCCCCATGACAATATCTAATCTCCTGAGTAGAGCTCCCAATGGATATGTCAAGGAATGTTTAGACAACACAGCCTGTAGCACCTCTTAGAGCACCTACTTATCTGACTCTAACCAGAGAAATACATCCCCTTGATCCGCAACCCCATAGGCACAGCATGCTAGTACCTAGAGTATGAGCGCCTCGGGTTACGCAGTGTAGCCTGGGGAAGTATTGGTCACGTGATTGGTTTCGCGGCAATTTCAGTCTGACCCAGGGCCTGTGAAAACCAGCAGGCAGCCAATCCTGGGGTACACATGTTATCTATAACTCATAGTGGTGTGTAGCCGGGGCCGACTCTAATACTCATTTTATATATTGACGTTATTGGTATTAGAGTCGGGGCAAGCCCGTATACCCTACAATATTATTTTTCAATCTTCCCAAATTTCTCCGTCGGTGTCAAAGTTACCTCATACCTGACTGCACTAGGATGACTAATATGATCTAGCAATGCGTGCCGCTAACTTTGTGTGTCGGTAAAATCACTGTTAACGGAATGGTAGTCCAAAGATTTCTTGAGAAGATTTGTTTATCAAATGGTCACCACCATCTTGCCGAGTTTGCGAGAGGTCAGAGCGAGATTTAATCAAAGAGCGACTTCTATTTGTAATTCGGCACATGCCGCCTATTGTTTATGAAAATGGTCTTGGGCCTGCCGTATGTGCCGAATTACAAATAGAAGTCGCTCTTTGATTAAATCTCGCTCTGACCTCTCGCAAACTCGGCAAGATGGTGGTGACCATTTGATAAACAAATCTTCTCAAGAAATCTTTGGACTACCATTCCGTTAACAGTGATTTTACCGACACACGAAGTTAGCGGCACGCATTGCTAGATCATATTAGTCATCCTAGTGCAGTCAGGTATGAGGTAACTTTGACACCGACGGAGAAATTTGGGAAGATTGAAAAATAACATTGTAGGGTATACGGGCTTGCCCCGACTCTAATACCAATAACGTCAATATATAAAATGAGTATTAGAGTCGGCCCCGGCTAAGTGGTGTGAGGCAGCGAAATTTGATGACGCATGCACTGTGCCCACTCCCTGTCTACTACTCCCAGCTCTAACCAGTCTGAGTTTGATCTCAATCATCAATGACAATGATTGAATGAATGGGTAAATGACTTTAAAAATAAAATGTGATAAAATGTTTTGAAATGTGTCAAAGTTTTACAAATAATTTGATTATGATCATTATGAATAAAAAATTCGATCTGGCTAACTACAATGCACAACATGGATCAGATTCTTTGCACGAGATCTAAATGAAGCTCTTTTAACTCACAGATAAGGGTACTGAAGTCATTCATTTCAACATCCCGCCTCCATCACTTGTAAACATTTCACCTGAAAGAATGTCATATGTAAAACTACCTCTCATTGGCTGCTGGAAATAGAGGACTTGTGAGGAGGTGGTTACTGCATGCATTAAATATCTAATTTTGGTATATGATTTACTTTTCCTAAAAGACAATTCCAATATCTGTTGGACAAACGTGACACTAGATGTGTTTAAATGTACAAATAGTGGGTGAGTGGTGAAACAAGTAACTTATTTTGCAGACGAATTTCCCAATGTAATGTCCAATCAAAAGCAGTGTTGTTAATCGTCCAAGGAAGTTCGCAATGAATTGTGGGATTGATTTCCACAAGGTCTCGGTGAACTAATTCCAAAGCTGACGGGTGAATTTCAGCTGTGGTATGACAAAAATGCTTGGCTAGCTCCAAAACTAGTCATCCTTTCACACCTAAAGTTGTTATTATTCTGATCAGAACATTCTCCTCTTTTAAATTAAGCCAAAAAAATTAGGGGTCATATCGTGATTTTTTTTTCTATGGGCCAACATAGGTCAGAGTGACAGATTTGCCCTCTGGTGGTCAAAGTCAGAAACGAGTCAGCATACAAACAAACTCGATCACTTCCAGCTTGGTATTCATACGCCCGAGCAACAAACTTCACTTTATGGGCAAAAAACAAAAGCCCAGTCCCTACCCATTCCAAAAATACCATATTTGTTGAATAAAGTTGTATATATCTCCATTTATAGGCCTCCATCATCCCTACCCCCAGTTTTAATAGGGACTATGCAATGGTACTACTCGGATGGATACACCATTTAGTTCACCGAGACCATATAGAGAGATGGCCAAAAAATCTTTTTTGATTTAATAACACAAACTGTGGTTTTAATTCATCAATGATGTCCAAAGATGATAATTTAGAGGTTTTTTCTGAATCAAAATGTATATTTTCTTGTCAAAATGGTCATAATTTGGCCAAAAGTGGCCCCGGAGAACCGCCAACACTGGCCGAAATCCTGATTTTTTTCTTTTCCACACATATGCTCATTTTGTGAAAAATCTAGCGATATGACCTACCGTTTTTATTTCATTTCTGATAAGTCCACATTATCACCATTCTTTTGACATACTGCAACCCCCGAGAAGGATGGACCGTTTCCATGGCAACGACCTCTGAATTCCACGATATTGTGAAAAATGGGAGATTTCTGGGCATTTTGGCATCATCTGTGGATTTTTAAAGCATTTTCCAGTGAGAATTTCGAGGCAATAAATAAATAAATGATAAAGATTAGAATGTTAGGTTGTTGTTTTTTTAAGCCAAAGTTAAAATAGTAATTTAAGGTCCAAAAATATCCAATTTTACAGCAAAAACTAGCCAAAATGGCAAAATATACGTGTTTTACGCCATAAACTGTCTATTTTGGGGCAATATATATTTGCTTTGGGGTACCATATCTACATAAAAGTTGGAAAAAAGTTCATAGATATGACACAGAATATAGATATTATACATCTATTAAGGAATAAACATTGGCAGATGCAAAATAAGATTGGTCAGAGACCCCCAGGAACGTAACTGTTGTGGGAAGGGGTGTGCCCGCACTGTACTATATGGTCTCGGTGAACTAATTCCAAAGCTGACGGGTGAATTTCAGCTGTGGTATGACAAAAATGCTTGGCTAGCTCCAAAACTAGTCATCCTTTCACACCTAAAGTTGTTATTATTCTGATCAGAACATTCTCCTCTTTTAAATTAAGCCAAAAAAATTAGGGGTCATATCGTGATTTTTTTTTCTATGGGCCAACATAGGTCAGAGTGACAGATTGGCCCTCTGGTGGTCAAAGTCAGAAACGAGTCAGCATACAAACAAACTCGATCACTTCCAGCTTGGTATTCATACGCCCGAGCAACAAACTTCACTTTATGGGCAAAAAACAAAAGCCCAGTCCCTACCCATTCCAAAAATACCATATTTGTTGAATAAAGTTGTATATATCTCCATTTATAGGCCTCCATCATCCCTACCCCCAGTTTTAATAGGGACTATGCAATGGTACTACTCGGATGGATACACCATTTAGTTCACCGAGACCATATAGAGAGATGGCCAAAAAATCTTTTTTGATTTAATAACACAAACTGTGGTTTTAATTCATCAATGATGTCCAAAGATGATAATTTAGAGGTTTTTTCTGAATCAAAATGTATATTTTCTTGTCAAAATGGTCATAATTTGGCCAAAAGTGGCCCCGGAGAACCGCCAACACTGGCCGAAATCCTGATTTTTTTCTTTTCCACACATATGCTCATTTTGTGAAAAATCTAGCGATATGACCTACCGTTTTTATTTCATTTCTGATAAGTCCACATTATCACCATTCTTTTGACATACTGCAACCCCCGAGAAGGATGGACCGTTTCCATGGCAACGACCTCTGAATTCCACGATATTGTGAAAAATGGGAGATTTCTGGGCATTTTGGCATCATCTGTGGATTTTTAAAGCATTTTCCAGTGAGAATTTCGAGGCAATAAATAAATAAATGATAAAGATTAGAATGTTAGGTTGTTGTTTTTTTAAGCCAAAGTTAAAATAGTAATTTAAGGTCCAAAAATATCCAATTTTACAGCAAAAACTAGCCAAAATGGCAAAATATACGTGTTTTACGCCATAAACTGTCTATTTTGGGGCAATATATATTTGCTTTGGGGTACCATATCTACATAAAAGTTGGAAAAAAGTTCATAGATATGACACAGAATATAGATATTATACATCTATTAAGGAATAAACATTGGCAGATGCAAAATAAGATTGGTCAGAGACCCCCAGGAACGTAACTGTTGTGGGAAGGGGTGTGCCCGCACTGTACTATATGGTCTCGGTGAACTAATTCCAAAGCTGACGGGTGAATTTCAGCTGTGGTATGACAAAAATGCTTGGCTAGCTCCAAAACTAGTCATCCTTTCACACCTAAAGTTGTTATTATTCTGATCAGAACATTCTCCTCTTTTAAATTAAGCCAAAAAAATTAGGGGTCATATCGTGATTTTTTTTTCTATGGGCCAACATAGGTCAGAGTGACAGATTGGCCCTCTGGTGGTCAAAGTCAGAAACGAGTCAGCATACAAACAAACTCGATCACTTCCAGCTTGGTATTCATACGCCCGAGCAACAAACTTCACTTTATGGGCAAAAAACAAAAGCCCAGTCCCTACCCATTCCAAAAATACCATATTTGTTGAATAAAGTTGTATATATCTCCATTTATAGGCCTCCATCATCCCTACCCCCAGTTTTAATAGGGACTATGCAATGGTACTACTCGGATGGATACACCATTTAGTTCACCGAGACCATAACACTCGAAAATAGTAAGTGCAGACGATTCTGGGTTTCTACGTTGTTGTAAGGTCCTATACACCCCTAAGTGTTTGATTGTGGAATATATCATTGAAGTGTGGCTGTTTTTTTATCAGGGGTATATCAGAAACTTATCCTGAACAGTGAATTATCCCGTCAAATATCGACTTGTAATGTATTTTCTCAATTATCGCTCAATACTGGCTTCATGTGTGGTTCAGCTCAGCTAGTGGTGCCTGAAGGTTAGCTGTTTAGCCTGTTCATGATTGTGATTTCTGAGACTGTAGTTAGACATTCAGTAACAGTACGATCTAGAGAAGATACAGTGATGTATAGGGTTTGATTGTGGTGAAGAAATTCTGTATCCCTGTAATCAGTATGGCCTTTTGGGTATCAGTTAATGTTGAAATGCCCTTGACATCTCCTATGTTGAGGCTTCCTAGGGAATACACTTCATCACGATTCCTAGAGATTTCGTACCCAAGAGATTTCGCCCCGAATAGAGTGCAACTTCAACTTCATGTCATAATTAACAACTCCAAAACGCTGAATAGTAGGGGTCCATACCGTTAAAATTATACGGTATGGTACGGGTACGGTATATTTTATACGGTTCCGGTATGCTAACGGTATCGATACTGGTTACTTTCTTTACTTTGTCGATGTTTTCAAAATTCTGTCGCGCGCGTTAGCGCTTGGAAAAGTGTGGTGGGGCTGGACTAGCACCATGTAAAATACATAGCGTGGCCCTCTCCACACTTTTCCAAGTACTACTGCCCGCATTAGTATCTATCGTAGTGCAGTTAAAATGGCCGCCGGCACTGGATGACGCGATCGCGATGAATTTTCCCGCCGATCCCGCGTCTCTGCACTCTTTTCTGCCTTGCCTGCTATATCAGCAGCGAGGCATTTTATTCATAGTAGGTACCGGTAAAAAAGTACCGGCTTCTATTTATACGGTTTATCACCGGTATTTTCGGGCGGGGTATCGGTACCCTCACGGTACGGGTATACCGGTGTGGACCCCTACTGAATAGTGATATGAACTTTTTGGAAGCGATTATAACATTAGTAACTTAATCTTGACTTGGTTTATATGCACTTATCTTGGTGGTTCAGTTGGTTCAATTTTGCTGCCCAAGCTCTACCTGGTAATATGCAACCGAGACACAAGATTCTTCATCATACCACTTCAGAGATATGTTAATATGACGCTGGCATGGCCAGGAAGCGAGCGAAGCTTTGGATGATCATTTTTTTTTTTACTTCTGACCAAAATACAGCATTGATTGACCGTAAATTAATGGCATACAAAACATTACGATTTTAAACTGTCTTAAAATTTATATTTCTGATTTTGACGAGAATGCAATGGCCAGTAGAATGAATTCTGGCGGTTCTATCGATCTAAACCGCATTAAAATTGACCCACGGACAGGCGAGAAATTCAGTTTTAACTTGGATATAGTAGCGGCCACGGCGTGGTTTGGCCAGGAAGCTAGCCGAGAATTGAGCCACGGACGGGCGAGAAATTCAGTTTTAACGTGGATATACATGTAGTAGCGGCCACTTTCATTCATATTTCGCAACTGATTTTGACGAGAATTCAATGGCCAGTAGAATGAATTCTGGCGGTTCTATCGATCTAAACCGCAATGGTCAGTAGAATGAATTCAGGCGGTTCTAAACTGCATTAGAATTGAATTGCATTCATATGATTTCGCAACTGATTTTGGCGAGAATTCAATGGCCAGTACAATGAATTCTGGCGGTTCTATCGATCTAAACCGCAATGGTCAGTAGAATGAATTCAGGCGGTTCTAAACTGCATTAGAATTGAGCCACGGACGGGCGAGAAATTAAGTATTAACGTGGATATACATGTAGAAGCGGCCACTTTCATTCACGCACGTGCATTCATGCATTTCAGCCAATGGGATGAAATGTAAGTGTTTGGTATTGTTGTACTGCACATTACGTCATTGTCGACCAATGAAATCGGTCGTTACTTAACCTACCAAAGATTCCTCCAGAACGGAAGTCGTCCGCACGTTGCCTCGCACGTTGGACGATATTGCTGTCCCGCACGTTGGACGATATTGTTGTCCCGCACGTTGGACGATATTGTTGTCCCGCACGTGGGACGGTGACAACTTTCTGGGTCCGTGTATGTATTTCATATTTCCATTTCATATAGTGACGTCATATACACTCATATACACACACGCTCAATTGACGGATTGCGATGCTTCGCCTCGCTATCACTTCACTATCATGAAGCAAAATATTGTAATAATTCAGAAATAAAAAACATCACCTGAAACTACTGTTCTTGATCTTCCGGAAAATGTTTTGTTGTCGCTATATGAAATAAATATAATATTTGACCTGTGTAAAACTAAGATTTGGCAGAGAACATTCAGAGTTTGATTTACTACAAATTAAAAATCCCCTGTGATTTCTTGATGTGTAACTATAAGTATCTTAATCATGATCCTAAATATCTGTTTCTATGGGTGAACTTGTCTTTGGAAGTCTTGAAGGAAAAGGGAGACCAGCAAGGAACGAATTCTGAGATTATATTGATCAAAGGAATTCCAAAGTTTCATTTACCTTATAAGAGTACCACTTTAGATGAACAAAAAAATATCTGAAAGAAAAAACATTAATATCTTAAACACTTCAAACCTCCTCAATCACCCTATGTGCTTTTATTCTTTAGATTTTTATGTTTTATTCCGCAAATCATCGACTGAACAGAAAATTAAGGTGTTGAATTACAGCCTCCATATTCTGATTACAAGTCAAGTTGCCACATTGCTGGACAGTGCTGGTGCAAAAAGTCAATACAGAAGATTCATTTCAAGGCAAAAAACATACAATGGAAATTCAAATAAAAATGTGGAGGTACAAATACAGGAAATACAAAGCAAAACAGGCAAATATTATCAAATTGGCGGGGCAATCTGAAAGCCTGGCGGGACTATCTGATCTTTGGTCCAACTTGCCCCGCGTGACTACCTGGGTTGGCCAAACACCCAGAAATATGCAAACAATGCAACAAAACTGAAAGGAAAATGGTTTTCAAATCTATGATAAGCAATACATGCCTTTCTAGCATATGTTATAACTATTTCGGGCAAGTCAAGAATTATTTCGGGAAGTCAAAATCATCGACTGCTTGCCCGGCATGGCATGTTAGTTCTGAAAATTATGTTGGTACCTGAACACTGACACTCAGGACAAAGTGGATTCATTGATTATTTGTTAATATGTTGAAATACATGTTTTGATTATATATCTTATCATTGCAGCTGACCTTCAATTTCACTAGACGAGATTTCTGATATTTCAAGATGGCAAGTGCAAGCATTGATGCTGACACAGCATCGACACTAAACCAGGTAAATGGGAAGGGTTTCTGACTTCTCTTAGATAATTTTGTTTAATTGTAATTTTCATGTACTAGATTATTTCATATATATTGTTTTTTTACTTTTACTCATTGAAAAATTTACTTAATAAATTTCAACAATAATCTGGTTTGGAAATGTTCACAATGTATTTTTTAGGTGAATTGAACTTTCTTTTCGCACTATGAATTTAGCTTTTTCACTTGAATGAAGCAACGAGAATGAGCAAAGTATAGGAAAGTTAAACTTGGTAAATGATTTTCACTGGCTTTACTTTGTTGTACATAACTAATGTGGTGAATATCAATTATAATCGATAATCGATCGGTTGCCTCTTTTTACTCATTTATCCATTACAAAATGATAATAATCGTAAAAGGTGACACTTAGAGACAAAAAATAGAACTAAATGACCGACAAGTTGTCAGCTTTCTTACTAAAAAACTAAGCTCCAAAAACAAATGCGAAGAACCGATTATGATCAATATGCGATCGTTTGGCTGCAACCGATTATCGATCATGAAATTGCAACCGATTCCCAACCCTAGTTGTAACACCTGCTGATTTTAGATATTTTCTTTTTTATTGCAGTTCAAAGAATTTCTCCTCAACTACAACAAATTGTCTGAGATGTGCTTTGTAGATTGTGTACATGATCTGACTGCTAGAAAAGTTTCAGATAGCGAGGTAAGAACTTCATAATTGAAAAAAAGATTCACTGTGTATCTTATTGGAATCTCAGTTTAAGGTTGGAATGGCTATCGTTCAACAATTAGTTATATTTGTTTCAAATTTATGGCTCTTATGTGGATGGAGCTGGGCGTTTATTTGGCTACAAATCCCGCAAAAAGAATTAGCTACCCATTTTTTGTGTGGAATTTCTAAAAATGTCAATCCCAAGCAAATAAATGAATTTTATTACCTCAGTGTAATTCTCATTACACGTATTGTCTACGCACCATCATGCCTTTTCTCAATCAAGAAAGATGCATGTTATTGGTTGGTATCTGAATATTGGTCCCCATTATTTAAAGAAAAAATAGGACACCCAGAATTTTACAATTGCCAATTGTGAACATCGATTTTCTGTCTAGGATCCATGCAATATTTTCACAACTTATCTGTGGCAGAGGTGGGTAGGGATTCCAATTTACATGTTCTGCCACTAGAAAATTGTAATACCGTTGATGAGCCTTACCACTGATCAACCATCTACATTGTTATGCTGTATGTGGCACAAAGTCTTCCATCAAGAAAAATAAGGATTGATTAAAAAAACAAGACAGACTCCACCTACACTCATTTTCCCATCATCTCGGGAACTGATTTCTCTTTATATTGAGTGGATATTTCAGATGTTATAACTGGCGTGTTTACTATGTGCTTTTCATTTTAAGAAACAGCATTTCTCAGTTTATGATGAAAAAGAATACAATAAACTGATTTGTAGTAACAGTTCTGTTTTTTTATTTTTCAGAATAGTTGTGTTTTAAACTGTATGGATAAATACCTGAAGATGTCACAACGCATTTCGCAGCGCTTCCAGGAGATTCAGATGCAGCAACAGGAGTCAGTGGCTGGACCTCAGGGATCAGTATCCAAATCAATGTTTGGAGGCAAATAACAATGGTGAACATTGAAGACCTAGACTGACTGAACTATTGAGGCAAATTCAAAAATCATGGGTCTCAATCTCATTGCCGTACAGAATACATTTCCATTGTTAGTGGGGTGCATCAACACACAATAAAGTCCTCACTCATAGTATACTTGCATCATGGTTTGGTATCGTATGTCTAAAGTGTATAGTGAAATTGTGCAGTTGGTGATATCAACTGAGATGTATTGATCTATATGGATGTTGCACTGGAACTCATGCATATTGTCTATCCCTTTCTCATTTGAAATGTTCGCATGGTCTGACATATATATGGAAATGTCTTGATAAAATATTATTTTGAGAAAGATAGAATGAAACTATTTGCTTTCTAGGGGTTTAACATTACTTCAATTGTAATCTCTTTTCGATTGAAATATTCCATTTTATCAACCTTGTTCAAAGTTGTCAAAACATGTGTGCTTTCCAAATGGGAATTGGGTAAGATAATTGACAGATCGTTTTTATGCCTGACCAAATGAATATGGTATTTTTTGGTGTGCATAAGATTTCTTATTTGAATAAAGATTTCATATATGTTATCATTAATCCATTTAGGTCTGTAGCACTACCAGCAGCCTAACAACCTGAGGAATATCTTTTTTATATTGTTTTAAACGAGTGATGTTGATCAGAATCCAACCGACGACTTCATATATTATGTGAATTTTGCATTTATTCTAAAGTTATCTTAATTATAACAAATGCTGATGACACTTGTCAAGGGGAACTCCAAGCACGAATGGGCCGAAGCAGTGGTCCAGAAAGGAATTCATCTAATACATATAATACAATTTAGAATATGTCAATCCTCCTTCCCTGTGATTGAGTTGTAAGGAAATGCAAAACCTCTTAATCTTTCCTGCATTATTTTCATTTACTCTAAATCCAAAGAAGATTTTATTGCAGAGGTTTACTTTCAAATTTATTATGCCTCCATTATTGGCACTATTCCAACCCATTTGTTTTCTTGATCTAACATTATTATTACCTTAAATGGTGAGACCAAATCACTGTATAAATATGGCCTGCTAGGGTATAGAAGATCCATGTTGGAGTGGTCAAGGAAATATTCTGGTCTATCAAGTTGGATGTGAATAATGAATTGGGAATGGTGAGATTGTTATGTATGATTTATAATTATTGTTACCAAAATACAATTCATGTTTAAATGCAACATCAATAAACATAAGTTATGTTGAACAATAGTTTTTCTGTTTTTATTAACCATCCCTCATGAACCGTAAAATTGTGTGCTTGACACTCACTGCTGGTACTGGATTGCCACCATCTCACCTGCCAGATCTCGCCGGTCAACCAATCACAGCAGTTGAGTTAAAGACAGAAGGGACCACATGTTGTTACTTAAAAAAGTGAGGCTAACAAAATGGCGTGTAATGGCCTGAAATGTTTTGATTTGGTCTTGTTTATATATCCATTTCTTATTACCTCCATATACAAAGAACTGTAAGATGATTATATTTAACATCATTTAGGAAAACTGGCATTGGTAAACGAAAATACTGTAGGCAGTTTTGAAATTGCATATGTTAATTTTTGCACACTACTAATTTTAAAGTTTTTGGCTCAGCAATATATTTGTGCAAACCTTAGTTTCAAGCAATTCATCAAAGTGTGAAATTAAACCTGTCACAATAATTACTAGATATGCATTGTCTTGAATTGGCCACTATTGTGATTTAAATAGATAATGTCCTAACTTAATTTGATGCTAACTTTCTATCAAAGAATCTTCTGTATGATATTTGTAGGACCAATGTTAATTAGAATCCAATCTACAATGCTACTTTCAATTTGTGAATTGATCTTGTAACTACATTTCATCTTCATAAGTATCATAGATCCATGATCCACATTAAGGAGATCTTCAGGCCATGGCTTAATGTGTGCTCCTCATCATTGACCCTCTAAGCACCAGTGTCATTTATGACTCTGTCTGTGTTTATCCTTCCTCTGTTCAGATTTTACTTTTGATTTTCTTAACCATGTTCTGATTTTTTGTTTCATTTTTGTACCTTTTGCATTTGTATGCGGTCATTAAAGTACATTACATTACTCATTTAGTGATCAGACCCCCATAACTGTTTAGGGCCGAACCTCCCTTGTTGACTTTTTTACTCCAAGTACTCTCAGTTGTCCTGCCTTGGTAGAAATGTGAAAATTAGTTTACAAGTAGTGAATGTGTCAAAACATTCTAGTTGGCTATAGGAAGAAAAATATGGAGATAGCCCTTAACAAATGTAGCTATCAAACTTGGAATTTCCAGCAGCATTTAGATAGGGACAAGACTTGACTTGTTTCAAGCATTTCATCACTACCTGGGATACATGAGTACATAAATGGCACAATAATAGTTCCTTCCTGTGTTTAAGGGGTTAAACCCTGTATTTGTGAAGAAATAAAATAAGAAAACTCTCATGTGTAGGATATACATTTATTTCTTATAAAACTGACCAGTAAGCTAAGGTTAATAATACCAGGAAATAAAACTTTACTTCATATCAGAAAAAGGGGAATTTTACAAAATATGATTAAATATTGAGCGAGCATAACACCTGTATTGAAAATGAAACTGGCCCTCTCATTGACCTTCAACTAATAAATGGCAATACTTGCCAAATGAAATAAAACATTTCAAGCTTAAAATCTATAATGCAAAACTTATGGGAAGCGTCTACATCCTTTCATATAGCTTTAAGAAAAGAAAATGAAAAGTTACAATTTATTTTTGTCAAAAACTGAATCTCTTAAATTATTAAATATGACAGTGGTAGCAGATAATGCTGAAAGAAATTAATGATTGTGTGTAGGAATATATTTCGGGTCCACTGTGAAGGAGATATATATATATATATATATATATATATATATATATATATATATATATATATATATATATATATATATATATATATTTATATATATATATATATATATATTTATATACTAGTATATATATATATATATATATATAAATACCGGTATATATATAAATATATATATATATATATATATATATATATATATATATATATATATATATATATATATATATATATATATATATATATATATATATATATATATATCATATATATATATATATATATATACATATATATGTATGTATTCACAACATGTCATAGTGATACAAGCAAAGTTTGACCCATCCGCCATTGCTATATGATAAGAAAAGTCAAAAGAAAAAAGAGAAAATTAATACCTCAGGCATATCATTGTACCTGATTAACAGACCTATCTGTACTATTTTTCCTAATGGCTGGTGGCAGCCTTCACTTCTTGAGTTAATGCAACCAAGTATATAAAACGCTTCTGTCAGACTTCTCCTAATTGTACTGTGCTCTCTCTTATTCAACTAAATATGGTCATTTTTGTCATTTCCAGTTAAACAATCCAAGTAAAACGTATTATAAGCATATACGTGTGAATACATTATTATACATCGACATATCTAAAAACGAACCATCAACTTTGTCCCAATGAGCTTAGTTCTAATTGAAACCTGAAAGAATCACTCGTAAGTAATCTGACTCCCTTTGTTTATCACTCTCTTTCATATTTTCATAATTCTTTGGTATGCGAATAGCAATGGCACTAATTTTATTGACCAATATATGTGGTCTTTTCCCCCAAAAAGGGATGGTATACAAATTCCAGATACATGAAATATACATAAATAATGGGACATTACATATAAGACGTTTATCTATATGACGTATATGACAAAACGTGAAAATGTCCTGTTTTACAGTATTTCCTCTCTTCCAAGGATGCCTTATAATATGCCTGTGGCCGTTGTTCCCATTCTATGTGTACATGGTGGTCTGAACGAACTGAAAAACGAAATTGATAACCACTGTCACTCAACAATGTATCAAGTATAGAGATGGGTAAGGCCGATACCACGATTTCATTAACCCATTCAAGCCTGTTCTGACGATACATTTACAACTAAACTTTTTCTTTGAAAAATATCTGAGAGAACATCGGAAGTCTGAATATCACCACAGCTTTCTTTCAACTAGTTTGTAAATGTATACCTTATTCAAGTGTGTGTTATTGTTTTTTTTTTCAAAATTATCGTAGATTTTGATGATACTTATAGACTAAAATTTTCAATAAATAGTCGTAATATCTGTACACATGTAAAGAAGATATGGACAAATGAAAACCTATCTTTTGTGCATTCTCTCATTTAATCCATGGAATTGAAATTATAAAATCATAAATAAATCACCATATGAAGAGATAAAATACATTATGTTTATTGGTTCACTTTTCATATTTGTTATATTTAAAAAATGGTCATTTTATTTAGAATAAGTTGTGAATTTGCAAGAATCCATCTTACCTGATCTAATTCAAACTTTGCTTTTCCATCCGCTATCTTTGCCGCTTTGAAGGCCTCTGAAACAAAATGTATAAATTCATTTTCACATTGAAGCCGCTATTTCTTTCGACCCTTACCAATTTTTGTTTTAGAGCGCAGACTAACGAAACGAAAAAAAACTATATTTCACATTGACACGGCTCATTCCTAACATACTTACCAATCCTTCTAATAAAAAGACAGTAACCTAAAAAAACACCATCTTTCACTAAAAAAAACTACTTCCGAAAATCCTTGTCAATCAGTCGTTCTCGTTGAATTGTAAACTTTAAAAAATACTAAAGCACAAGAACTCCATTTCTCATACTGAAATCGTCTTTTAAGAACACAACATGCCATTTTTCACATTGCAACTGCTATTCGTAACATCCTTAACGAGCATTGCTTTCAAGTTTATAGCGCAAAATAAAAAGCCCTTGAAGAACACATAAACTCTTTGTTTCGCATTGGAACCTCTATTCGTAGCATCCTTACCAATCATTCCGTATTTCACATTAAAACGCCAATTCCTAAATCCTTACAACGCATTCCTTTACTCTTTTTGGTGGGCAAACTAATAAAACTAAAATTAAATAATGCGAGAGATTCCTTACACTCCTACCAATCACTCCTTTAAGTTTAGTGCGCAAAACTAATGAAACTAAAAACAACCAAAAACACTGCTAATTCTTAACAACCTTACCAATCATTCCTTTGAGTTTTATCGCGCACTGGACGAAGTCGTCGAAGTAGATCTTGCCGTCGTGCCTGCTGTAGCGCATGACGATGGCGGCGAAGGTGCGGTTGCTGACTCTGTAGCCGGAGCTCTGCAGAGCTGTGCGCAACTCAAATGTGTTGAACTCGCCACTCTTGTCCGCATCGTGCTTCTTGAAACTTTCCTGTAGAGTGGATAGAATATACTAAAACTGTTATCTATCTGTGCATATTTTTGTTCATGGTGTCTCCAACTGGGTGGCTCCCATTTTCTACTCTTAAAGTTCAATAATTCCATTTATTTGAGCATATCCTTAAGTATAAAACAACTCCTAATGTGCATTTTTCAGTAAATTTAGGAGTAACAGGACGTAACAAATATTACGATATTTTCTCATGCAAAAGATCATTTCCATAATAAAAGATTTAAGTAACAATCTTGGTAAAATAGCATTCTTTACATAATGTAATAACTCCTATTACTCAGCAAAGCTTGCATACGAAAGGCATACCTTAAGTGCTTGAAGTTCGCCCCACAGAACCTTGAACTCGTCGTAGGATATTCGACCTGAAAGGTCAGTCTTAAGCACTTATTAAGGATTTACTAGTAAATAATACATATTCTTTCAAATGGTGTTTGATTTTAACCATATACAGTCGTTGTATATGGAGGCTGTAATGACATGGTTCTTGGCATTTTGTTTGAATAACACTTGGGGGGGGGGGGGGGGGGTTAATGATGAAATACCAAAATTCATGACATTGCTACCGTTTTACAAAAGGGCATTTAACCTTTTTATTTGTAAATCAGTCAGTAAGATTAGATCTTTTTGAAGAAATGACAAAATTTTAAATGTCAAAGGGAGAATTTATTCATTCTGTGCTAAATAAATTCTTTGGTAAATATTTCATATTTACCTGATAACACACTGGAGCACTGCACAGCAAAATTCCGTAAAGCAGCTTACGATCGATACATAGAATCTATGATCATATTCTTTAACGGTTATCAAACAAGACTTTGGTGAAATAGCCACGATTGTACTGTCTAGCTTGGCTGATACATACTTAAATATCTTTGAACATAAAGAAACCTAACGAAGAAAGGTCAGATGAAACTTGTATCTTCTTAAACAAACATACTCCAAATATTTTAGGGATGGGGCATTTTTTCATAAAACACCAAATCACCTATTCGCTCAGAAAATATGTCTGTCTATAGATCATAGCTGCACTCACCACTCACGAACTAGTGCGGCTCGAGCCCTGGAGCAAACTCGTCGAGCTCGAGCTGTAATGTTCAAATCGTGAGCTCGTTGATGTTGAGAACACAAACGTAACACAGGGCACATAACACACATTATCAACATACATAACTGCTTATCGCTGTCATGTCTTCTTTACAATCTCCAATGTATACATTCAAACGTCGTTGAGTGTTAAACTGACCTTTGTACCTCGTCTGCACGTTTTGAAATTAAATAAACATGGCAATGGTAATAATTGTCCGCCAATAAATATTTATTTCTTAATAGCTGGGTTGGAAAATAAATATCTTTTGGGAAAATCAGAACGTCCGTGAGCTCATGAGCTCACGAGTCAAATGGGTGGTGAGCTCATGAGTGGATCTCCCTCTGTGAGTGCAGCTCTACTATAGATTAAACATGAAATTTTCGCATAAGTTTATATTTCACGAATCCGAGGAATGGGGATGTAATGTGTACTTCACATGTTTGAAATATACGTTTACAACGAGACCCTATCCGATTGTTTGCTTAATTTCATAACGGGAACATTTCGAATCATTATCGCAAAGCCTGTTGTCAAGGCACTGTTGTCAAGGATACGTCCTTCATGGCGACCATTCCGCGACACGTGTCATCTGTGAACCCTGGGAACTTGAATTCTGAAATTGACAATAATTCATAGAAAAAGTTTTCAAAAAATTAATCGTTTTGCAAATCGAACCCAGAATCCAAATGCTTTATCTATACATCATTGAAAATAAACCAACGCCAGAATACGGAGTTTAATTCGATGCGTCTTATTGAAACACAAAGACAACCTCTAATATATTTGGGAATTGAAATTTACTACTTTTTGGTGGAAGACGCCGAAAAATAAAGTTAAATTTTGCAAAGAAATTTACCATTCATTTTTAATTAGCAATTTAATGATGAATCAAGCTAAAATACACTTCGTTTTAAATGAAAATCTGATATGGTGTTCTAGTACAAAATCAGTGATGTACATCAAGGGTAAAAACAAGGCATGATACCTTTGACTCGAAACAATATAAATGCTTAATAAGATATAAATACTTCCCTTATGTCACGTGATAAAATATCATCGAACACTTATGAAATTCATGACTGGTCAAAAATGAAGCACGGTTCGACATTCCGTAAAATTTATCTAACTTTTGCGATCAACTCATTTGTATGATTGCGAGTCTTGATGCTACATATACAGACCCTTTTGGAAGGTTGTGTTGAGCATATCTTTCAGTTCGTATGGATCTATCTCCATATCCTCTCCTGCAACTTTCTCAAATCGCGCTCTCAAAGCTTTCTCTTCCGCGGGATTAATTTCCTTCTTTTTGGCGACCTGTTTATAGGAAATAGAAATAGAAAAGACATGAATAACTCTGTTGACAAAGCTTGCAAAAATAAGTTTTTAAGTATATGGATTTAGCCAATGCATTAAGATATTTTATCCATTACTCGACGGTAATTATATAACTGTTATTCTATAACACTGGCAGAGGTACGAAGGGTCACACTTCAAAAGTCCAACATGTATTTGCTGTTTTAAGGTATTTGCTGTATAGTGTATTTACTCAATTTACGTAGTATTTGATTATAATATTAGAGATGTGTACTATGTGTTGATTTTTAAACACATGAAGTATATTTACCTCATCAGAATCGACTGTTCCAGTTTCTTCGTCGGCCTCTCTGGAATCAAAGTTATACATGGATAGAGAGGGTGAATATACGTGAAAGCAAGGAATTGACAAGAATATCATTATCCCTTATCTTTTTGATTAGCAATCACGGATTGTTGATTTCAATGAATTATAGTTTGTCTTTACCGTTCAATACAGGTGAAAATTTAGGTGAAATATCTAACTGACGATTTTTTTCATGGGGATGGTCAAATTACCAAAAATATTACAATTTTTTTCTCCTGCATCAAAGAAGAGGCATTCCCAATAACCGAGTGGTCTAGGGCATCGTGCGACTTAGAGCATACTCATTCAACAACAACATACCCACTTCCTCCCACAGGTTTCTCTGTAAATACTCTCAGTAGGAAGTCGCCCTCACTGTTGGGGTCAAAGGTGGATGGTATGATAAAGTAGTTGCCCGGCTTGAGCTTGTGGCGACCAGTTATCTCGCGGAGATTCACGAAGCTGGGCGACTTGGCGGCGGGCGCGTTGTACTTGAAGAAATCTGCCGGAACCGTGCCTGTTGAGCCATCTTTGTTTGCTGGCGTCTTAAGAAAATATATAAAACTATGGTTTAACAAAATTTGATATTTTTCATTGACGATACAATTTTCGGCTTTCATCATATTACTTTTCTCACTATGACTGCAGTGCATTCATTTTGCAATGCGCATATCATCTTATATATTATTATATTAGTATATATGTGCTCATGTCAATTACCAATTCAGCAAGATAAATTACAAATTTACCTATGAAGGGCAAGTCGATAAAAATCGTTAGATATCACACTGAGTCTACTGGCAGTCCACTCGCTCTCATCGAATCTAGCTTGCCTTGTCCGAACTTTGAAAATACTTTCGTTCTAGAATGGTAAGCTTACAAATCTCATTTACTGCCTATGTATGTATCAGTTGGTTGTTACCTTTACTTCTGCGTGTAACCTGCATAAGGAGCTGAATGTTAAGTATGAATATGTTCTGCGTTACTGTTTGTGATAATAGTTTATGAGTTCGTTAATTAGCTATGTTCCCTCTCTAAATTGTATGTGGGTTGATCTTAGGTTTTGATATGTCAAGTTGTATTATCATTGCATATTGCTATGCGTTTGATTTTATTTTGTTGGCATGGACTTTTTGTACTTTGAGTAGCGTCAATAAACTACAAGTACACATGTTGAATTACCTTATATATCATGTATCCTACTGGTAGGAATTTCTGTCGTTTTCTTCGGCGCCCAACCTGCATCAGTGCGACAATAAGGGTGCCCATGTTGTCGTCATCTTCATCATCAGCGTCCACCACCTCTACTGGGTATTGGGGGTTCACGTGAAACGAATCTGAAACAAATAGTGATAGAGTAGTGCATTCGTTTAAATAAAATTCAAATGATATCTGACCTGACTCTTATAAGGAATTTATCTTATTAACCATATGGAATTCAGTTTTTAATTTTTCTGTTGATCGCCATTTTTATGTCATTAATGATGGAAGAATCCCGAGTCAGTGTTGTGCTTTGATCCTTTGTTCCTAAAGCATTGTTAAAAGTTGGATGTAGCCAGACATTTTTTTCAAGAAGAACTATGGGCATGAAAAGGTACATATTGCGAACCTCGGAAGTTGATGCAGCCACCTGCATTCACGAATTTCTTCCATGCCGACTCCTCCACTCGAGATTCCCATCGCTTTAGGGCCTTGGCGTCTTCTTTCTGGGATTCCAGAGTATCTGGACCCAAATGGCAGATTTCCAACTTGGAAAATATAGTCAAGAAATCCTTGTACGACATCCTGTGAAGTGGGAAGAATCTATATGGTAAACTTTTCCTTTCATGTATGTAACAACACCATTATACAGCTCGTACTAGGATATTTTTTGCTTTGCAGCCTATGCCAAATTGTTTACCACTTTCGTTTCATTATTGAAAATGTATTACCACTCTAGCTGCCACTACTACTTGAATATGGCTAGTTATAATTTGCCATTACTAGTATTGGATGACACACGGACCTGCAAGGAAGAACCCAAAATTCCTCTTTAGGAATACGTAATGTCTGTGCTTTTTTACGGATATTAAATGTTTTATTTTATTTTGAATACAAGAGTCGAAAGATATATTTAGATGTGAGGTAACTGTACGTGGTTTCCTTAATGGAATGTCTGATACATAAAAGTGTAATTGTAAGTGTATTATACTGACCAAAATTCCCCATCTTCATCTGCGGACAGGGATATGGTCTTGCGCTCATTTTCCGAGACATATTTCCACGTTGGTGAACTAAAGTAGAAAAGGTACATATTAATATACCTCAGTAAATATGATTGTCCTTGCTTATCACAAATATGTCTATAGCAACGGTCTATATGAGCCAATCATTTTTATCAATTATACGTAATAATCATATTTCCTTTTTGTAAAACAATACTTGAATTCATATCTTATCTTATTCTGTCACATTCATAAAAGAATTATATATCTTACATACTACATCACACATTGTTCATCTTAGCTGAAGTCTTTTTATTGCCTATTAGGTGTTAAAGGTCATATGGAACTTTTATGTATAAAATTGGACATTTTATGATCTAAACTAGGTATTCTCCTGCTATTAGCTTCTTGATCCATTCATACCTGGAGACCTCCTTGACATGTGACATATGGACCTTTTCTCAAGTTTTCTCAAAGGTCCTTAAGAACCTCAGGACGTTTCTTTTGAGAATGTGTTGATAACTACGTGTTTTAGCTTTTTCATATGAATCTTGCAGTCACGATTTTATTTGCATATTGTCTGTCTTTTTTATTGCAGATAACATATGTTTGCATTGAGAATTGTGTAATTACCTGCTATTTAAACACCATACGATGATGAGTATGTACTTATAGATGCTATAAAAATCATATCCTCAAGAATTAAAAAAATATATGTGTGTTTAAGAAATACATTAATGATAAATTTAACAATTCAAATCAAATCTCCTTACTTGTCACTCCAGTCTCCTGTCCATTCGTGTGCTCCCCAGGGGTTCCTCATCCGTATGAGAGGAACCTGGCCCGTCTTGCCAGGTGTCGACATAGTCACCTTGAAAAACCAAATTAATTCATCACATTGAATGCCTATATTCGAGCGATCATATAACTGTTTTTCTCAAATTTCACGCCAAAACATTTGTGGTAAATATCATGTATCATATTATAATGGTTTTGTGAAGTTATTGTATCGATTTTTCTGTTTTAGCCGCAACCGCCAAGGGGTGAAATTCACGCTATGCTGCCAACCGCAGCTCCCCCAGCGGCCCTGAAAGACACTAAAACTGTATTTTTATGCGATCTTTAATTTGGCGTTGATGGACATTCGCCAAAAACGCCAAATTAAAGACCACGCCAAATTAACCAGTTATACAGTATATAATTCATTTTGTATAAGAAGTTCCAATGGGATTGACTTTTTTCACTCTTTGAGGATTCACATGGTCTGACATATAAGGCAATAGTTTGATAAGTAGCAGTTTTAGAGTAATGTTTGACTGAACGCTATTATGACCTCTTCAAATTGTTTTCAATTATTACAAGTTAATGAGTTACGTCCAACTTTATCGGAACATGTGTGAACTCTGAATGCCATAGCGTTAGACATTTTATTCCTCCATTAAACCCAAAACGCATGATTTCTCACCATCCGTATGTCTGTGATACTGTAGGCATGGCCAGCAATCAGACCATTCGGCAGCTCTGCTTCGCCGGATGAACTCTGCAAATCAAGAATCATACAAATTTGATTATAAAAAAACAAACAATGGATAACAAGAATCCGTGTTGAAGTTATAACTGGCTACTATCATTTCAAAATCCATTCACCAACGATCTTTCAATATTTTCCTATTCTTATCAAATGAAGGGATATTGAAAAGTTTCTTTGCATTTAGGCGATATTTATGATGGGAAATTCAAGCATGAGCTACGTTAGATTACTCGGCCACAGAGACAGCAGCTATCTACTAGTATATGGAATAGACAGTGGTAAGACGAAGCCAGTGATCAGTTTCCAATAATAGGACAACTAGCGCAAGGGGGCATCCTATTCAGATTGCCAAGGTTGCAGCTCCTACCTGCATGGCATTGGAAGTGATTAGGCATAGTGAGTTGTTAGATTGCAATACAATAGACCGCTCAACAAAAGGGAAACCCCTACCTGTACGGCATTGGAAGTGGTTGGACATCGTGAGCTGTCAATTTGTAATGCATTATATCATTCGGCAAAGGGTCAAAACCAATATGTATGGCATTAAAAGTGGTAAGATATAGCTGGTAGTTAGTTTTTAGCAAATTAAACTGCTAGGCAGGGACAGTACCCTTCTGTATGGCACTTTGAAGTAGCTAGCAATCGTGGCCAGTCACTAGATCACTCGGCCAATCTTCCTTTCAATATGGCATTAAAAGCGGATAGGCATAGTGAATAGCCAATTTGCAATATATTAGACCACTCGGGCTAGGACCAGCAACTATCGTGCAAGTGGTTACACGTGGTGAGCTTTCAGTTTGCAATACACCCGACCACTCGGACAAGGGACAGCACCTGTCTGAACAGCATATTGGAAGTGGTTAGACATGGTGCCGTGTCTCTATTTGCAATACATTTGACCGCTCGGCCAAGGGCCAGCACCTATTTGTATGGCATATTGGAAGTGATAAGACGTGGTGAGCAGTCAGTTAGCTATACATTAGACCACTCAACTAATAGGCAGTAAACTTTGAGGCAGTGAGACAAAGCGAGCATTTATTGTGCAATAAATTAGACCACTCGGCCATGGAGGCAAGTTCTACATGTATGGAATAGGCAATAAACTTGCAGTGGTAAGACAAAGTATGCATTTATTGTGCAGTACATAAAACCACTCGGCCAAGTGTAGGTCCTACTTTCATTAGACCACTCGGCCACAGGGCGTCAGAAATTGTTAAATAGGCACAATGAATAGCTAGTGTGCACTACGTTAGACCACTGGGCTATGGGGCGAACCCTCACCTGTACGGAACATCCCATCATGGACTGTCGCTCGTGTGACTTCTGCATGATACTGAACAGGTTCTCTGGAGCACCCTTGTTTAGATCAAACATCTCACATAGACCCCCAGTGAAATCCTCCATCGCCTCAGTCGCTGACCCACCAATCAGTGCTTCATACGTGCCATTTACCCTAGAAAAGATATTAGCTTATTCACATCTGCATCGTACAAATGGTCTGACACGCTTAGATTTAAAGTTCATATCTCATAATGCATATTGTCAAGAAGGTTTTAATTATTTGCGTACTTTTGCATACCTATTTGCTTTGCTCAAGACTTAATTTAAGTCTTTAAAAGTGTTTGAGTGTTTGATAGGAATTTTTGATTTTTTTGTTTTGTTTTGTTTATCAATATTTTGTTATTCCATTTCAATGCAATTTTGGGTGGTAGTATTATAATTGGGTAGTTCAGATAACGCACTTAGCATAAGCTTTCTCCAACAGCGCAGGCCAGAACTCGTTGTCGTCTGCTGAGTGCGTGAAGCACAGGCGGCCACCGTTCGTGGGCAGACGATCGTCGACAATGACGTCCACCCAGCGACCAAAACGCCAGAACCGGAAGTGGAATATTCCCGCGTAGTCCTCTCCAAACGATTGGTCATCCAGTATGACTCTTTTTAGCAGGTCCTCGTGAATGCAAAGAGAACTTATGGCGGCCAACAACCAGCAGTTTCCTGCAACATACAGAAACTATATCTATAAACATATTTGCAACTTAAGCGCACAGACGATCTGACAACTCTGAAAGTAGCTCATCATTCAGAAGGATATAAAAAAATGATTAAAGGGGAATGGATTACCTCAATAAAAAGAACACCTTTCAGTGAAATATAACTCAAAATATTGCTTTGGCATCAAGATATATTCAAATTTGTCAGGCCATTTGCTCCATATGAACGGGGTAAAAACGTAACAAACACTACACCTCCTGTTAGATCACAACCGTAAACGGCAGTCAAACGTTCTTTTTGTATTCACTATGTACTCAAAGTTTCCAAACTAGCACGATTGTAAGAAACGAGGCATTGGACATGCCATATGCAAGTAGCGTATCACTACACTCAACTAAAAAGTTAAATAATTAATTTCGCGAGAAAAAGCCAACTAATGCGGGTAATTAACAATTAAACTGTGTGAATTAATTACTAATTTATCGTTATATGAAGAACAAATGTTTTACGTTGGATATGAAGGAACATTGGGACTTTTGTGTAGAGTGAGTCTTGCGTGGATAAAGTTCGGATGATTCCCAATTAGTCGGGTGGCCAGGTCGCTATATAGATATACTATCTTGTGAATGGTTGGAACATGACTTCTTGATATGATGTTGTCGAAGGATCAAATCAAATTGGGTTTCTAGTAATTGACAAGTTATTTAACAACAAGGCAAAAACAAATATTTCGGTAGTGAACATATTGCAAACTATTTACTTACTGCAATATTTCTAATATAGCATCGCTTACATATTCCTAAACGCTTGATCACTACGTACAAATGGTCAGATCAATGGTCAGAACTGAACTATAATCTTTGGGTTATTTATTGATACAGTCTATCGACATATATTTAACAATATCTTAAAATTGCCAAATCCAAGTTTATTCACATCTTTGTCTAATCTGATTTCATTACTTGTATCATAAATCCGATCAGAGTCAGAAGAGGTCATCGAACCTATATCATTTCTGTGGGGTTATGGATTTGGAAGTTAGACTACCATATTAAGGCCACTAAATAGTGACTGGTAGGCTATAAGTAGTGGAGGTAACCCGTCTAACTGCGAATTACTGCCAACTTTTTCACATGGCTCGAACTACCGGTAGTTCGAACCCAGAATCTTCAACTAGCAGTAGGGGTTAGATCTAATCACTGAACTAACGGTACACACGTGAAGAAGTGCAAGTACAGCACGGTTAGACATGGGTTAGGGTGTCCAACAGTAGCATTCGGTTAAGTAAACCGATACTTTACCCATAGTACTCCGAACGTGTTTTAGGCCTGCCTCGACAGCCCAGTGTTCTTAGACGTTGCCATTCACTGCTCGCTACTTTCTCGCCACTGTTCAAAACATGCCAGTAAGCTTGGGTTAGACGGTGGTTTTCTGTGTGATTTCGACTTTCCTCTACTATCAACAATTGAACATTGGAATTGAACATATCTAAAACATTTGATTTATGTGGATATTTCCATTGTTTTGTTTTTGCCTGGTCTAACTTGCGGGTCGTAATAAAACTGCACTAAAATCCGAACCAGCATGTGTGCGTTACATCTACGTCTCTGCAGGAAGCTATATTGTGAGGGTCATTTGTACCCTGCGGGCCTGGGTTAGAGTTTTGGAACTATCCGCACCCCTTCCTTGCCCTCTCCTAGATGTACTGTAGCATTGACTCAAATTATTGGATTATAACATGTCTGTTGGGATATAGCATATTTGTGAGGATCATTAAGATTCAAAATCTCCATTACAACGCACCAATCTTGATAAATATTCTCCAAATGTTGAAAAAAAGTTTTTGTCGATGATAATACATGATTTACATATGTCAACATATTAATTTTTTACACCTTGGAATTTGATTGTGAATACTGAAACATCCTTCTCGTGTGCTATCTTACTTTTCACAGTATTGACTATTTCCGTTGTGCCAGCCCCGCATACCATACCCGCATATACGTAGTTGGTTTTACTTATAGAACATAGGCAACCAGCATTTGTCAGCACTTAATGTTCAGGAATACGGGTGATGAAGGATTACAAGAAATTATCACAAAGATAGACTTTTTCGATGACTTAAGAAGTGGCATTTTTGCCCAAGTGGATTATTGGGAAAGGTTAGGCTCACATTGGGTTGGTTCAATTATGTGACTTTAGATGTAAATTATGTTGTGTTGTATATGTATTCACTGAAAAAAACATTTACAAAGTTATGGGAATGGAACTTCGTTTATCGTCATATTTTTAGGCATATCAAGGCTAAATTGTGAATTGCCCTGTACATGGTAGAAACTGACATGTAACCCTAAGTCATTGGTAACTTTCTTTTATAGGCCCCCTTCTCTCTTCGTATGAAGTTATTTCATTAAGGACCGAGGTACTCTATCTTGCAACCTCACGTGTTTTTTGGTGTTTTTTATTGGGGGTGGGAGGGGGCAGGTGGCATTATCACTAGGCCCTGACAGATTTCCCCAACCCCGAAAAACGCGTTGGAATAAAACATTTGTTAAGGGAATACTTGTGTCTTGATTAGCATTTGACTTTCACCTATATTCTGACCTTTCTCTTCTTGCTGACTCTCACTACTGCCTGGGTATGGACCCCGGCCGAGGCAATTGGGAAAGTTACCAGAAACATGGCTGAAAAGTGATTATCATCGAAATTCCATTTCGAACCTCTGCTTTTATAAGGGAAATATTCCTCAAATAGACATCTTTGAGGTGCTATAGGCAAGGATGATTTAATTCTTACTTACCGAGTTCGCCTTGCTTCACGTCGAAACGACTGACACCCCCAACAAACATACTGGGGTTGTTGCATAGATCCTAAAACAGAGACAAAACACTTTGTTGTATAGTTCCTAAACGAGGCACAAAACACTAAATATCAGACCCTTTTATTGCACTTCTCACATAATCAAATGGTGGGCAATCAAGGTGGATATGTGAAGATATGTGAGGCTGAGGTAAAAGGCAAATATACATAAATGATATATATATATATATATATGTATATATATATATATATATATATATATATATATATATATATATATATATATGTGTGTGTGTATGTATGTATGTATGTATGTATGTATATATATATATATATATATATATATATATATATATATATATATATATATATATATATATATATATATATATATATATATATATATATATATATATATATATATGTGTGTGTGTGTGTGTGTGTGTGTGTGTGTGTGTGTGTGTGTGTGTGGTGTGTGTGTGTGAAATATCTTGAACTTATACGGTCAAGACGGCTATTTACGTTATTGCGTTACATACATCATCAACCCATCAGCCAATAGCGAGGGATCACGGGAAATGAACACGTAGGATAACTAAGCCAAAGAACTGGGCGAACTGAGACAAGTGCATACTTTACGACGGATCAAATAGAACTGATTTGCATTTATTGCGCTGTAAAGAATGGTACACTGAAACAATGATCACAGTTCAACCTCCTCGGACAAAAATGCTCAGGCGTTTTTTACACAGACTAAGCCTATGTATATACAAAATGCGCACAACTTTATGTATAACTTAATAAAAAGAGTAAAATTTGAAAAGTCATTCAACCAAGGGGGAAAAAGAACTTTCGATGAACTCTTTTTTTTTGACATATTGCATTGTTATCAAACTATCTCCATATATGTCAGACCATACGCAAACCTCAGATGTGAAAGAATAGATGGTAGAGTGTGATTTAAAAAGTGGTTTCTTTTTCAAGGAAGATCGAGAACACAGTGCATCTCTCTCCTAACAGTGTTTCCTTCCTTTGAAGATGTGACAATGAAACGTTCCTAGTTCAGTGAGGGTGACTGGTGATAACTCCTGTGTCCTACACACTGGCCTTATATTATAATTCTTCTTGGCTAAACAACCTTTCAGCGGTATTGTCAACCATTTGTTTCTATCTCAAACCCGTTTGAATCTGAAGTGCAAACATGTTCTGCCAACTAAAACCATCACCCATCAGTTTGGGCAATACTTGATATTTGACTTAAGAATGCTGAGGCAACTTTCAATCAAACATTTCTCGAAATGTTGTTCACTTATCAAAATATTGCTCTTTCACACCCCGTGACACGAAAATACATACTTTCATACATACATACATACATACATACATACATACATACATACATACATACATACATACATACATACATACATACATACATACATTCATACATACATACATACATACATACATACGTACATACATACATACATACATACATACATACATAAATACATACATACACACATACATACATACATACATACATACATACATGATATTTCAAATTTTACTTATGAAAGAAAAAAGCACTACACTCACCTTTGGCCTTTTCCATTCAATGGGTTTATTGAAAGGCTTAGTTGGAAACAAGGAAAGTTTCTTATCCGCCGGGAAATCGGGGTCCTCGTACAGCTTTCCTGTCGCCAATAGCTGCTTTCGCAGTTGGAAAAACTTCTCACTTCCTTCGACTTTGGCCATTTTCAACTTGGTGGTATTTGAGAATTTTCTGAAATAAACACATAGCAAAACCTATATGAAACTGCTTTTCTTTGTGTTCGAGTAAAAGTGGATTCTTAGCGTCATCATTCATTATTTGCCATATTAATGCTAAATCAAACCTAGTTAAGGTAAAGTTCGTATTCGCCAGATAATCTAGTATCTCATTTTACCATTTTTAGAGCAAATTGGAGAAACACCCTATTAATATAGCTTATGATATTTCTATTTAATATATCTCCGTTCTCAACATAGTTGGGTGGTCTTACCTCCATTTTTATCATTCGATATTTTCCATCTCAGGTTGTGTTGCATTTCCATAGAGTTACTATACACATATTCATTATTTGTCTGCGAGTGATATTTCAACACAGTGCGTGTGCCACGTTATACCATTTTCATTCAGTTTCTTGCCAACCCTACTCTCTCTCTCTCTCTCTCTCTCTCTCTCTCTCTCTCTCTCTCTCTCTCTCTCTCTCTCTCTCTCTCTCTCGCCCCCTTATCGAAAATTATTTGAATAGGTATTATTCATCCAAATAGGACTTGCTGCTTTGAATTAAATGGATTTGGTAATTGTTTGTTATCTGTTTAGTTTTATGTTCACTCGAAACTTAATGTAGTGTATAATTTTGTACCCACCTGTGTATACAGTCAATAAACATGCAGTTAGATACACTTAAAATACTTACCACACGCAAGTCAGAAGTCTGAGTGGGCCTTGGCTAAAAAGGCACTTGATGCTTTATAGTTTTGTCCTTAAACTATAAAAGGTACTGAACCATACAAAGGACACGGATCTGCGCATGCGTCATCATTACCGTACTCGCATACAAAGAACTGCGAGCTCAAATCACCTTCAGCAATTGTGTTCAGTTGCTATGCGAACCAGGTTTTATTTGAGAAAGGACTTTTACTTTAAGGCCCCTATCATATAGCGTCGTCAATGAAAGCGAGGTTGCTGGTACCTATTGAACCTTTAGTTCTAAAATGCTAAGATTGCCTGCAATATATATATCTACATATCTTTCTTTATATCCATATACTTCTTAAAGCCTCTGCATTCAATAACTATATCTATCCTATGGTTACATGGAGATAACAGGGAAAGGAGGTTTTGTGTCATCTCCACAAATTGAGTAGTTTGAGTATGTTTATTATCATGTTACAGAAGTTCAAAACCATGGACTTAACCCAAGATACAATTAGATTACCAAACACGGAGAAATACATTGAAAGTATTTAAATGAATCATATGCAACCGTTACAGAATAATTACCAAATTTTGTATAACTGGGTTACATTGTCTAGTTTCCATAAACAGTGCAAATGCATCTAAATACATTGTCACACACGGGTCATTGTCGCCTTATGTCTTGGTAACCTTCAAAATACACTGTCATCATGCAACTTCATCTGGCTTTAGTTTGCGTTGTGGTTTTCATGAAAGTTCACCCTCAATCTCCTATCATATCATTCAAAACATTTTGTTGTTAACCAATTCATGCCTTGAGATCTCATAGACCAGTGTCGTTTGAATCTGCGATTCCTTTGAATCCTACTTCGTAGTGAAGCGTACAATCAAAATATTTGAAGATCAGACATGTTGATTCGGTGATCAATATTTCTCCTACTATAATATCTTTCGAAAAGTCCACAGTTCAAAACATATCACCAAAATGTTTCTGGCGTTTTGGTTGATGAATACGTTAAAAACTATTTGTATTAACTTTTCAATTTGGTGAGTTTGAAATTTCTGGTATTACCTGCTGGACAGCCACGTGACTGATGGCGTATTTGTATTCTCGCTGGAATTATGTCTATAGCATTGTGCTTTGTGTTGTGACTTTATTCATTACATTACCTACTTATATCATTTTGTTTCTATGGACACAAATCTCAGTGTAAGGTTGGTACATGTTTCATTGGCCCTATCACTGCACTGTGACGTATTACGCTGTATACTTGCATCAAATAGATAAAAATTAGAATATAGTCTAACCACATGCAGCATTCTTATCGAATTCAAAAAGACATCGCAATATCATGTAAGCGCTGATTATACCATTAATCTATATCTCATGAGTAAAAGGGTTACCGTAAGGAATATCTAACACTCGATCTTCTTATTCTATTTCAATAAAGCAGAAACTATGGAGGCGTGTCAGTGATACGGTGAGAACATCTGTAGGTCTTTCTTTTTTGTAAACCAAGGTCGAAGAGCTAAAAAGGTCTAGGCTGCCCCTATTGTCACAAATACCCCTATGGATAGCAGGGAGGCTGTGTGAGAACCGTCACTGTGGAGTACCAAATCATGCCGAGAAGTGCCCTCTGTATCTATGAGACTTAAAATAATAATTTCAGAACTGGGCAAGAATCTACTGGTTTGGTTCTACATGCAGTAAGATTGTAACCACCGAATTCAAAGCGTTTTGATAATTCAATATGTGTATTTAGAAGCACTGCCAGCCCCTGATCGAAACATTTTACATTGCTACGACACTGTTCTATTGCTGCATGAAGTGCATTCCGTATTGGTATTTAATGAACATCCTACACACCCTTGCACTATACATAATAACTTAGTTCCTGTCAACTAATTACATTCATTAACAACTAGATTTTTTCAAGGTGACGGCATATCGGGATGTGACACATCCGTCAAGAAGAAAGAACTAGCTTATCTTTTTATATACAAAACACCTCTTTGTGTTTTATTATAATTCATCAGTGCTCTATATAATTAGAATTAGTTTTGCCTGGTTCAATTAATCTAGACCTCATCTTTTTGCCTTAAAGGTAAGGTTTTTACAAACTCATTGTGTTAACACTGGTAGAATAATAGTGATTAATGAGTTCATTAACATATTTTGATACACTAAAATTAAAATGCAACATAAAACCTCATGCTAAATTGATTCGGCGCCATGCAACGAATGCTTCTTAAATGGTATTCAGATTTTCAATTATTTCAAAACAGGTTTGGATGCGGTATGGGCTTTTGTTGTCGCCGGTAGTATTTATATTTAATTCTAATGGTAGGTAAATGTCTTTAGACAGCAAATACTAGTATTTTATATCGATGTTTTAATGTTGATATATCATTGTCATTCCATTTTACACATAGTTCTCTTTCACATTTAATTAACAAAATTAGTCAACACAGGATGGAATTTGATTTATCAACACTTTTTCTGATATAATCAGGTTTAGTCGTGACTTAAGCCAGTTATAGTTAGTGAAGGGCAATCCGGAGAAACAGGTCCAACCTCAAGTCACACTAGCATGTTCAGGGCCAACTACGCACACAATGTGGATGATATGTAACACAAGCACACACAGACATACGCACAAACGCACGCTCATATCCAAAAATTAGCATTTTCTTTTCAAATTCAAGGCAGTTGATAAATTTTGACATCTGTTAAAAGTCTCGTATCGCATCATCAGACTACCCGCCCGAAAGTGTATTTACATGTTCATTGACTGGTACTACTCCATAGATTACAAAGTAGCTATGCACATAAAAATAAAGACGAAAGTTAGCAAAAAAAGTATGATATCAGATTCGGTAGTTTGATCAATGTTTTTACGCTAATGAATCATTTACCTACCTTTTCGCTGCTTTAAGATGGAGTTTCCACAATACCACTCTTTCCATCCAATTCAGCCCTGTTATTCCAATGGGCACCTATACTCAGCGTCTTCGAATTGTGCGGAATGAAAAAGTGTGCGTAGGAGTCGGTGCCTTCTTTTAAGGCATGGAAAGAAAAGAAATGGCGTGTGGGGGGACTTATGGCTATCATTTGTGAGAAGGCCTGAAATTCTGAGAATACACAAGTACTGGCAGGTCAAAAATGATTCCCATTCACAATATATGTAACTGGCTGCTCTACTCAGAATGATAGAATGCTTATTTTTCTTTTTGAAGAAGGTCCAACTGCGGATATCATTCAGACGATATTACGATAGATACAATTACTGGCAAACTAATGTAAAGTATAGCAAAGAATTTGTTTTGGCGAATAAATTGAAAATTGGTCACCTCTCATCTACTTAATAGAAAATTCAGTCGAGTTCGAACAAACTTTTTACACACATAAGTTAAACCAAAATTTCATGAACAAAGTCAATATTGAGAATGATTTACGATAATTGCTTGCATTGCTGTTAACAATCATATGCACGCTGCTTTGGTTGTTAATCATGCCAGTGCATGTAACGGTACCCTGCAAAATTAACATTATTTAAGCCTCCGCACGGGGCATGTGCGAAATTTACAAGTGACTTCCGTTAGCCGGTGGTCTTCGGCGGGTACTTCAGGTTCCTCCATCATTTGCAACTGAAGTGCTGAATTGGTCTAAATGCGGCAGAGAAAGTGACGACAATCCAAATGCCAAATTAACCTCCCTAAGATGTCTGAGGAGGATACCCCACCTCTCTTACACACACACACACACACACACACACACACACACACACACAGACATGAATCGGATTATAGAGGTTAATGGATCCTGACTCTGCGTTCATCCATGCTGAAATGCTCGGGCCCAATTACAGGTAGAAGCAGTGTGTGCTGAAACATATGTGCCAATACATAGGTTTACATTAGGTATCTGGTATCCACCACAAATCAACTCAAGCAGTTAGGAGGGAATCTGTGAAAGAAAGACCCCCAAGGAGGATGTAGTACTAGTATGTGATGTGATATCATTTTTTGCGAGGCGAAGGCGAGCAACCCTAACGAATATCGCAGACACCAGCGTTTCCGAGGGGTCTGAATATAGCTTGCCCATCTCTCTTGGGTACCCTTGGATAACACATTTGTGGCTTAGGCAGCTATGAACAAAAAACTAAAAAAATATGCGATTTGCCATATCACTCACTTTTCGAAGCTTGTTATAGATAGAAGGCAGCCAACTATGGTAAAAGTCAAGGCAATCACGTGTTCTATCTTCATACTGGATTGTTTAATACATTCCAAAAGAACATCAATATATTTTCTCTTGATACTATTTGAATATTTTGGATAAGACAGTTTCATTTCAATGTTCTATGTTTTTGGTTTGTAGACTTTGGGATGTAAACAAATGGTTGACTTACAATTCTTCATATATGATATTTTACCCATATATTATATGTATGCGTGTTGAAAACTTGACATGGGATACATTAATTCAAAAATTACACAAATAGCCAAAGTTTGACCAGCATGTTGGTTATATGTATTTTTACCCACGCTCCCATGTTTATATTGGCGTTCCTGTCTGGATGTTGTCCTTAACGTTTCTGGTTCACATGGGGGAGAGGAGATTTGGCGTCAGCAGCATAGGTAATGAATACAGGCGGTGAAGATTTATATTTCAAATCAGCCCACAATATTTGGGCGGTATTCAACATGAACAATTAGGCAATCACTGGAGCATCTCTGAAACAACTCAGCCTCTGCGCCCTGTGTGGTCTTTGGTTACAGACAGTAGCTTCGCCCTATCCTATCTACCACGCAAGATACCCCGACACGCCCAGTATAATGCACTGGGGCGTGAACAACATGTTTCCTGGATTAGAGCTTACATGCATGTTGTACCAGGGCAGCCTTTGACCTGATCCAAGGGTTAAGTAAAGGCAATAATTGTAATTTAATGTCTTTATCAAAATGTAGATGGCAGCACAGTCATTAGGGTTAGCAGTCGTATTATGTACTGCATCACCCGTGGCGCCCTCTTGAGGATTAAAACAGCACTGCACATGAGTCGACATTATGGATAACAGCACAGTCATACGGGTTTGCAGTTTTTATTGGATGACGAATCTCTATTGGCTCCCCCTAGGTATTCAAAACCGAACTAAACATTGTTGAAACTAACCAAAGCGTAGATCATTGGGACTAGGTATATGTTATTGAGATTAGTTTAAACCATTAACATATTTAAGCCAGGCTCGTAGAATGTCTATGCAGCCTAACGGGAGGAACCTTAAGTTAAGGTGATGGGTACCATTGCAAGCCAGTTAAAAGCCCTGTCCCAAAACACACCTCAAAGCAGCATAATCCTATAACTAGGTGTATCTCCAGGTTCCTGAGTGTTATCAGGTAGAGAATATAATCGCCACCTGTCATTATTCAATCCATATTCTGTTTTATTTCAAAATTTACAACTTTTCCTTCAAATGACATATTCTCATTAATTTACAGAGATACCGTATGTGTGTTGGTAACAAAGTTAATGAAAAAGGTTCTGAGACAATGGAAAAGAAGGAAACTTACATTGAATGGGAAAATCGCCATGTTTAAGAGTTTGATATCTAGTATGATAACTCACATCCTGCTGTCCCCACCTAGCCCATCCCAGGTATTTATAGAGGAATATGACAAGTTGGTGAAGGATTTTCTATGGGGTGGGAAACCACCAAAATATAGGAGAGAATTTCTTGAATACCCATATAATTTAGGAGGCCTGCAATTACACAATCTTAAGAGGTTTTCTATGTCATTGAAAACAACCTGGCTTCGAAGAATAGTGGTGAGTGATAGTGGATGGACCACGTTTGCACACGAAATTGACAAGTGTTGGCTATATGGGGACAACTATCTGGAGAAAAAGAAAAACACAATAAAAAATATAGCGAATTGGGGAGTTTTCGCATCATAGCGTATCTTTATGTTAGCGACGGTAACCGCCGCTAGCATAAAGAAAGTACAAATTAAAAAGTACAGCGTTTTTATATATAGCGAAGCGGAACCACACGCTATGTACGCTATATATAAACAGACGCGTAAATTGTGTGTTCTACAGTATTTAACATGGCCCATTTGGCATGATAAAACCTTAAGACTGCCAGAAATAAAAATAATTGAAGGTGCGCTGTGTGAACGTGGTAGCAGATCTATTGGACTCAACCTGGGAAGTATTACCTAAAGAAACAACAGAACAAGCTAGAAATGTTAACCGTAACTTTCTGGAGTATATGGCAATAAAACCAAGTTTGACTAGATTTATTAAAAATGCAAATAAAAATAGAGTGAATATTGGCCCTTACAGACCATAAATGTTGAATCTTGCTTTTTCACAAAAAAAGGATGTCAAGACATATATAAGAAAACAGGCCAATATGGAGAGAAACTCCTAAGCGAGATTTCACTAAAATGAGATATACTTGATACAGATACTGAAGAAATAAAACAGCCAATATCTCTATTTAAAAAAAATACAAGAAATATGTACTTATGGGACATTCAATTCAAAATATGACACGATAGAGTAGCAACTAGATACATATTGTACAGAATGAACATCACTGAGGATGAGAATTGTGCCTACTACCAACAAATAATAACGAATGTCCATGCCTTTATTATATGTGAAAGATCTCAAAGATTCTGGAGGGATATTAAATCTTGTTTACTAAGGTTAGGATACCGGAATTTTAGACTTGAACACAAAGTAATAATACTGGGAAATACAGAAATGGATGGTCTGTTTAGCTTAATACTTATGATTGGGAAAAATATTATTTACCAAAATAGAGGAACACGGAATATGTATTCAATGAGACACTTCGAAAGAATACTTGAATTAGAAAGAGAGTCAGAAGAAATATATGCTTTAACTCATGATAGAATTGAGTTATATGAGAGAGAATGGGAGAAATACATAATATAATAGGTCAGAAACAATTAAAAGAAGGAAAAACAAAATAAAGGCAACAATGTACATGTGTGTTATTTTTTTATTTTTTTATACAGAAGACCTCCGCAACGTTAGTAAAAGTGTGTACTAGGAGGCAGGTATTACATTGAAATATTGTATAAAGATGTAGATAAGATAATTGTTGAAGTGAAATGCTGTATATTTGTTATCTTTGTCTTTTTTTTTATAATTTATATGTTATATAATTTGAAAAATACGAACTATGGGTTATCCAAAGTTCATAAAAAAATAATAATAATAAATAAATAAATAAAGTTAATGATCCATGAGAATACTAGTTGGCACATACAGCATAACGCACAATACAAAACGCACTTTATATACTTTTTTTCATTTTCAAATGCCTAAGCAAGTCGATACATGGCATCAGCTGCAAGAAATGGAATATAATGCAGTAATATGGCTTTCAGTATACAGGTAGTTAGATTATTTAGACTAATTTCAAATGCTAAGATAAATACTTTAAGGGTTCCATTTTTGGACATTTTTCTGGTTAAATGCTAGTAGCACCGTGAATATTATGCAGAGCTAATGGGTTCCATTTCATTTTGATAGTTATTCTGCTTTAAGAGAATTTTGCATTCTTATGCAGAGGGGTAAATAACATGTCTATATCAAATGTATAATCAATAAAGCTTTCTCATTATTGGCTGTCTTGAAATCCAGGCTATAGCATATAGCGAATAGGAAGAATCTGCATGATAGTTCCGTCTTGATCTATGTATGCATCGTTATCTGTATAAACTGAAATATAAATGGAAACGCTATCACTATCATAGCTCAATGAAAACAGCGATTGAACGAAATAATAGACCATACATCAAACGAGACTTGTTAATGACCGTCTTCAGGTACAAGTCTACAGTTGTAAGAAAATAAACAAATATGAATTCCCAGTTTCCTAGAAATAGGCACAAATACCCTTTTATGCACAACAATGGAAAAGAATTCAGTTGTGTAACTCTTACTATTGTAAGGTAGTGGATCCAGAACGAAATGAATTAGTAAAATCATGATGGAAAAGAATTCATGACCTTAGTAAAAAAAAAACAAGTACCGGTATTCCATTTTGGAAAAATAGAAAATTAATTCCAATGACCTGTTAGATTCCATGTTTAGGGGACTTTTTGAATAGAAGTGCAATAACATGAACACAGTCATTATTGCATTTACATTATACCCTACCTAGGCTCTGACTAAAGAATTTATTAGAGGTGTGCTTTTAAAACATATAAATATATACAGAAATATTTCTCGTTCAAGCACAGGAATAGATGAGGAAATATCACCAAAAGAAACTTACCTTATCCATTTCGAATTTTGCCAATCCTGAAGTCAGCCTTGCTTTTTTAAATGCTTCTGCAATATAAAAATAAACAGTGCATTGTTGCAATGAAATAGAACATCAATATGAAGATGACTCCAAAACACTTGATGAAGTTATCAAAAAAATAGTTTTGCTACATTTACAGGTGTGTATATATTACTCCTGCTTATTATGAATAAAAACCTTTTTCACTGTTTCACATATATATACATGGATGGATGTATGTATGTTTGTATGTATGCGTCTGTGTTTGTGTTTATATACTGTTGATGATAATTGTGTATACCTATCATTGTTTTCAGTTTTATGCCGCATTGAATGAAGTCATCGAAGTAGATCTTTCCGTCTTTTCTGCTGTATCTCATGACTATAGCAGTGAAGGTTCGGTTGCTGACGCGGTAACCAGAATCCTGTAGCGCTGTACGCAGCTCAAACGTGCTCAGTTCACCACTCTTATCAACGTCATGCTCCTTGAAACTTTCCTACAACAGCAATGTCGATTACATTTTACAATACAAAACCTGTACTTATTGTGTAGGCAGGACTGGTATCTTGCCACCTGAGTGCGTTGGCCATTACTATGCTTGCCTAATCATGTCGACATGCACTTGTTCTTACAGTTGCTGGCAAACAACTGTTCGACTGGTTCACGAGTATTGTAATATTACATACACGTTGGAACATTTACCCTTTCACACTATTTCCTCACTCTTGACATAATGAAAGAACAATAGACAAATTTAGAAGGTGCAACATGCTACTTCATCTGAGACAATAATAACTACGTAGAGTACTATATTGCATATCCCATTGTGTTCAATCGCAGAGATGTAATGAGTTTGCTTTGAATCCGCGCTCTAGTTTGGAATCAAACGTCTCTTCGATTTTAACAATTTGCATATGGTACTGGGCTTCACTGATTTGTCCATTGACGAAGAGCACCACCATCCCTGCTCTAGATAGATGTACATTTATCAAAGACGGCATACATTAAAGTGATGAAATTAACTACTGACCGGTTAAATATTAAATGCATCATGAACAGTAATGCTATACATCTTTATTTACATACAAGTTCTTAAAACCCTTACCTTAAGAGCTTGGAGTTCGCCCCACAAGCCTTTGAATTCCTCAAAGGAAATTTTCCCAGATAGATCAGTCTAGTATCAAACATCAAGGCAAAAAAGATCATAACAATATCGCCGTGACGAATGTATTACATCAATAAAAGCAGCTACACTGCTACTGCTTTTAGATTAATTTAACCGGTTCACTTCTGGAATGTAAATGTGGCATAACACACGAAGAAAGGTCTTTATAACATGACTATATTTGAATGATATTTGCCTGAAAGCTGTTATTTCTGAGGCATTCAACCAAACCTTTTATATTTTATTTTTTAACATCTACTTAGTCTATATTTCAAAGTTGTCAGACCATGTGCGCCAAATTGGAAATATTAAAAATCATCTATATGTAAACTTATCGAAAAGGATACATCTCTCATGGCGACCATTCCTCGGCATGTTTCATCAGTAAATCCAGGAAAGGAGAACTCTGTTATTAAAAAAGCAGGTAATTCTAAAAGGACACTATACCATAAATTACCACACGTATCGACTGTAGCATTAAACGAAAAGAATAGCTTCAAGTTCATTGAAATAGCGTATATCGGCTGTTTCATTACATTTAAAAAGTAAACGTCTATACCAGTATCTTGTTAATAACAACACAGCAGTGTAAAGTAGAATTCATGATTACACATCTTTGTCATGGAGTTGACAAATTTTGTATATAAATATATATATATATATATATATATATATATATATATATATATATATATATATATATATATATATATATATATATATATATATACTAGTACATACATATACAATCAACAGATGAACAGTAATTGAGAAATAATTTTCATCAGGTTCTAAACATACGTTATACTACTTGTACATACCTTTCTGAAAGGTAGAATTCATCATTTCCTTCAGTTCGTATGGATCAATCTCCATGTCTTCACCGGCCACTTGTTCAAATTTAGTCTTAAAGGCATGTTCATCTGTCGTTGTAATTTCCTTCTTTTTCTTGATCTGTAATGAGGATATAATTGAATAATGGTTGACAGATCATCTTAGCTGACATCATGGAATCTCTTTTAAATTATCAATGCCTACATTGGCCAAACAGAAATGCTTATAAAGGTGCTACCTCCAAGTAAAAAACATATGTAGAAATATTTGCAAGATAATTGATATTCAGAGACAAACGATTCGCATCCAAGAAAAGTGACTTTTGAATAAAGACATGATTTACTTTCCAAAAGAATTCAAATTGAAGACTATAAGTAGTTTAATATTCATTTCTAACAGTATGCAAGGAAACAATTGGTATGTTAGGGAAAGTTTACTCTACACAAATTTAGTGAGGGCTCAAGAAATGGCAATGCAAACAAAAGCCAGATAATGCTTTCTTGTGATTTAATTATTTAATATCTGAGTCAATTAAGCACCTCTCATAATGTCTGTCTCATTTGCCACCCAATGGAAACAATATTTTGTGACAGGGTAAGGGAAATACTAAGCACACATTCCTATACAGAGAAATCTATATTTGTGGACAGATGTCACTGGTTATAATTTAACACGCCGCTAAGGTCTATATTAAAACGCAATTTGGCTAAAAGAAGGTATGTAGGTATTAAAAAAAGTTTTTTATTGCATGCCCATCAAATAAAGTGCAAGCCCAATTTTAACATTTATTATATCTTCATCTAAAAAGTCAGATGCAATATATACGATTTGACACGTGAAAATGATGAATCAAATGTAAAAGTTGACTTATAATTGATCGTTGACGTAGTATTCTATTTATAATAGGAGTATGACTATGATCTAAGACTCATGTAAGTATCTTGACACCAAAGCAATATTTTTCAAAAAAGAAAAACGAATATTTTTCTTTTTTGTTAACACTCCCTTTTCAAATATATCTAAAGTATGTCTTTAGTAGATGAGTTTTGTTCAAGACTGCCAGAAAAAATATATACTCCAAATACAAATAGGATAAAACAACTATGGAAACATATCAAAGTAGTAATTAATCTCACCTCGCCTGTTTCAATTGCGCCAGTTGGGTGATCAATCTCACTATAATGAAACAATGGTTAGTTAATCAAAACACGTCCTGATCTTAAAACAAAACTGTTTAACATCTAATTAACCTGATATCAAAATTAAATAATATAAAGATAATTAAAATATAACAGTAGATTCAAGATGACTTATAATTCCTATAAACACTAACCAAATTACATGGAAATGTTTACGCTTTATTAAAGCGCACACTTTCTTCATCATATTGGATTTCCCAGAATAAAAGAAAATATTTCACTAAATCTGGTAAACCGCTGCCGTTAAAAACCTTACGATATAATAATATGCTTTGAAAACGAGATAATCGGTAACCCCACATAAAATTATTGATATTACTGTTTCCCATATTCGAGATAAGCAAGATAATGATTCAGATGATTGAAAAGCCAATGCCCTCATATAAGATAAGTATATACAGGTCCATACATACTGTAAGATAAGTGTCTAACCCAATTAAGTTGAGCAATGCTCTTGGATAAGATGAAACAAGTATTTATACTTTCTACCTATTATTTAAGACCAACTGACTCTGACTGGGAAAACCATTTCTCATTCGTCCTTAAGTTGTTATATAGTGATTGACTGTGCATAGAATAGGAACAGTACTCTATGCACATATCCGAAAGGAATCTGAAACTGATCAATAAATCCTTTTTTCGTTCTGCAAAACTATTTTCTGAGATTAATCATATTTTAGGGGTATACTAAATGATTTAAGGAATAGTAGTATTTGTACTTACCCACTAGCACCAATAGGTTTCTCTGTGAATAGTCGCAGTAGGAAATCGGCCTCTTTATTGGGTTGAAAGGTTGATGGAATTATGGCGTATTTTCCTGGTTTGAGCTTATGACGTCCTGTGATTTCGCGCAGATTGACATAGCCACCTGATCTGCCGGCAGGGGCGTTATATTTGAAAAATTCGTTTTGTAAGGTACCGGTGTGGTTGTCGGGTAACTGAAATCATTGAAATTGATTTTACAAAGCCCTTCAAACGTATGTTTTTTTTTAAAACTGCAAACATGAAAGGGATTTTACAAAGTCATTGAAACGTCAGGTGCGTAAAACTGCAAAGAGTACGGTTTGTCTTCTTTTTATATGGTTTACTCATACATCGTTATTTTTAATAATAACACAAATAGGCCACCTAAATCGCAAAATATCACTTTTCTCAAAAAGAAACTATTTAAAAATCACAAAAGGTTTCTAAATGTTTTATTTAAACAACAGGTCTAACAAATAAAGTGTTAAGCATATAGTATTGCTGAATGTAAGTAGATACCAGTGATATTACAACAGACCGGAATGATTATGAAAAGCAGAAATCTTTGTAGGGAACTGTGGGTTCTTAACTACAACTAAATATAATGTACAACCAAGGTGAATTACATGTTATACAAAATAGATATGAACATTTCAAAAGTACCATACCATATATCTAATTGTTGAAAACGGTACTTCTTTTTCAGCAGAATGAATTAGATGAAATGCAACGGTAGAAAACACATGGGTAATAGAAAATGATAAAATATTGGATAAATCACATATCGCGGAATTAAACTTGCTTTTTTCATAAATGAATGAAATAGCAATTATACCATTTTAAATAGGAAAAATGAAAACACAATGGAAAACTTGTATCTCCAATAGGTCGGAATACATTTTCTTCTTATCAAAATGAATGAAATTATATGTGTGATAATAACATCCATGTCTGAGGTACTGATACAAAAATGCACTTATCATATGTACTTAGTAGAAATGGCTGTTAGATGCGATGCAAGAACACAAGTACCTATGTGAAAGGATAACACAATGGATACGTCATACATTTCGTAATATTTAATGGGTGCCAGATGTGATCCAAGCACATGAATACGTGTCACATGAGTAAGTGCAATGAAATGATAACATACTACATGAATAAGTGTAAGGTAATAACACAATGGGTTAATCATATATCCAATTCGTAGGAATGACTGCTAGAGATGCTATCATTCAATCTCACCCATGTATACCACAGCAGACATAGGTGTGATGAAACAATAACATACTGGATAAATCATATATTCAAAAGGGATGGATGATTGCTTCTTTTTCATCAAAATGAATGAAAGAGAATGAATGTACAGTAAAAAAACATGGTTTCTTCTTTTTCAAAAAAATAATGAAAAGGAAATTAGGCATAATAATAAGCATACTGTATAAATTAATTATTGGGAGGACGGCCCCCTCTTTTTATTAAACGATCGAATTTAGTTCTAATAATGAAATGATAACATACTGGATAAATCATATATCCAATTGGTAGGAATGGCTGCTTCTTCTTCCTCCTCCCAACCTGCATGAGCGCGACGATGAGTGTTCCCTTGTCATCCTCATCAGCATCATCGGCGTCCACTACCTCTACCGTATACTGCGGGTTGACATGGTAAGAGTCTGAAAGCAAAAATGATTAAATGAATGTACTAGTGGCCCTTTTGTTGCTTGGGCTGCATTTGTCAAAGGCAAGAATGATTAAATGAATGTACTATTGGCCCTTTTGCTGCTAGGGCTACATTTTTCAAAGGCACAAAGCGGCAAACATGTTTAGAAAGTATCTAAACCCTGTCATGTTGGTATTCATTGGAAAGCTCTTGTCAGGTTCTATCAGATAGGGATAGTATGTCACGGTGTCACCTTTTCAGCGTTTTAAATCATATATTTCTAAACAATGAAGCCACTGGTTGTGAAGGAGTTATTGGGTTGAGATTTTGACCTCTCTTCGCTCTTTATTTGAGAATTCGGCCTATACAATTTATATGATATATTGCCTGAAAGGTATTTTTATGCAGATTACCTCCAGCAAAACAACATTGCTGTCCAAGAAGGGTGTAATATATGAAGGATAAAAACATGCTAAGTCATTTCAAACAGAGCTTTATTCCAAAAGTGTGAACCGAGGACCATCAAAATGTGCCACTGTGAAAAAGGGAAATATAAAGGGAAGTGAATCTCTTTATTCCAATTTTTGCTCGGTTCCAATGAATAATGTCTTACTTAACATATATCCAAGTAATAGTTATATAGTAAAGTAACATAATATCGAGGCTCGTAAAACGCAAGTAGGGATTTGTACGCTGTATTCGATATGATACAAATATCGATATCGAATTTTAAAAAAATGACCGCATCGTTTAAGATTTGTCTAACCAATACTGCTTAACGATACAAGATTGACTTAACTGCTACGTGGACATCTCCAAATAGTTTGCTATTTATTAACAAAATATGTTGACAGCACAGAATCTAACAAAATCAAGTCTCTGAAAGAGAGGAAGTATCGTCAAGAATATCGTTAAGATATTGTATCATTAAGGAAATATAGTTATCGAATCATATCGCGAAAATCTAAAACGTGCCAATCACTAAACTCAAGACGCAATTTACCCTGGAAGAACAATGGTCAAACTCACTATCAATCATTTCCACTAGTTTTGCTCCATAACTCATTAAAAAGTAATTCGAGTTCGAGCTTTCTTGTGAAATAGTGGCACTACTTTAAAGTAGTTTGTATCATACCAAAATGTGTAACATGAAAACCCTGTATTTACTCTATTTTCTCTGCTCTGTTTTGCTAAAATGAACTCCATGATTGTATAACCTTTTTATGTTTTAGAGTTTCTCCAGCAAATGCCGTCTGGGTGTATGCTTTGACAATGATTCAACAAAATATTTGATGGGGAGTTGTTGGCAATGTCTTGATTAACTTTTCTCCTGAAACATTTTTCTAACTAAGCTTTTGGCTGCAAGATTTAATCATATTTGTCAGAATACGTTTGTGCTTTTGTTTTTGTGAGCATTAATAAGCTAATTATTAGATATTGAAAAGACTGACCCCTGTTGTTGATGCAGCCTCCAGCATTGACGTATTTCTGCCATGCTGACTGTTCATTGCGGGACTCCCAGCGCTTGAGGTGTTTAGCTCCATCCCGCAAGGCATCCAGGGTTTCGGGCCCAAGGTGACAGATTTCCAGTTTCGTGAAAAGCGTTAAGTAATCCTTGAACGACATCCTGTCCGAGAAAAACGGATACAACTATACACAGTACCAAACGTTGAATGTGTATCGGTATGCTTGTTGACTATATGTTATATTTCAGAAGATCACACTTGTATAAACGACTTCTCTGTTTCAAAATATAGTTTTAGTCGCCATCGACGTTCTCAAGTATTTTAATCATGCTGAATACCTCATGGTATGAACTTATTGGAGAGAACTAAAAAGCGCGACGCGTAAATAATGCTAAGGAAACCTTTTTGCGTTACATCCCACGATTAACCTTATATTGGATTGTATAATGAGTAAAGTATACAGTCGCATATTGTATCTACGATATCGTCACTATCTAGCATTGAAAAACATCGGCTCAGCCCAAGTCAGTAGGACCTTTCTCTTACCGAAAGTGTACTTGAGCCCAGGATCGTTTAGTGTGATAAGACAGTGCAAGCATTATCTAACCCACATTAGCTAGACTGCGCGACCATGGGCACGACTCCCTGCGTTTAACATAACATGGAGATAGGATAAAGTTTATCAAGTCTACATTTAAACACACTCTTTCATGACCGTAATTGTTTATCAAACTTGATAGGATATTACCAGAATTCTCCGTCTTCGTGTGATGAGAGCTTTATCTTCTGTCTCTCTGACTCGGGGATGCACTGCCATGTACGAGACCTGAAATGCATTTGAAAAAAGTTAATTTTTGTCATATGTGAAATTATGTGAACACATTTGTAGAATATGCTGTTTTGGTAAGTACGTCGTTGTTCTCCATATTGAAGCATTTGAACTGCCATGGCACGCAATAAATACCGTAACATTTAAATCATAATTACATTGAAAGGATGAAACAAAAATGATGGAACTTTTCCAAATAAACTTCTTCGATGCATAACATAAAATGTTTTCAAATACATGTATTTGGGACTTTCACAATAATCGAATCAGAAAATCACACCTACATTTTTATTTGTTTTTTCAATTCATCATTATTATCATTAATTATTATTATTATCATTATTATCATTATTATTATTATTACTATTATAATTATTATTATTATTATTATTATTATTATTATTATTATTATTATTATTATTATTATTATCATTATTATTATTATTATTACTATTATTATTATTATTATTATTATTATTATTATTATTATTATTATTATTATTATTATTATTACTATTATTATTTCTACGAATCTGATCAGTGGTGTGCATTCTTCGAATAGAGCTGTACCCATTCGCATCTAGGCTGTACATTAGGTTCAGACATCTCTGTGTATGACTCATTTATTAGAGTCATATTTGAAAAACCTGTAGAGGGATGGTTGAATTCGACTGGAACAACAATAATCCATCAAAGATTTATAAAAATACAACAACTAGTTATCAATCTATTTCTAGTAGTGTCAGACTAATTGTATGCTACAGATGTGAATGGGTTCACATGGATGGACATCCCTCGTGTATCCTTACTTATCACTCCAGTCACCATTCCACTCATGTTCTCCCCAGGGGTTCCTCATGCGCAACAGTGGAACCTGCGCAGACTTGTGCGCAGCGTCCATAGTAACCTGAAGACAATCACAACACAATCAGTTTGTGTAAACTACATTTTTCTATCCGCGAAATTTACCTTTCTACGATATGTCAAATTAGAATTGATAGACAGACATAAACAGTTAAACATTCTATGTCAAAGTCTCACAGCCCTATCAAGAACTTTCCTGCTGGCTTGCAAATCAGTGGTATATTCCTAATATATCTAAAAAAGACTCACCGTGTGATATTTTATACTTTTTCTTAACTCATTCTTTCCTAAGAAATCCTCTTCAAATTTTCGTCTGGATCTATATGTATTTACATGGAAGTTTTTAGTAGTGTTCAGATTCAAATTTCTCTCTCAAAGAAATATGTCAACACAATAACCTTGTCGTTTGTAGCTACTAATAATTTTGACACGTTCATTTTGTGACATTTTCAACCCGACCTTTTGTGCTGTTATCTTTGACTTACCATTCTGACGTCTGTAATAGTATAGGCGTGTCCCACAATCAGGCCATTAGATAATTCACCTTCGCCCGTTTGACTCTAGAATGTTAAATAAATATTAGTCGTAAACGTTACTACTCTTGACCTACTTGTATTTTCTTGGAATATTATCTAATTATTCGTGGTTATTGTTTCTTCCGACTTTTTGTGCTGAGAAAAGAAAAGAAAAGTACAATACAAAAGATACAACACAACACGATACAATATAATGCAACAAAACAATTAACGCGATGCAATACATTACAATATAAAGAGTAATATTATACGTTATTCTATTAGAAATGAATCGGAGATCGGGCACTGTAGGAAAGCAATGTTACAATTTTATTTGTAACCGATTTAATTTAAATACAAAGTTTTTAGCTAGTAAACTGCCCGATATTTCATTTTCAGGGGGCATATTTTGCATCAGCATTTCCTTTTAGCAAACACAATTGATTGTTTAGGATCAAATAACTGAAACGGAAATTGAATACTTTATATATGTCCGTAAAAAAACTTTCCCCAACATGCACGTTAATAAAGACACAGCAAATGTGATTGATTGAAGCAGGGTGAATGAATAAAACGCATATAAATGGCATATAGATAGAGGCTTTTTCGAACATTGCTCTGATTGAAGAGATACTTTGAAAGTTCTAAGACTCAGTGCGCAGTTCCGACAGAAATGGGCTAGGCGGCAAAAATGGGCAATATCCGAATGTGATTCAAATCCAAAGCGTTTCTTACCATTATGGAACATCCCATCATGGACTGTCTCTCGTAGGACTTTTCCATGATATTGAAGAGGTTTTCGGGAACATCTGTTTTCAGGTCGAAGATTTCACACAGCCCTCCAGTAAAGTCCTCCATGGCCTCTACCGCGGATCCACCAATCAGGTTCTCGTAGGATCCATTAAGCCTTTAATAAATACATCACAAAACACATGGTATGTTATTTCAATGTTGACACGAAAAGCATTATGTCTACCTGCGAATGCATCTAAAGATTCCATTGGTAAAAAAGGTCTTTGACTTGTTTGCCACACATATAGTAATACTGACCAATATAGCCCAATATTTTGGTGAGTGTTGCCCATGATTTCCGTTGCATGTGCGAAGGAAATGCAACAAGAATGCATCCTATATTTTGTTGTAGACGAGAGGGATTTGAAATAGATATATTTTGAAGACCTTCCTCTCGGTCTGATTTTTTAAGATGTTAATAAGTGTTTTCATGCACGTTACCGCCGTACATGAGGTTCACACACACAGATATATATATATATATATATATATATATATATATATATATATATATATATATATATATATATATATATATATATATATATATATATATATATATATATATATATATATATATATATATATATATATTATTTAGTCACATCGACATAAAGACTAGAATGCAATATGTCTGTATATCTAGAAAATATACCCTTTGACATGTATCTCTATCTTTTATTTTCAATCATTTGCTGCACCATACATGATCGTTTGCACTTACTTTGCGTACGCCTTCTCCAACAACGCAGGCCAGAACTCATTTTTGTCTACCGAATGTGTGAACAACAGGCGACCATCATGAGTGGGGAGACGGTCGTCAATGACAACATCGACCCAGCGACCAAAGCGCCAGTACCGGAAGTGAAAAATTCCGGCATAATCCTGAACAAAAGATTGGTCGTCCCAAATAACCTTCTTGAGAAGCTTCTGGTGGATGCAAAGAGAACCAATGGCGGCCAATACCCAGCAGTCCCCTGCAAACAGAACACATGCTTATCAATAAAAACTGATTCTAGATCGCTGACACGTTGAAGCTCGGAAAACAAATGAGATCTCATCGGAAGGAAAAGAATAAAAATGCACAATTGGTATGTGGTAATTATGCATGAAAAGATGCTGACCGCAGAGAGTATTGGCTTTTGCCAAGTAATGATTTTGCAGCTATACATGAACAAATAGAATATAGTTATTACCTAAAGCGCATTAAAACATTTATTTAGTATAACTTTATATGGAATGAACGTACGATACAATATCACACATAAGAAGTAAACAATATTTAGAAAAAATAGTTTAATTGAAGATAAAGTCACATGTTTGATAATAAATTCATCAAAACTAAGTATCACATATTTGGTATCTTACCTAGCTCTCCCTGTTGAACGTCGAAACGACTTACTCCATCTATTATCAGACGCGGGTCACTGCAAAGATCCTGAAAGACGCGTTACAGTACAAAGCTATAATTGTTACTTTCCAGACGTTTTTCTGGACATTGGATATTCAAAAAACGACAAATGATTAGTATGTCGAAGCAACAACATGAATACCACGATGTCATACTTTTTTCTGTCTCTGATCATGGGATAACCAAGCAACAATAAAGATAAATATAGCTGTAGACATTGCTGCAGGCCAGTCAGTCAACATAATTATGAGGGGTATTTTGGGATGTCCTTAGGTCTTACAGAATTAGTATAAATGACTCCATATGTCTTAGGAATACAGACAATACTAGCAATACTAGTATAACAAATATCGACCTAACTTATGTAACGTTTAAGCCAGCCAACATGTCGCCGTCGAACAAAAATTTCAAACAGTGAGATATTATATAATATAGATGAATGAAGAGTGGAACACTCATTTGAATGAACACTCATTTGAGCTTTTAGCGAATGAGACAAGTATATTCTTTGTAATGAATATCGTTGGTGACACAGTTACAGCTACACAACGAAACTAACTTAAACTTTCTGGAACTATTGTGACGAGGTAATGCTCAGTGCTATTCTAGAATTATGTATACATTGATTGTGCCACTTGCAAAGGGGTGAATATGTTTATTTGTCGGCTTTGCAAATATTGCTTTTAGTTGTAAGATATTCAAATGTCTGCGTTGTTTATTTACATAAACTTAGTATAGTGGCTGCCGTAATGGCTGGGCGTCCTAGAGCTTTGTTGTGCAATTGCTGCCTTGACGCACCATGGCATTTATCCGGCATTTATAAGTTCCGAGTCTCGCAGCCGGTACTTTTGTTTATAGGGGTGGGGGCACCCTATCCCCCAACAAGCGGGGAGCTTAAGATTTAGCCTTAACCTTTCCAATGCTAAGGCTTCTTTCGTCCAAAGCACAAAGATACAAATACTTTTTGAAAACCATATGAACCATGTCATGCTGGTATTCATTGGATAGCACTCGCTGAGTACTTTCAGATGAGTACCCATGTGCTAGGGTTTCAGTCATTTTCAGATTATTTTTGTTTCATTTTGTATTTGCCATATTAGCCACCAGCAGCATTAGGGTTAATAAACTAAAAAGATTGATAACGAAATAACTGCATATACTCACCTTAGGACGTTTCCATTCTATGGTTTTATTGAAGGGCCTGGTTGGGAAGAGTGACTGTTTTGTCGCTGGGAAATCAGGGTCCTCATATAACTGTCCTGAAGCAGTTAGTTTAATTCGGAGCTGGCGGAATTTATTGGTTCCTTCTACCTCAGACATGGCGTATGATACACTGGTTTAGAACGGAGTTCTAAGGTACTTTACTAAGAGGACTTGAAGTCTGAAATGCAACACAGTTCTGTAAATTACTTAAATTTATTAGATTTTGATATTGACAAATTTGTGTTCTGGCTATGTTCGCTAAATGGGGTGACTATTTTTATTTCATTTATTTTCCTTTATTGCAATATGAAGACATCTTGGGATGGTTACAGATGTTTCGCCTTTATAAAATATGTCACCATTAAAACGTGATTACTGATGGTTATTAATCACACGGACCAATCACCGTCATCATCATCACCACCACCAACAACAGCAACAATTACAACAATAACAACAACAACAACAACAACAACAACAACAACAACAATAACAACAACGTAAAATGCTTCTTGTGACGCTTGACACATTATTATGATGAGCATTTTCTCAGCTATTACACGCCGCTGCTGACATGCATCAATTACTGAAATGGCCAGAAATGAGGCTTTATTTTTAAAAATACCTTTTCTGTCATTTTTTGGATAAACCGTGACTAGCCATGAGTGAACGTCGTACCCGCGGAAAAAACACACTGACTTATTACAAGTCAAAGACATTTTTCAGGTGACACAATACTGTCACAATACTGTTCATGGCTGACGACGGAGAGTTAGGTGACACTGCTAGTGAAAGGAAAGAAACAGATGGTAATCAGTTTTGGCAGCAGCTTTCATGCTTTTGAAAATAACTTGAAAACCTCATGAATGTTTTGCCTTCAAATATTTTACAAAATATACTATTTCACAAAAACTCATAAATGGTCTGGCCTCTTGAGGCGCCTCGGCCAGAAAAGCCTCTACCGAGTGTAGATAATAAAACATGTAACATTACGTAACATTGCAGACTAAAATAATTCGGAATTAAGCATCTTTTTCCGCTGCTTTATTCTGCAAACAATTGTGTTTATAGTATAGGGTGGTTAATTGAGAATAGCTTGCAATAGAACGGCTGTGTAGACCACTTGCTTCAAACTCGCACACGCAGCATCCAGAAAGACTCAATTCAAGAGGTAAAAGTTAGGATTGAGGATGTAATGTCTTGGTAGGACACGCGAAGTTGTGCGGAGATAGGGCGCCCGCGACCGCTCGTCATATGGAGAAGAAATCCTCAGATGGAGAAGAAATAAATCAATCTCACTAAATTCTAGAGACAAAATATGATCCCGATACCCCACCCCACCCCAAGTTGTTATCGAAAGAAGATAAAAACTTGTAGAATAGTTCAGTGTTCAGTATGATTTTGAGAGTGCCCACTTGTCAGCTACATCTATTGGCTTCTTCATCAGTTCATGAACTAATTTCCCCAGTTGGAGATCTTGACGAGGTCATGTGACTTTGTACGAGCACCTTCCCACATGACCCTTGTGAACCAATCAAAAATGTTTTCCCTGCGCATAACCAAGCAAAGAGGTAGCCTTAGAACGCGAGGTGTAACCTTCCATTTTTAAGAAAATAGTTCCTCCTTAAACACGGCCATTAACAACATCCAGCGCACACCAACACTGACGAAGACAAGGATACAACATTTCACCGACAGACAGTCATAATAGAATGATCTTAAGTGTGAAGAAAACGCATTGTATGGTAAATTGTGTGGTCACGTGATCACCGTGTTTCCCCATATTACTCTAACTGTCCAAAACAGGAAGAAAAGAAGTGCAGGGAAAAATGTTGAGATCGCGGCCGGGCCGCATACAATCAAAGAATTGGCGCACGCACGTCTAGTGGAAGGGATAAATATAGAGCTTGTAAATACCACGGATTGTATGTACTCAACCAGATGAAATTAGTTACTTTAGGAACTCGGCCTACACGAATGAATGCATTGGTTATACACACATGTATGAGTTTGGTGTCGGGTTAATGATGTCTATCTTTATGTATTTTACCATTATTTGGTACCAAGCTTAGGCTGAGCTCTTGTTTGTTCGAAAGAGAAAAACTCCAAAAAATTGTACTAGATCTAGTATTGCAACTCTGCAAATGCTTTCAGTATACGTTAAATGTCCAAATTATAATTACAGTGGCTGAAATAATAGTTTCTGAAATGTTTTCAGTTCTGATATTCTAATACAATCATTATATGTTACTGCAAGTATCAATACCATGGACATCTAATGTCCATTGATAAAGCATAGTATGCATCCATGGAGTCTGAGATATGCCAAATATCCGAGGATGTTTGTTGATTCAGATGAAATATATTTAACAGGCAGAATTCGAAGAATTGTGTGCCATACATATATACGTATACATGCACCAATAATAAACTAAAAACTAAATGGTTGCCTTATTTTGTAAGTTACAATTCTAGCAACATTTATATCTTAAGGTCTAGATTGTTGGTGTATATAGTAGTTTAATGTACAATTTAATATCAATAGTTGATTTCGTTATTTGTCCATGTTTCAATTTTTACTATTATGCTACTATGTATCATTTGTATTATTTGAATACGTTTATAAAGATACTACTGATATCTACAAAATCTAACATTATGGGACATCCTTTTTAATTCGACGTACCAACAGGTTTTGTTGAGCTCCTGAGTGTTCATGGCAAAACAATCGTATCTTTCAATTCACTTAGAATAGATGGACGAGTGCAGATTTCAAGATATTTACATACCTCTTACGCATTTTAACCGACGGCAGCGTGCATGTCACGGAATGTCATTGTACTGACCCTATCTGATCTGCACTCCAAGAATCATACACGGGTTATTAACCCAAGCTGCTCATTTCAAGTTCGTCCTTGTAATGGATGCATTGGTTATACACACATGTATGAGTTTGGTGTCGGGTTAATGATGTCTATCTTAATGTAATTTTACCATTATTTGGTACCAAGGTTAGGCTGAACTCTTGTTTGTGAGTTTACTCTCATTCAATTGTTCGAAAGAGAAAAAGTCCAAAACATTGTACTAGATCTAGTATTGCAACTCTGCAAATGCCTTCAGTATACGTTAAATGTCCAAATTATAATTACAGTGGCTGAAATAATAGTTTCTGAAATGTTTTCAGTTCTGATATTCTAATACAATCATTATATGTTACTGCAAGTATCAATACCATGGACATCTAATGTCCATTGATAAAGCATAGTATGCATCCATGGAGTCTGAGATATGCCAAATATCCGAGGATGTTTGTTGATTCAGATGAAATATATTTAACAGGCAGAATTCGAAGAATTGTGTGCCATACATCTATACGTATACATGCACCAATTTTAAACTAAAAACTAAATGGTTGCCTTATTTTGTAAGTTACAATTCTGGCAACATTTATATCTTAATGTCTAGATTGTTGGTGTATTAGTTTATTGTACGATTTATTATCAATAGTTGATTTCGTTATTTGTCCATGTTTCAATTTTTACTAATGCGACTATGTATCATTTGTATTATTTGAATACGTTTATAAAGATACTACTGATATCTACAAAATCTAACATTACGTGACATCCTTTTTAATTCGACGTACCAACAGGTTTTGTTGAGCTCCTGAGTGTAAGTTCATGGCAAAAAAATCGTATCTTTCAATCCACTTAGAATAGATGGACGAGTGCAGATTTCAAGATAATTACATTAACCTCATACGCATTTTAACCTATGGCAGCGTGCATGTCACGGAACATCATTGTACTGACCCTAACTGCACTCCAATTAGAATCATACACAGGTGAATAACCTCAGTTGTTCATTTCAAGTTCGTCCTTGTACATGTTTAGTGATTTCAAGATATTTACATACCTCTTACGCATTTTAACCGGTGGCAGTGTGCATGTCACGGAATATCATTGTACTGACCCTAACTGCACTCCAAGAATCATACACGGGTGAATAACCGCAGCTGCTCATTTCAAGTTCGTCCTTGGAATGGATGCATTGGTTATACACACATGTATGAGTTTGGTGTCGGGTAAATGATGTCTATCTTTATGTATTTTACCATTATTCGGTACCAAGGTTTGGCTGAACTCTTGTTTGTGAGTTTACTCTCTTTCAATTGTTCGAAAGAGAAAAACTCCAAAACATTGTACTAGATCTAGTATTGCAACTCTGCAAATGCCTTCAGTATACGTTAAATGTCCAAATTATAATTACAGTGGCTGAAATAATAGTTTCTGAAATGTTTTCAGTTCTGATATTCTAATACAATCATTATATGTTACTGCAAGTATCAATACCATGGACATCTAATGTCCATTGATAAAGCATAGTATGCATCCATGGAGTCTGAGATATGCCAAATATCCGAGGATGTTTGTTGATTCAGATGAAATATACTAGTATTTAACAGGCAGAATTCGAAGAATTGTGTGCCATACATCTATACGTATACATGCACCAATATTAAACTAAAAACTAAATGGTTGCCTTATTTTGTAAGTTACAATTCTGGCAACATTTATATCTTAAGGTCTAGATTGTTGGTGTATTAGTTTAATGTACGATTTAATATCAATAGTTGATTTCGTTATTTGTCCATGTTTCAATTTTTACTAATGCTACTATGTATCATTTGTATTATTTGAATACGCATATAAAGATACTACTGATATCTACAAAATCTAACATTATGTGACATCCTTTTTAATTCGACGTACCAACAGGTTTTGTTGAGCTCCTGAGGGTAAGTTCATGGCAAAATAAATCGTATCTTTCAATCCACTTAGAATAGATGGACGAGTGCAGATTTCAAGATGTTTACACACCTATTACACATTTTAACCGGTGGCAGTGTGCATGTCACGGAACATCATTGTAATGACCCTAACTGCACTCCAATTAGAATCATACACTGGTGAATAACATCAGTTGTTCATTTCAAGTTCGTCCTTGTACATGTTTAGTGATTTCAAGATAATTACATTAACCTCTTACGCATTTAACCGGTGGCAGCGTGCATGTCACGGAATATCATTGTACTGACCCTAACTGCACTCCAAGAATCATACACGGATGAATAACCCCAGCTGCTCATTTCAAGTTCGTCCTTGAACAGGTTTAAACATAGCAAACGAATGTTCCACGGATTGCACCCCGTCTATTTGAAACATTAGCCATGTTCATACTGTGCATAATCGGTGGCAGCGTGCATGTCACGGAATATCATTGCACTGATCCTATCTGAACTACACTCCAAGAATCATACACGGATGAATACTAGAGCTAGTAACCCAAGTTGCTCATTTCAAGTTCGTCCTTGTGCATGTTTAAACATAGAAGACGAGTGTTCCCCGTCTATTTGAAACATGAGCCATGTTCATACTGTGCGTTTTTTCATGCAATGATGACTGAGAGCCATTCCACCCAGTCCTGTTAAACGTAGACTCTATAAGAACTGTCTTAACAGGTTAAAGACACTGTGGATGTACATAAACAAGCAAATGTCTTTTTTTTCTTTTGACCTCATTGCTGCTGTTGTTATTGTTGTTGTTTTTGTTGTTGTTGTTGATAGTTATGTTGTTGCTGTGGTGGTCGTTGTTGTTGTTGTTGTTGTTGTTGTTGTTGTTGTAATTATTGGTGCTGCTGCTGGTGTTGGTGGTGTGGTTATTGACCTTGCACTTAATAGGTGAAGATATAGCTGATGTTCATAAATTTGCTTATCTGAAGATCATCAGAAATACGTTATTTCCAGTTCACGAAATTCTAATAATGTCAGGCGATTAGGTATCTCTCAAAGTAGCTTATTGGGTTAATTTCTTTGATTATATCCTGCTTTTTTTAGAATTCAGGCAATACTAAAGCCTTACTGGCTGTTCAGCAGGCGATATGTATATCTAATGTACAGATGAAGGCATCCTGGCCAGACCGGGATGCCTGAAGATATGTATTGAATGCACATACTGACCGGCTGAACAGTCGTTAAGGTTTTTATTATCATCGCTTCCTCTGGATTATCTAATCAGCAGTCAGGATTTGTACCATGTGACCGGTCATTAAATCCCCATGTTTATGAGTTTAGACCAATATTGCACATACAATAGTATTGATGAAGGGGAGCAATGATAAAAACCTTAATGAATTTTCAGCAGTGCATTATGTGTACTCAATTTAAACCTTCAGGCATCCCGGCTGGAACTCGGTTATCCTGCCCTCGCTCTTGCCATGATGCCTTCAGCTGTATGCTGCGCTGCTGAACAGTCATTACGGCTCTATTGCTCTATCATTGCTGCAAACTCATCTCACCCTATATTCACCAATTAAACCCATGAGCCTGTGACCTTGATAGAGTTTTTGTTACACTTTTCTTTTTTTTTTCGTCCCGAGATTAGCGAGAGGAAGATATTGCAAAGCAGTTTCTATCCGTTTGGATTATTGGGTTTACATGTTTCGAGATGCCAAACACCAAAAGTTTTGTCCGCTTAGTATAAGCAATGGATGCCTCGATTTATTGGAAAAGTGATCAGATTTCGCATATAATGGAATAGTTAAACATCGGTTCCTCTCGGAATACCGCAAGATAACTGTCCAGTATTATCTTAGTGCTTACCCTACATACAGCCGTGCATAACTGTAAACCAACTAAGCAATAGAATAAACAATATTGATAAAGTCACCAAGATAAGGAATGGCCAATGCTGTATTTTGCAAATAGCAATAAGAAGGTTTTTTTCTAAATGCTACGATAAAAAAACAATGAATCAACGTAACATCGTAATAGTTCGCTAGGTCGATGCCATGGGTATAACATCAATTTATTCTAACTGCCTTTTTTCATATTTCATTTGCGTTTTAAGATAGAAATACAATACATGAAAGAGTTTGTAAAAACTGTAAAATGGAACAAGACTATGCATTCAATATATTTCAAACCTTCTAAATGCATACGTTTCCAACTTTAACTCGTTCCCCCTTAAGAATCTGGATCATATACAAGTACTTGAAATTGTCAAAATTCAGACATTTTCAAAAGCGTGCACCATTCACTGTTTTAGATATATCAGGGTATAGCAAATGTACCATGGCCATCGTGACCAATTCGTGACCAAGTCTATAAAATAAAAGCCAGACATTCCTTGTTATAAAAGAAGAAGAAGAAGAAGAAGAAGAAGAAGTGTTTGGATACCATAATATCCACTTTAAAGAAAATTCATAATGGAACATCAGTTACGCGAGGCACTTAATAAGTTGTGAAATATGTTTTCATATTCCTAATTCTATACACCCTGTCAGACTGAGAAAATAAAACCTTTCTCCACTTGGGAATGGCTTGAAACACGCCACTTTCGTTCCCTGGTAAATATGTAACTCGCTTAAAGTTTCTAGAGACTGTTTGTATGGTAAATTATCTAACAATAGCAAAGCGTATAGGAATCTACTCCCCCATGCAACTATAGATTTATTCAAAGCTCATAATTACTTCCTTGATAATCTTGAATGCAAATGTATTGCGAACATGTCGATAAGTAAAACATGTGCTTACCTTGAAATGTTTTCCAGATGCTATACCAACGGATGAATTACCACTGCTTGCTCGTATGGTCTACCTCTGTTGTTGGCACTCCCAGTCGCTTTATGCAAAAGAGAACAGTGTATGCCCTGTATGTCTCTGCGCATCGGAAAACTGCCATGCACTAAAACAATCGTATCTTTCAATCCACTATAGATGGACGAGTGCAGATTTCAAGGTATTTACATACCTCTTACGCATTTTAATCGGTGGCAGCGTGCATGTCACGGAATATCATTGTACTGACCCTAACTGCACTCCAAGAATCATACACGGATGAATAACCCAAGCTGCTCATTTCAAGTTCGTCCTTGTACATGTTTAAACATAGAAGACGAGTGTTCCCAGTCTATTTGAAACATGAGCCATGTTCATACTGTGCGTTTTTTCATGCAATGATGGCTAAGAGCCATTCCACCCAGTCTTGTTAAACTTAGTCTCTATAAGAAATGTCTTAACAGGTTAAAGACACTATGGATGTACATAAACAATCAAATGTCAAAATATTCAGGCCATATGTATTTTTCATCTTAAGAAATTCAAAATCCGAAAAGTGATCTTTTTTTTTTTTTTTTTTTTTTGACCTCTTTGCTGCTGTTGCTATTGTTGTTGTTTTTGTTGATAGTAATGCTGTTGATGTGGTGGTCGTTGTGGTTATCGTTGTTGCTGCTGCTGCTGCTGCAGTTGTTGCTGTTGTTGTCGTTGATAGTTATGTTGTTGCTGTGGTGGTCGTTGTTTTTGTTGTTGTTGTTGTTGTTGTTGTAATTATTGGTGCTGCTGCTGGTGTTGGTGGTGTGGTTATTGACCTGCACTTAATAGGTGAAGATATAGCTGATGTTCATAAACTTGCTTATCTGCAGATCATCAGAAATACGTTATTTCCAGTTCACGAAATTCTAATATTGTCAGGCGATTAGGTATCTCTTAAAGTAGCTTATGGGGTTAAGGACCTGTTCTGGTTTTGTATACAAATTACCCAATTTTTTCAAGTTTCATGAATTTAACCGAAACTCATATGATCATGTAGCTGAGGTATTGCTTGTTCATAATTGCTAACATGTTCCACAACCCGCGCCCTGGATATTGCATATGACCACTCAGAAAAGACATGTGTCAGCATATTTGCATTGAATCAGATTTCAGCTATAACTGTACCCAGTTGATCAAAAACCTATTTTAAGGGTATACTATGAAGATGTTGGAGGATATCCAGTAATGACATTTCATAGACGACCTTACCTAAGGATTTTGATGAAAATCAGAAATTTTCAATGTAGTGACATTGACCTATGACCTTCAACAAAATGGCTGCCTACATACCTACTAATGAGATTTGAGCCTATGTGGAAATGGTTCCAAATAGTAACTTTGCCCACCGAGCGCGTTCAAGCCAGGTTAATATGTTAAGTATTATTGATAAATACAGATTATGTGAATTTCATTTGAACGCGCTCGCTGGGCAAAAGGGCTAATTTTGTGATTTAGTGACCCTTGGTCACTTGTATAAAATTCACCATTCTAGATAATTCAAAAGAGCATATGCAGGGCAATACACTATCAATTGAGGTCACTCGAGAGACAAAGAATCCCTAGGGAACAGCTACAGGTCAGCTTACTTGAGTTTCATTTCTGTGAGTGCCCTGCATATGCTCTTTTGTTGGGGACTATATTAGCAATTATGAACAAGCAATATCTCAGCTACATGATCATATGAGTTTCGATTAAATTCATGAAACTTGAAAAAAAAATGGGTAATTTGTATAGTTAACCAGAACAGATCCTTTCTTTGACTCTATCCTGCATTGTTTTACAATTCAGGCAATACTAAAGCCTTACTGGCTGTTCAGTGGGTAGTATGTGTATCTGATGTACAGATTAAGGCATCCTGGCCAGACTGGGATGCATGAAGGTATGTTAACTGAATGCACATAATGACCGGCTGAACAGTCATTAAGGTTTGTATTATCATTGCTTCCTCTGGCTTATCTAATCAGCAGCCAGGATTTGTACCATGTGACCGGTCATTAAATCCCCATGTTTATGAGTTTAGACCAATATTGCACATACAATAGTATTGATGAAGGGGAGCAATGATCAGAACCTTAATGAGTTTTCAGCAGTGCATTATGTGTACTCAATTAAACCTTCAGGCATCCCGGCTGGAACTCGGTCGTTCTGCCCTCGCTCTTGCCAGGATGCCTTCAGCTGTATGCTGCTCTGCTGAACAGTCATTACGGCTCTATGGCTCTATCACTGCTGCAAACTCATCTCACCCTATATTCACCAATTAACCCCATGAGCCTGTGACCTTGATAGAGTTTTTACACACTTTTCTCTTTTTCGTCCCGAGATTAGCGAGAGGAAGATATTGCAAAGCAGTTTCTATCCGTTTGGATTATTGGGTTTATATGTTTCGAGATGCCAAGCACCGAATGTTTGGTCCGCTTAGTACAAGTAATCGATACCTCGACTTATTGGAAAAGCGATCAGATTTCGCATATAATGGAATGGTCAAACATCGGTTCCTCTCGGAATACCGCAAGATAACTGTCCAGTATTATCTTAGTGCTTACCCTACATACAGCCGTGCATAACTGTAAACCAACTAAGCAATAGAGTAAACAATAAAGTCACCAAGATAAGAAATGGCCAATGTTGTATTTTGCGAATAGCAATAAGAACGTTTTTTTTTCTAATTGCTACGATAAAAAAACAATAAGTCAACGTAACATCGTAATAGTTCGCTAGGTCGATACCGTGGGTATAACATCAATTTATTCTAACTGCCTTTTTTCATATTTCTTTTGCGTTTTAAGATAGAAATACAATACATGAAAGAGTTTGTAAAAACTGTAAAATGGAACAAGACTACGCATTCAATATATTTCAAACCTTCTAAATGCATACGTTTCCAACTTTAACTCGTTCCACCCTTAAGAATCCGGATCATATACTAGTAATTGTAATTGTCAAAATTCAGACATTTTCAAAAGCGTGCACCATTCACTGTTTTAGATGTATCAGGGTATAGCAAATGTACCATAGCAATCGTGACCAATTCACCCGTCTATAAAATGAGAGCCAGACATTCCCTTTTATAAAAGAAGAAGAAGAAGAAGAAGAAGAAGAAGAAGAAGAAGACGAAGAAGAAGAAGAAGAAGAAGAAGAAGAAGAAGAAGAAGGGTTTGGATACCATAATATCCACTTTAAAGAAAATTCATAATGGAACATCAGTTACGCGAGGCACTTAATAAGTTGTGAAATATGTTTTCATATTCCTAATTCTATACAGCCTGTCCGACTGAGAAAATAAAACCTTTCTCCACTTGGGTATGGCTTGAAACACGCCAGTTTCGTTCCCTATGGTAAATATGTAACTCGCTTAAAGTTTCTAGAGACTGTTTGTATGGTAAACTATCTAACAATAGCAATAAGCTTATAGGAATCTACTCCCCCAACTATATATTTATTCAAAGCTCATATACTTCCTTGATAATCTTGAATGCAAATGTATTGCGAACATGTCGATAAGTAAAACATGCGCTTACCTTGAAATGTTTTCCAGATGCTATACCAAAGGATGAATTACCACTGCTTGCTCGTATGGTCTACCTCTGTTGTTGGCACTCCCAGTCGCTTTATGCAAAAGAGAACAGTGTATGCCCTGTATGTCTCTGCGCATCGGAAAACTGCCATGCACTAAAACAATCGTATCTTTCAATCCACTTAGAATAGATGGACGAGTGCAGATTTCAAGATATTTACATACCTCTTACGCATTTTAATCGGTGGAAGCGTGCTTGTCACGGAATATCATTATACTGACCTCAAATGCACTCCAATTAGAATCATACACTGGTGAATAACCTCAGTTGCTCATTTCAAGTTCGTCCTTGTACATGTTTAGTGATTTCAAGATATTTACATCCCTCTTACGCATTTTAATCGGTGGAAGCGTGCTTGTCACGGAATATCATTGAACTGCACTCCAAGAATCATACACGGATGAATAACCCAAGCTGCTCATTTCAAGTTCGTCCTTCTACATGTTTAAACATAGAAGACGAGTGTTCCCAGTCTATTTGAAACATGAGCCATGTTCATACTGTGCGTTTTTTCATGCAATGATTACTGAGAGCCATTCCACCCAGTCTTGTTAAACTTAGTCTCTATAAGAACTGTCTTAAGGTGATGGGTACCATTGCAAGTCAGTTAAAAGCCCTGTCCCAAAACACACCTCAAAGCAGCATAATCCTATATCTAGGCGTATCTCCAGGTTCCTGGGTGTTATCAGGTAGAGAATATCATCGCCAACTGTCATTATTCAATCCATATTCTGTTTTATTTCAAAATTTACAACTTTTTTTTCAAATGACATATTCTCATAACCTACGCAGGTGATGGTTACTGCAGGTTCAGAGTTACTTTATGGATATCATTGACTATGCCCAATATGAAGTATTTTTTTGATTTTTTACTCCTGAAGATTTTTACAGGCCATAACATTGAAAATTCTAGTGAGAAATCTTGACCCCAAGTGAATCAGGCCCGTAAAGCTAGAAAAACTATCAACTATTTATAGCATGGCCTTTGTTTTGAGTGTGACGCGCGACCACTGATGTGTGTCTTTGTACGGCTGTCTTTTGTCCCTAGCACACAAGGGACCAACAGGCCTGTCCTTGCTGAACCACGACTGGTTTTTAGGCTCCACACACACGGTATCTCACTAAAATTTTCAAATGTTATGGCCCGTAAAAGTCTTCAGCAGTAAAAAATCAAAAAAATACTTTTTATTGGGCATAGTCAATGACATCCCTAAGGTATCTGTGAAACTACAGTAACCATTAACTGCGTAATTAATGAGAATATGTCATTCGAAAAAATAGTTGTAAATTTTGAAATAAAACAATATGAATCGAATTATGACAGGTGGCGATGATATTCTCTACCTGATAACACACAGGAACCTGGAGATACACCTAGTTATAGGATTATGCTGCTTTGAGGTGTGTTTTGGGACAGGGCTTTTAACTGGCTTGCAATGGTACCCATCACCTTAACATGTTAAAGACACTGTGGATGTACATAAACAAGCAAATGTCAAAATATTCAGGCCATATGTATTTTTCATCTTAAGAAATTCAAAATCCGAAAAGTGATCTTTCTTTTTTTTTCTTTTTTTTTTGACCTCATTGCTGCTGTTGTTATTGTTGTTGTTTTTGTTGATAATAATGCTGTTGCTGTGGTGGTCGTTGTGGTTATCGTTATTGCTGCTGCTGCTGCTGATGTTGTTGTTGTTGTTGTTGTTGTTGTTGTTGTTGTTGTTGATAGTTATGTTGTTGCTGTGGTGGTCGTTGTTGTTGTTGTTGTTGTAATTATTGGTGCTGCTGCTGGTGTTGGTGGTGTGGTTATTGACCTGCACTTAAAAGGTGAAGATATAGCTGATGTTCATAAATTTGCTTATTTGAAGATCATCAGAAATACGTTATTTCCAGTTCAAGAAATTCTAATATTGTCAGGCGATTAGGTCTCTGTATCTGTATATGTATAGCTGATAATACTCCTTAAGGAGAACTGTCACAGCTTGGAGTGTGAGCTCCTCTTAAAGTAGCTTATTGGGTTAATTTCTTTGACTCTATCCTGCTTTTTTTTTACAATTCAGGCAATACTAAAGCCTTACTGTCTGTTCAGTGGGCAGTATGTGTATCTAATGTACAGATGAAGGCATCCTGGCCAGACCGGGATGCCTGAAGGTATGTATTGAATGCACATAATGACCGGCTGATCAGTCGTTAAGGTTTTTATTATCATTGCTTCTTCTGGCTTATCTAATCAGCAGTCAGGATTTGTACCATGTGACCGGTCATTAAATCCCCATGTTTATGAGTTTAGACCAATAGTGCACATACAATAGTATTGATGAAGGGGAGCAATGATAGAAACCTTAATGAATTTTCAGCAGTGCATTATGTGTACTCAATTAAACCTCCAGGCATCCCGGCTGGAACTCGGTCGTCCTGCCCTCGCTCTTGCCAGGATGCCTTCAGCTGTGTGCTGCGCTGCTGAACAGTCATTACGGCTCTATGGCTCTATTACTGCTGCAAACTCATCTCACCCTATATTCACCAATTAACCCCATGAGCCTGTGACCTTGATAGAGTTTTTACACACTTCCCTTTTTTTTCGTCCTGAGATTAGCGACAGGAAGATATTGCAAAGCAGTTTTTATCCGTTTGGATTATTGGGTTTATATGTTTCGAGATGCCAAGCACCGAAAGTTTGGTTCGCTTAGTATAAGTAATCGATACCTCGACTTATTGGAAAAGTGATCAGATTTCGCATATAATGGAATGGTCAAACATCGGTTCCTCTCGGAATACCGCAAGATAACTGTCCAGTATTATCTTAGTGCTTACCCTACATACAGCCGTGCATAACTGTAAACCAACTAAGCAATAGAATAAACAATATTGATAATGTCACCAAGATAAGAAATGGCCAATGTTGTATTTTGCGAATAGCAATAAGAAAGTTTTTTTTTCTAAATGCTACGATAAAAAACAATAAGTCAACGTAACATCGTAATAGTTCGCTAGGTCGATACCGTGGGTATAACATCAATTTATTCTAACAGCCTTTTTTCATACTTCATTTGCGTTTTAAAATAGAAATACAATACATGAAAGAGTTTGTAAAAATTGTAAAATGGAACAAGACTACGCATTCAATATATTTCAAACCTTCTAAATGCATACATTTCCAACTTTAACTCGTTCCACCCTTAAGAATCCGGATCATACTGTATAATTGAAATTGTCAAAGTTCAGACATTTTCAAGAGCGTGCACCATTCACTGTTTTAGATATTTCAAGGTATATAGCAAATGTACCATGGCAATCGTGACCAATTCACCCGTCTATAAAATGAGAGCCAGACATTCCTTTTTATAAAAGAGGAAAAAGAAGAAGAAGAAGAAGAAGTAGAAGAGGTGTATGGATACATATTTGCCATGTTTAACGAAAATTCATTGTGGAACAGCATTCACGCGAGGCACTTAATAAGTTGTGAAATATGTTTTCATATTCCTAATTCTATACACCCTGTCAGACTGAGAAAATAAAACCTTTCTCCACTTGGGCATGGCTTGAAACACGCCAGTTTCGTTCCCTAAGGTAAATATGTAACTCGCTTAAAGTTTCTAGAGACTGTTTGTATGGTAAACTATCTAACAATAGCAAAGCGTATAGGAATCTACTCCCCCAACTATATATTTATTCAAAGCTCATATACTTCCTTGATAATCTTGAATGCAAATGTATTGCGAACATGTCGATAAGTAAAACATGCGCTTACCTTGAAATGTTTTCCAGATGCTATACCAAAGGATGAA
>OZ012686.1:42666940-42926940 GCA_963942565.1 Maea johnstoni | reverse complement strand
TTTGACGGTCCCCGGTTTATAATGTTCGATGGGAGCTCCGTTTGAAAACGCTGCGCAGAAATGTTACCACTTGATGGGTGGGTACGTTTTTTGGATGCTTAACGTATTTCTCTCAACTGAGAAGACCTTTCAGACAAAATACTTTTTGTAGGCTCAACTGTTAAATTAAAACAGTGTAGAGGAAAACTGAGTCAAAGAAAGTTACAGCCATAACCTACCTTAACCCTTTTCAATTGTTAACACTGGGGAAGTAACACTGGGGAAGTAACGAAACGCATGACGTTCAAGTCACTGTTCAATCAGGTAACATTCAACATTTTGTCACTCTTATTATCCTGCCCTTAAAATCATGTCAAGATTTTTGACTACCAATACCCCACCTACCGTTTATTATCTTCAACACTAATGAAAGAGATATGATAATCAGCTTGCTAAATGTATGCACACAGAATGGATAGTCTAATCGATAGCAAAACATTGTCATTTCCCATTTTTAATTACTAGTATTTTTTTGATAACCAGGTTTGAAATGAGAAACCATGACTAAGGTTTGCATGAAAATGCGTGTTTTCATTAATATCAAGTATCTATATAATTTATTCATTTCAAAATACCATAAACATCCGAAGAGTTAGGCAATGTTTTCCCGGGGACCCAGATTTCCTCCACTACTTACAACTTGCTGGCCAAGATTTAGCCTGCAAATGACAGAAAAAGTGACGCCCTAGCAAACTAGGGATATTTGTGTATTGGTTGACAAAATATTGTTCCTTTGTGCAGGTGAAGTATATTTCCTTTAGACATTGCCATTTTAAAAACAACTTTCGTTTGATGTTATTGGAATAATGTCCTTTCGAAAAGTCCTCCGAAGAGGAAGGGATTCCTTCCTCACCTTTGGCCAATAAATGCAATTCATCTGGTGTTTTGGTTATTCCAATCTGCTAATGGTTTGTTTTCTCCATTTATAAATGCTAGAAATAAAGAAATGCAAGTGTCTGCTGTATATGTCTGCTTGGTAAATGCATATAAGTGAGAATAATTTAATTCTAAAATGAGAATTGTTATTGATTGGGCAAACTGTTAAAACCCTCTACATTAGGAATCTTATAGTTATTTAGAATAGCCCCTCATTTATGCTGATCAAAGTATCTTTCATCATTAGACATGTAGGAACTTATATGCGGCAAGACTGTCAATTTTAAATCTAAAACAATGCCAAAAGACAAAAAATAAAATAAATCAGCTCACTGAAAAGTTATTTATAATTTAAAAATATTGCACTTTGGAAATAATCTAAAGTAGTGTAAGTCTTGATGTTCAGAACGGGGCCGTTAAATAAGTGTGGAGTGTGGTGACTTTTACCCTTTTTCTGTGATAATCACATAATCATGAAAAGGCAAAGAATGGACGACTTATCCAGTTTGTTATTCTAATAGCCTTACAAGGAATATCAGGGTAATATTAAACTTAGAATACACCTATGTTCGAAGACGTGTTGAGTTTTCCAGTTCCTCCTACCGCCAGCATATTGTTGGCATTGGACTGAGAAGTGCCACCAAAACGCCATCTGGCGGGCAAAGTTGGCGCGGCTCCAGATAAACTTATATGTTGTGGGAGGCGCCATTTTGAAATCGTCTGGTCGAAGAAAATACATCTGTGACACACTGCAGACTAATCATTCGGCTTTGTGTAAGTTTACCAGAGTAAAGGGTTCAACGAGACAACAGCGTTTGTTGTCGTTCTGGAATGTGCATCTCGCATTTTATACAGACCTACTTATGGAACAACAGCAGAGCTATTTATGGTTGCGTTGTCACTTTATCGACCGGTCATTGACAGTGGCTGACTTCAAGTACGGTGTTACATTTAACACACATGGTAACACTAACAGATCTGTTAATCCCAGCCACTCAACACAGTGCAAGATGTTAACATCTAGGCCAACAGAGATGTTAGCAATGATGTTACATTTTTGAAGATGTGTGTCCTGCTCGAGCAAATAATGTTTGTCATAGTAAAGAACAGCAACATGCTGGGAATGTAATACTTAACTATTAGTCTCTTTCAGTTTAATACAGACACATATCATTCATATCACATATTTTATTAGGATAATACAAACTTTAAAAAAAATTATCATTAATTTCATTTTTATTGTTAAGATCATTTTCATTAATAGCTTATAATTATTCTCATAATTTTTATTATTGTTAATTTGTTATCATTATTATTATCATTATTATTATTATCATTATAAATGAACTGTTGAAATGAAGTGAATTATACTCAGACAACCTTTTTAACTAGGTGCAATGGGTCGTCAGTAGCTGAAGATGGTACCCAACACTAACATAGGACTTGAAGTCAAAACGGTGTTAACACCTAAGCCGTTACTGTTAAGGCCTTCAGAAAGTATATGGGGACCATGCTCTTTTCAACACCTTTCACAGATCAACACTAACATTTTCTGTTACATTTTGTGTTAACACACATATTATAGGGCATTATGGGATAGATGTGTGTTACCACCTAACATATGCCCATCACTTCAAATAGCGTGTTACCACCCCTGGTAACACTAACACCGATGTTAACATCTGTGTTAACACCAAACTTGAAGTCAGCCAATGTTTGAATGAACAGACCACTCTTGTTTTGTTGTTGTTTTAGTTCTGCATGTGCTAGTTGGACTATGACAACTGCTGTATGGCCATCACATCCGAAGTGTGAACACACCCCATGTTTTTGATTGCTAGTGGCGAGTGACTTGCCAAGCAAGTGGTCTAGCACACATCCAGGATTAGCCTCAGGCAAACCTTTTTTTTTAAAATCAATTGACTATATTGCCTGACTTGATTGGGCTAACAGCTTTTTTCCCACAAAAAGTTTTATTTGCCTTCTTAACTTGGCAAACCTCTTAGGAGTACTACCCTGTGTATGTAATAGCACGCGAAGCGGCGAGCGTAGCGGCGATTACATTTTAAGTAGTCAACAATAGAAGTACATGATCATTACTACTTGTACTAAGGCCTATAATTATAAAACGGTGTCCACGTGCTTCCGTCCACACTTCATCTCCTGTCTCGCTTGACGATAATCTCTCGTGAAATGAACATCACTTTTTGCTTTAAGAGCACATTTTGCCGCCAGATATGGCGGAATATGGCACTAGAATGACGTCACGTGCGGTTCTGTCATGTGAAAAGCGATCATGGCGCCATCTACAGTGATATATCAACACTAGCGCCATTGTTTATGCAGTGAGCGACACCGCGAAAATGAATTAGGCCTACTCGTCTTTCCATAGATCAATTTCAATGCGGTTTGAATCGTTACAACCGCTTCTTTTTTTTTAAATTCTTGTTGAAATCTGTTGCGAAATGACGATTTTGCAACAGGTTGAATGCGTATTTCTTTTTGCCATCGATATTTCCAGTCAATCTCTGCTCGTACTGTGTGGTCATTGCACAAATATAAAGCTCATATCAAGGGGTTTTACAAGTAAAGATTGATCGAATCACGTCACAGATAATAAATTCGTAACTTTGTGACTGCATTTTAAGGGGAATGCAGAAATATCATCGAGCTGCGCGAGCATTTAAAGCTTTACTTTCTCGTCATATTATGACGAGAAAGCAAAGCTTTAAATGGTCGCGCAGCTCAATAATATTTATGCATTCCCCCTTCAAATTCAGTAACAAAATGACGGATTTGTTATCCATGGCATCAGTCTTTGCATGTAAATTGCGGAAACAAATTTGAAACCCCTTGATATGAGCTTCATATTTGACATTTGTGCAATAAACATACAGTACGAGAGTAGCGATTGACCGAAAATATGGCATAAAATTACTACGATTTTAACCTATTTAATATCATCATTTCCCAACAGATTTCAACTAGAATAAAGAGATAAGTGGACTTAATTGTTGCGGTTCTAACAATTCAAACTGCATTGAAATTGATCCACAGAAAGGAGAGTAATTTATTTTAATGTGAACGTACAACCCATTCATTTACACTGGCAGCTCTCCAGCCTCTGTAATCATGACGTCGCGGTCACGTGACCATGTCGGAGCGCACGCCTGTTTCAGTTGTTGCATAGTTTCACGTATTGGCGCGGTCAAAACACTATTTTGATACAATCTAAGGGAAACAATCCATATTTATTATGTGAAAAAGCAATGTTTGAAATCTTAAAACATCTAGCCGCAAAATGTGCTCTTTTGTCTGGCGAGACAAGAAAAAATGTACAACCGGAAGTGTGAACACCGTTTTATAGGCCTTAGTGTGTACTTCCATTGTTGACATCTTATACCGTAAGCGCTCACTATGCGAGCTATAAACATACTTTTTGTCTCAACTCCGCAAAATGTTGATTTTGTCCACTAGGTGTACTGTTGCCCATTGCCAACAGTACAAACACGCAAGATTGTTATTGTTGGCAATAGGCAAATTTTACAATGGGACCTAATGAGCAAAATCAGCGTTTTGCCAAGTTTTGATGGCATAAACAAACTTTTTGTGGGGAAAAAGAGGAAAAGCTGTTAGCTAAATCAAGTCAGACAGACTATAATGAGGATGTGTAATCCCTTCATGCTTCACAAAAGTTCATGTGATAAGTGGATTGTAAATTTTATTATGTGAAAACATAGCTTCTTGAGTTAAAGATCCCCATGTAATTGCTTAAATTATTAGCAGTCTAAAACTTCATGTTCATCTTTCATGACAGGAAATGGTCACATAGGACATTTGAAAGTCCCTAGATACAACTCTCAACCCTCAAGAGCATGCTAAAACTCCTATATTAAGCTGCAAGCCGTTGTATTAAATACTACCTTACCTAAATATCCCACTTTTATGTAGTTATTTCCATTAAAACTGCTTTTATACACAGTTTTTTCTAAGGGGGGAAACCTGTGAGACTGTCTACTTTTATGTAACACCCCCTTGGATAGCCTCCTTGATTTGACCTAGATAGATAAACCACTGCCTAGAGCATTGAGGGGGGCTACTAAGCAGGAAGCACAGCCCAGCCACAAACCATATTCAGGACTCCACTTCTGGGGGCCTGCCTACTGTAGGCTCTGTGCACATTTCCTGTAATGTCCTCCTTGTCTAAGTAGTTGATGCTGTTGGAATTCCCCTCCCGCAAAAATATACAGGTCTAATCAGGAATTCCACCCCAAATGGGCATTATTCCTAAAAAAATCATCTTCCGTAACCTATATAACCTTCCAATTCTTTTATTGTGCCAGTTTCTGTATATTCCCCTCTCTCTTAGTAATGTTTATTTCTAGCCAGGAACATACATGTGTAGTTATATTCTAACTATATGTTCCTCATCTAGCTAACTGCTTATGATCAAGAACCTGTTCCTATAAATGATATTGTGTCTTTTGAAATTATGAAATATCACCTCAGTTAGGCCTAAAAAAAAAATTGTTTGTTTCCTGTAACCTGACCGACCCTACCATTTCATTGCCGACCCTACGTCTTTTTACCTCCCGTCGTGAAACTTTAAAAAAAAAAAAAAAAAAGCAGGGCAGGTTTACAGTTGCACAAAGCACATGCAGCACACCAAAGCAGGCATGTCTAGGGCTAGGGTGTGTCATCCCCTACAGAAGAAGAAAAGAAACATAAGAAACAAGTGACAGGAAACATAAGTGACAGGTAACATAACTGACAAGAAGCATGTGACAATGTTAATTACAAATACACAATGTAATAGGTCAATGAAATGTGTTTTTTCAGCATTTTTCCAGGACACCTACTGCTAAATACAAAAAAAAAAAAAAAAAAAAAAAAAGATTTACCTGCCTACCTACCCTATTTTTTTTGGAACCGTTACAGGAAACAAACAAATTTTTTTTTATGTCTTAACAGGGTCTTAGCCAGGATTTTAAAACTGCCAGTCCAAAACACTAATTTCAAAATTTCTGCCTGTCCAGATTTATATAGCTACTCAGCTACTTCAAATATTTATTCCAATTAGATTTTAATAGCCTGTTGTGTCTAAAAGGGCAATTTACATTTGGGCCATGTCTGAGGACAGTTTGTTAGAAATAGATGTTATACCTCAAAAAAGTCAAAATTGAAACATTTTCTTAGAAATTTGTGCCTTTTCAAAAAAGAGTTTTTACGGAAACTGCCTGTCCAAAAGACATGACGGATCAATCAAATTGTTTGCAAGGGGCGTCTAGCATAGACGAATCTAAGGGCCCACAAGATATATCTGGAGCCTGAGTCTTACAATCAGCTCTCTTGCCATCAGCTCTCCTGACTGACATCCTCCTCGAAACCATGCATATGATAACTTGGACTTAATTCCAAAATCTAGCTGACATCACTCTTAAATATATGGTTGGAAGAGTAGGAAGTATAGGTGCAATTTGGGCGCCTAGGCTCACACATTCTAGGTGCAGATTTTAAAATCTAGGTGCATTTGCGCCTGTTAAGGGTGAACCCTGCAGTGAGACAGGCTGGACAGGTCCTGGCTAAGTACCTGCCTCCGTATCTAGACTTCATATGACATATTTTGGGTATTGTTTTTCTGTCATATTCTTTGTTTTATTGAAGGCACTTAAATCTAAATGGCGACAAAGTATACAACATTCTGGTGGTTGAGCGGGCTGAATGATGTCTAATCCAATAGCCAGGAACCTTAAGGAACTTCCTTGAATTCATATTTAATGGATGAAAGGTTAAGCTGGATAAGACAGTTTTCAGAAACGAAGAAGAATGTGGCCACCGCTTTTGACTGTATCAACAGTGGCAACGCTCCTACATATTATGCTATGTAACTTAGCTGTGTCTGGTAATATCTTGGAGGTTAGGAGTGATCTCAAAGCTTGTAAGCAGTATCAAAAGGAAAAAGGTGGGATAAACCTCATGAGAGACTGCCAGGAAAAAATTAGCCTATCAATAAAGATCAAGAACAAAGGAAAGGTAAGAAATATCTAAAAAAAAAAGTTGGTTTATTGTTAATTAGGTTGATGAAGTTTGTTTATGTACAAATTTTAACATTTTCAGAAGTATTTTTCAATTTTGCGATCAAGTTGAGCTCTTTCTTGTAATTTGATTCATATTATAAAAATGTTAATGAGACTTTTGAAAGAACTCCTTGAAGTTAAATTTCATGACAAAATGGTATGAACAAAGCCTCTTAACAGTGGCAACCATTTTCTTTTAGGGCAAAACCCACCGCTTTTTAAAAAATTTTGACTTGTACTACAGGTGCATGTATGTGATATTTATATATTGATGATATTAGCTTGTTTTGAAAATAATTTCACTCTTTGCCTGACTGTTTTTATTATCTTTTTTCATCTTATGTTCCAAACCTTTTAGTTTTGACTGATAGAATACCCTTCTATTTGGTATGAATACTACTTATTTTTGATTATTTCATTTCAGACTATCACAGAGGAGCAGTTTATTATTGTTGACACAGTATTTGACAGAGTCACATATGAAGATGTGAAGTTACTGGAGCCATTGGTTATAAAACTCAGACAAGAAGAAGTATCTCTTGCCTATCCTTTAAAAAAGTTACATGTAAGTAAAAGATGACGAAATAAAAAGGCTGTTCTTTTTCATGGTTATACATTAGTGTTTGAAATTGTTGAAAAATCTCTAACTTGAAATTGGTGTTATTTACCAAAAGTTGGTAAAGATAAAGGTTGATCTTTGATTATGTTTAGGTTGTTTAAGGTACATATATCATACTTTTATTTACATTTTGGTGATGATAAATTTATAAAATTATTCATGAATTTGGCCTCTGTAATTCTTCTAAGATAAATGAATACTTATTGATGTATGATTATGCCATTTTACCATTGATGTTTTGTGATTTATTTTCTTTTATTTTCAGTTAGTTAATAATATTGCATATGAGTTGATATTGCATAAAGACAATGTTGATGACTATAAAGGTTGTGATGCTTCTAGTACTGCAAGTGCTACCTGTGGTTTACAGTTTAAGGATGGCCAGCTCATTCCATATAGCCAGGTGAGATGTATTTTATTTCTAATTGATTATTATTATAAATATTAATTTGGTGAGAATGATTTATTTTAAGGTCCAAGTCAAACCACATGGTAAGCTGCAAAATTTTCTTTTTTACATCTTTGCTTGGCTCATATCATGGTTGATTTCTTTGAAATAAATATGCTTTCTTTGAAATAATGAAAACTTTCAATGAGTGAAAATAAGTGTATTGTTCAACTGTACAGTATTATGTATAGTATACTTATCCAATAAGAATTCCCATGTCCAATTCTTTATCCACAGTGTCACTTGTCAAGTTGTGTCAAAGAAAAGGCTGCATATTTTTAAAGAATATTTTATAAGGTTACATTATTGCTGAAGGTTTGATGTTATTATTTTGCACCTGATAATTCATAAACTCCTGGCCAAAGGTACTGCACTTCAAGAAAAAGTTACCATTTGGAAAGAATTATTTTGGAAAAGATAAAATAACATATATTATTTGAAAAATAATTTTCAATATTGCTATGTAAAATGGTTAGTTATGCTAAATTGATGCTTAACTATAAAGTTTTCATATTATTTTTCGAAATTGAAATCTCATGGCATTTTAGGCACAAAGACTCCATACTTCCCTAAATAAAAGTGCTTACCTGGTTGAAAACTCATATGGTTTACTATAATATTTTTGGCCTGCTTATATGTTGGGGTTTCTACTATCCTTGTGATGATTTCCCCACCAATAACTATATCAATAACCAGTCATGGTCTACCCTGATAAGTTAAGTCTTGTCTATATTTTAGGGTTTCTGCTGTCCCTGTGACCATTCTCCCACCAATGTGCCGTATCACATGCGAGGAGGTCAGGACTGCTCCAATAGCACCCAGCCAGTGGCCGCTAAAAGCAGCTACCACGCCAGCACACACTGTCTCCGATTTGATGATCTATGGTAGGGCATTGATTTTATGGCTGCGGTTCTCAAGGTTACTTACCATGTTTGGGGGATTTTGAATGTATGTCACTGTGTGTGGGTTGTGGTTTTCACATGTTCAGATTTGATATGAAACTGAATTCCATATTATCGTCCATTCTCACTGCACTCTGATGATCTATGATAAGCAGGGACTTCCCACCACTCAATTTTCAACATTTTAACATTAACATTCCTTAATTGTCTATTGTGACCTCACTAATGATAACAAATAATCTGAAGGTCTTCAAAGATGGTAGAAAATTAGTATTTTTGGTCTGAGGCATGGGCTTTGCTAGGATTTTGAACAAGGAAGTCCTAAGTAGCATTCATTAAGTTGTCTTAATGATGCAAGATAATCAGATTACAACCACTAATATATCTATGTATATCAAGACAATACAAGGTATCTTTATCATAGTTTTACAATTGAAATGAAACGTTTCCATTATTACTAGAATTCTAGATGTTAAAAATGAACATTTTGTTGACTGTTTTACTACTGTTTTCCATTTGTTTTAGTATTTAAGAGTCACCCTGAAATCCTCCAGGCTAGTTAAAGATCTAACAAAATTTCCCTTTTGTATTAAGCTAATATTCATAATCAGAATGACACCACACCACCTATTATGGTAGCTTATGGGGTTAACTTCTTTGACTCGGTTTTCCTCTACTATGCTTTTATTTGACAATGTAGGCTATACAAAGTAAATATTGCCTTAAAATTCTTCTAATAAGGAATACATTTAACATCACAAAAGTACCTTCGCAACAAGGTGAAATATATTTGGAATAAAAATGGTTCAACTTATATAACCGTTTCTTTCAGAATTTTTGTTGAAAATGAGAAAAAGTTCATTTTTCAACTTTCTGATTCCATAACTTTTTGAATAAAGTGTTAATTGAAAAAAAACTGTGATAGCTTGATTAGGGTTGCATACCGGTACTCGGGTACCGATAGGAACCGATACTCATTTCGAAAAGAACCGGTATTTACCCGTTTCGTTGAGAACCGGTACTAAATGGCACCGTTTCGTTTTTGAGTACCGCTTCGTTTCAACAAATTAAAAATTTTGTTACTGCAAATTATATGTGGCGATGACGCATTGTGTGCTGATTCCTGACGAAACAGTTATAGACACTCTGTCTGGAATAGCATTCGGCTGGAAACACGATACGGTGTAACATTCAACGCACGTTCGCAGTGCGTTGTGGCGATCATTTCCTTCGGTTAACTTCGTCAATGTCTGTCTCAATCGTTGGTTCTGTTCCCCAATTCTACTATTGATTGTTGTCATAGAATTGAGGAATGGAACCACACTTGTTAGCGACATGAATGTTGTAAAAAGGCTGATCAGGCCTCGGAGATCAGAGGTACCGTTTCACTGTTAACGATACCGATACCACTGGTACCGTTTCGCCAGTACCGGTACCGGTATCGTACCGTTTTCGTGTTAACTGTATGCAACTCTAAGCTTGATTAGCTTCCCTCTGAAATACCCTCAGCTATAACTATTCAAGCAAATCTGTTAACATTTGATACCCAAAATGATGAAATTTGATATGGAGCAATGAGCCAAAAACATTGCCTGCTTGTGTGCAAGCCTACGGGAGCTTCTGTAATTGATCAGATGGTATCTCAATTTGATCAGTGAGGAAACAGATGTAGGCTTTGATATATGTAAACATCTCAAAATAACCTTTTATTCAACAATTAACCCCATAAGCCACCTTAAAGTGAACTGCGCTTCATTCTATTCCTTAAGGCCTAAAAAAAAAGTTGTTTGTTTCCTGTAACCCTACCCTAACAAGTTTTTATTCAAAAAAATCCCTACCCTAAAGTTTGAACAAAAAAATAATGCAATAAATTTTTTTTTACCGACCTATCCACCCTATTCTATTTCAGACCGTTACAGGAAACAAACAATTTCTTTTTTTAGGCCTAATATGCTACTTCATCTGGGCACTGCCAAACATTTAGATACTAAGTTCTCATCACGCCCCTCTGTTTTTGCTTGCTGGCTATTCTTACCTGTAACCTGCATGCTGGCGTGGCTAATTTTGCACAGGTACACGGTGAACGCACTGCAGCGGCCTAGCATAGAGCATGTGATACACGTGGGTGTCTACCAGCGAGGCGGGATGGCCAGGCTTGTTAGTTATGACGGTGTGGAGGAGATCGTGGTGGGCACTGATTATACTCATGTTGCCTCTCACAATGACAAGGTATGTTACAAAAACAGTATTTTTTCCAGGGAGCCCAATTACATCTTCAGAAGCTACTTTAAGGTGTTGTGTATAGAAGCCAGTACGTATTTGGGCTCCCTGCAGAAATTTAGGGGAAATGCAGAAGAATTCAAGAGAGCCCTGAGCTCCTGGCTCCAGCTAATTTATAGCCCTGGCCTGCATTACATGGTTAAATATTGAGAAAACATTCTGGGTAGGGAAGGTGAAAATTGTGTAGGAAAAGTAATAATTAGAGCTCACTTTACCTCTCAAAATAGCAAGATAGGTATTTCCTACAGGGCTTGAGAATAATATATGTATACGTAAAGGAGATAGTTGTAATGACAAGGTAGGTTACCGTTTCAAGGCTAAATATTGAGAAAATATTTAGGTTAGGAAAGGTGAACATTGCGTAGTAGAAGTATTGGAGCTCGATACCCCTCATAATAGTAAAATAGGTAAATTCTGTAGGGATAGACAATAAGATATTTACATGTAAAGGAAATAATTGAATCACTAATCTCAGCATCTCTATGGATTCAGTTACTCTGTTGGATGTAGATAACACTGTTTGAGCTGGAATGGTTGAGCACAGTTCAACAACTTAACCCATTAATGCTTGGAGTGACCAAAAGCAGCCTGACAATTTTGACAAATTCTTGCAGGCAAAGGCAAAGTAAGGAATTGATGGCGAATTGTTGATCAGAACATAATCAACAACTCCCCTTCAAAGATTTTGTGAAGTCATCCTCAATCTCAAAGTCATCATCAAAAGTGTCTAAGATCCACACAACATTTTCTGGGTGAACTCTTCAGTATTAATGGGATAAGTAGGTTGTCAAATTTCAGATTTTACTTGCCTTTTTATTTTGCAGGCTTACAGGCCATATATCTGGTCAAACGCTGTGTGCTGTAATGTAATATTTTGTTCCAGGTTGTTGCTACCTATGCACCTTTCTCCCTCACTCCTAGTGATGAACCCCTAGACAGGCAGACTAAATACCTGCTCATACCTGAGCCAGGTGTGCCAGATTCAGCCTCTAAAGTAATCGACAAACTGCAATTAAAGGTAAGGAAATAGCAGGTTACCTTAACATTTTAGTTAAGTGCCAGCCCTGCCAATAATTTTGAAAACCTAGGATCCCAAAGATATATCATAGAGCACAGGAATATTTTTTATTTGATTTTCTTAAATCATTACTGACATTATTGTTGTAGTTTATTGTAAGATATTGATACATCATAAAACAGAGTTAAACCTTTGGTTCGCCCTTCTTGATAAAAGAAGATCATATATCTGATACCCCTGTCCCCGTGGTACCTAAAAAGACTGATTGTAGAAACCTGAAACATGTCATGTTGGTTCAGGAGATCCAGGGAGCGCTATGTTCATCTTAGGTGTAGCATTTCTTGGTATTTTCTTAGTCCATGAGCCAACTTTGAATTGTGTCTCATTTTAAGAGTTTGTTGCTACCCAATGTTTTGAAATAATGAGAAAATCTGATTCTAATCACACATTTAGATTGTTTTAAAACCCATATCACAGGCTTTTTGAATATATAGTCCACCATTTGGTAGAGTTAATCATAACTAACTCTGGAACTGCCAACAAATCAATGTTTTTCTAAATTGGTGTAATTGTTTTTATTATTATCTAAACAGGGTGGGGCAGCTGAGTATTTGATGGTAGACAAAGCCCATGTGAAGCTTGGAGGACACCATTGTGATTCAATAGGAGTTTCATACCCAGCCTTCGCTCACCAAAGAAACAGATGCCAGAGGCATGCTCAGAGGTAGTGCTCTTACTAGTGGCTTTAAATTTTTAGAAGTGACATATGATACATACTTTTACATACACGCATATTAATTATTAAAGATACAAAATATTTGCATTTATAAAGTATATTACATATAGTATTCATATTTTACAATTTATGAATTATATGATTACATATATTTCATCTAGTGGATGTATCACATATATTACACACATGTTTATTTTAGTATAAAATATGGATCGATAAATGGTTGTACATTAACTACATTTATCAAAACATTTTAAGTATACTATACATATTACTTATATTTTAGAAATCAGCAGAGATACTATTTGTTAAAATCTTTTGTCTAGAGAATATCATCAGAAAAAGTTGCACTTTTACACTGTAGCTCTAAATATTCTGCTCTTGCTTTCAGTTGCCTTGGCAAGCAGCCCATGCACCTATGGTTACATGATATGGTATGTGTAGTTCTATAACTCTGTCACTAAATCATACCTGGATTGTAAATTGCAATACAGGATTACTTCCTTCAAATCTTAAAAGTTGAGTCTATGCAGCAGAGGAAAGTGCTCTTTGTATAAGTAAACAAATTTTCAGTTCAGATATGGTATGTGTAGTTCAATAATTCTGTCACTAAATGATTCCTAGATTGTCAATTGCAATACAGAACTACTGAGAAAGTGTACCTAAAAATTCCCAAAGTTAAGTACATGCAGCAAACGAAAATTTTCTATGTATACATATCATATTTTTCAGTTCAAATGATCTGGAACATACACACTTTAGTTAGATATCTTTTATGTTTGATTACCTTTTCCTGTGAACGAAATGTGTTTATTTATCTTTCAGGAACAGAGGCTGAGTGGCAAGAAAGGATCCTATTTTCTGGAGCACTATGGTCAATTAAGTGAGCATCCTATTGTTCGGAGGGCTAACGCGACATTTGTGGCGTTCACATATGAGGAGGAACACTGGAGCCACATCTACCTGGACATCAACGCAGATAACCTCACTCCTCTCAGACAGGGGTCAGTATAGTGGACCCTAACAAAAGGGCTTGTGTCCAAAAATGACATTTATAATGTGCTTATCATTTGTTGAATGTTCTTTCAAATAGACCAATTTTTTCCTTCTCCAGAAAAAGGCTTTTTTTAATAAAAGTGAAAGTCAACATGCAATCAACATAACCTGTTTCAGTTTTTAATTTTTATTTTATCCCCGGTCCAGTTTTTGTAGAATATTGGGCATAATATTTGAATAGTTCAGGACTCATATCAACTGCAGTGCCAGCAATATCTTATCAAATGGAAGAAAATATTTATCTTTATAGATCAGGTAGACAGCTGGAGACTCCTTTGTACTACTTTTGACTATATCGGTACCTTAGTATAGGTTTTTTTTTTGAATAAAGCATTGCCATTATAATCATCAGTGATTCCATTCTCAACTATTGTCTTGTACAGCTACCATGGTCAGATCTCGGAAATCCATACAATCAGCAATTACTCAGGTAGCAGGGTACAGGTTCGTCTCCTTAACACTGGCCTGGTTTCGTCGCAGTTTGGGGTGCAGATATCTGGATGTTCCGAGTATCGTCCAGAGGAGAAGCAGGATGAGGCGGATGTCCATACTGTGGAGATTGGATCCATGCAGTCAGCTCAGGTTACCTTCAACGGGAATAAGCTGTTCCCCAAATATGGAGTGGCTGCTAACTGGAGTATTACCTGTTCAGGTAAACACATACAATAATCTATGCATGTACATGTGTGTGTATATGAATATAAATATATATATATATATATATATATATATATATATATATATATATATATATATATATATATATATATATATATATATTTATATATATATATATATATATATATATATATGTGTGTGTGTGTGTTTATATATATCATTTGGGCACCAATACTTCAATAAATTACCCTTAGGACACCCAATTTGTTTTAAGAATAATTTCTTAACATGTCAATGTCAAGCATATATGTAATTAAACTTCTTTCGCCTTCATATAATTTCATGGTTGTAATCAGTATATTGTGGTCTCCTTTGAAAAAAGTATGTATATGTGAAAATAACAAAGCAACACCGTTGTAGGATTTGCAAGATTTCTACAAGACAGTTATCTGTTTATGTCAAAACTAATGCATGTTTGTGAATGTCATAGATCCAGCATTTGATCTCACCTAGTTTATCTAAACTACAGGGTAGGATATATATTCCCTAAAGTCATATTTATAAATGGCACTACTGTTGTTTCTGCTTGCAGTTGATCTTCTGCGAGTTTCCGGAGAGAGAATAGCTACAAGAAACTTTATAATGCGTCCTTTGGAAACTTGTAGCTGTGTTGCGCATTGTATCTGCAAGGTGAGATCTTATCCTAGACTACAGATGATCACTATTTTGAGAGCTCTTCATTCAAGGTCATTCGATTCATTTGAACTTGTATATTGAATCATCAAAAACAACTGAGTTGCAATTGCAAATACATAGAAGCACATGTTTTGAAATCAAACATTGCATATTCAGATAAATGGATAAATGCATTAAATGAAAATGAAAAGAACCTGAAATTCATTTCCTCTTCTAAAAGATGCTTTATTAAGTGCTTTATTAATCTGTGTGAGCTGTAAGCTGTGTGAAAAGATACTTGAACAAGCTTTTTAAACTGTGAAACTGTCCAAAATGATTCTTCAACAAGCTGTATAAACTGAAGAACTGCAAAAAGATACTTGAACAAGCTGAATAAACTGAAAAATTGTGTAAAAGTTACTTGAACAAACCAAAACCTCGTGAATTTAGCTACTTGTTTTCCTATACAGAGTTAAACAGCTATCAAAAATTTTGAATTGCGGTATGTGCAATTTATTTTCAGCACCTTATTTTGTGTAATGTATTTACATACAGTGTTTTTGGTGTGTGCTTGTTCAACTTCTATTATTAATTATAAACAGTTTGAATATAAAATTGAATCTATAATCAGATGTAATGAAAAATGGAGCAGTGGCTGTAGTTATCAGATTTCATGCACCATAACAGGTTTGTCATTCAATGGTAAATTCCAAACAGGTCTAAATAAATGGCAGTTTCAAAAATTCTACTTGTCTAGATTTAGCTACTCAACCATCGCAATCCCCATACAGGACGTGTTTATTGGCTTTATGTGTGAAAAAATGCTCTTTACACTTCAGCTATGTCTTAAAGAAATGCTATGGAAAAAAATATGTATTGTAACCTGCCCAAAAAGCTAGACTGGTCCAGATATGAATGGGTTGATTATACATTTATACTTTACGATAACCTCTTTGTATTGTAGTGTCAGTCGGAGGGTACCTGGTGTACGCCGCTGACTTCCCTGGAATACATGCTAGCGGGCTTCAGAGGCCCTATTCCTGGCACAATCAAAACATCAAGATTCGCCTATTTATTTGAGATTGTGTCACGCCACCAGCTTCTTGGACTGGTCATTTTTGTGCTTGTCGCAATGGGATTCATGATCATTGGTAAGATACTTGTTTCTGATTTTGTTTCATATTATATTTTAAAGGTATCTTTAATCCTGATGACAATTGTCAATGGAAGACTATGTGTGAATAAGGATAAGGTTATGTTTCCCTAATATTGGAAGATTTTGAATGATTTTTATCTTGTTTCTTACTTCAGGTCTATTGAAAGCTTGTATAAGATTAAGTTCTCCATATAACGTCATTGATGTACTCTCTGTTTCTTTCTTGCAGGTCTATTAAAAGCTTGTATAGGACTATGTTTCCCCAGTGTTGGCCGATTTGGCTTGACGTTGTTCACCATTGGAAGAGCCCCCATGAAGCAGTATTACGAGTCGGAGCTCAAGGACAGGACTGTGGTGTATAATGCTGTGGGACAGCCTGTGCATCCTGACAGGTAAAGTATTATATGTATTTGCTAGAAAATACTGACATTCAAGTTTCTTCATGATTTTTAGTCTTTGGGAATGATTAATTGCAGCAAGGTCTTAGCCAGCAAGGTGTCTCTATATTATTTGGACACCCAAACTCTTGAAAATCACACTCTTTTTGGACACCCAAATATTTTAGATAGGAATATCTAAAGAACGATCATGTTGTGTGAGATCCTTAAGAACTATTAATATTAAGCCATGAATATATTGAATACTACCTTGAAAATTGATTCTAAATATCCCCCCTTATTTTCAGTGGCGCTCCTGTTTAGGAGATAAACGTGTTGTGTGATGGCCTCATGAACTATCAGTATTACGACATGAACATATTAAATATTAGCAGAGATATATAGACTAAGGAGATAAGATACAAAGAGTAAAAGCTCCTACACCAGTCATGCACTATTGTTATGCAAATGAGCTCTTATCTGCACCCGACTCATACCCAGGAGCTCATCCTGGCTCAGCCGGGCATGTGCACTGCTCTACTTATCACAACTTCCTGTGTAGGCTGTACCACAGGGTATGTAGTTGTCTAGAGTATGAATGGGTTGAGAAAATATGCTAATCCAAAAACTCATGATGATTAAGTGTTTCTTTGAGTTGCCTTAGCAAAAATGTTTCTGTAAATTGTACCATTCCTCAGTTCTTCACATCTTCATAAATTGAAACAAGATAATTCTAAAATCCATACACCCATCTATTTTGATAAATTGTAAAGCTGTAAATAAGCCTATATTCCCCGAGTTCTTTACAGTACGATAGCTTTGTTGTCCAAAAAGAATACATGAAGTTTTCCTAAAGTAATGCCATTAGCTTAATGTAGAAGAGTTCTGTTAGTTTGTCTATTTCATGGTTTCACAGGTCCATAACATCAGACAGGATGCAATGACAAAACATGATATTTTCCTGTCTCAGTGTATAGTCTTATTCTACTGGTGTGGATTGCCTTTACTCTCAGATCCACACCTGTCAGGGGCAGTACAGGACACACCCGTCTGATTGCAATCTCCACTGGCCAGGATGGGTTTCTTTTATTTCCTCAGGTCTTAAAAAGACAATAAGCTAATTGGTGTCAGATGGGATGGGCCTCATAACATCCTGAGTGAGGGTATTGTCTGCTGCCAACAGGCAGAAACAGAATTACAGTCTAGATATTTGATTTGCAGACTTATCATAGAAGTGTCATTTTAGCTTGGAAAACCTCAAATATGTTTGGTGGAGGGAGAGGGTTCATCAACCTCTCAAACATCTAGATACTTTCAGTTTTTACCTTTTGGGGAGGCTTAACAACCTGGGCATTCTAGGAATGTATGTGAGTACTGTTAGATATTTTGTTTGTTGAATGGCCATGTTTAATTAATGTTAGCCTTGTTGCAATGAGCATACGTTTGCTTCAGTTTAAGACTTTTGACGTATCTTCAGGATGCTAACATAGGTATGTGTCATCAGCACTATTTCAATAAATAACCCCTTATGTGACGGCCTATTTCTAGTTTATTTGTCTGTTGATTCCTTGGACCAGAAGTTGACCTCAAATTTGAGACTTCAAAATCCTGGAAACTAGAAAATGCAGCACAGAATAGCTTGATAATAGGAAATACAAATCTATAAATATTTCAAAACTTTACATGGGAGAAAAATATGTAAAAAAAGTGTTTTATTCAACATCAAGCATACAAAATGGCAGAACATATAATCCCATTATTACCTTACATAAGGTCCAGAAAACCGGGGAAAAATACTATTTCAGGTGAACAAATTTCTTTGAAAATAGTTTTACGCTAGAGATTAACTTCTTTATTTATCTATTTCACCTTATAAACAAACTTGAAAGTGTTGGTTTCTGAGAATTAGAAGGTGGAATTTACTAAAAACGACTCATGACTGATGTTTAGTCTTATCACAAGTGAAATAGAGTCCCCGATTGAACCACCCCAAATATGTGTATTGCAATTACACTAACATCAATTAAGCATAGTTAACAATAGTTCCTACATTCATCCCCAGAATCTCTATGTTGTTAAGCCTCTCCAAAAAGTAAAATTCATGTCTTACATGTTTGAAAGTACAAGAGGTCCATTCAACCTGCTACCAAACTTGCTAGGCAAGATGGCCGCCTTCCTTATCTAACTGAGCTCCTAGGTAAGATTTCCCTCCACAGTGTTAAGCTAATGGACTGCATGCCGTGTTGCCACTCCCTTTAGATAAAACTCCCTGATATTAGCTTGAAAATTTATTCTGATTTCTCCTTATTTTATGTTCGTCAGATGAACATGTTGCGTGAGGTCCTCATGAACTATTAGTATTACGCCACGAACATATTGAATACTACCTTGAAAATTGATTCTGGATTCTCCCTATTTTTCAGCGGTGTTCCTGTTAATTATATAGACATGCTGAGTGAAATCCTCACAAACTATTAGTACTATGCCATGAACATATAGAAAACTACCTTGTAAATTGATTTCTTCCTATTTTTCAGCGGTGCTCCTGTTCGCCAGATGAACATATTGTGTGAGATCCTCATGAACCTCCTCTTCTGTCTCTACCTGCCGTTCCTGCCCTGTCATTGGCTGATCGTCTCGGCAATTACCAGAAACAAGGGAAGAGTGCACAGGCTTTCCCCTTGCCCTAGCACATCAAAGGTATCACAGATGTAGATTAAATGCATTTCTAGCAGAGGCATGAAGACCTTTGCTTTAACCCATTTATGCCTGTTGCAAACAAAACATTAAAACTTAATTACATTGTTTAAGTAGATGTGTTTATCAGAACTAAACCAACATTTTGTAAATACATGCTTCAGCCCTAAGTTATTTTCAAAAGTGCAATAGTTCCAGGAGACAAGAAGAGTTATCGGCACGAATGAATTAAACTGGTCAATCTGTAATTTTAAAAACTAAAAAATGATATTTAGCATGTCTTACATGTTAATGTCTCACACACTTAAAAAAAAAAGTTCTTCAATATTCTCCTTGGCTTTGGGCATGTGAGAAAGTTGCCAGTGACGATGGTTTTCCCTGGTTTTCCAGTTTCCTCAGTCGTTTACAACTGAATTGCTACAATTTAGCCTGAATATGGTAGAAAAGCTGACAAACTCAATATCATATCGAATAAGCTCTTACATTTCTGTTTATGTTACAGTGTGGCAGTCCTGGTTCTCCTCTCAGAGCAAGTTTCCGGAAAGATTGCATAGGGTTTTCCGATGACGATGATGACATGTTCATGTTGACCCCTAAAACATCCTCATCCTCCGCAAGGAGGTGCAAAACCAAGATTAGAAACATCACGAAGCAGCCTTCTTCACATGATAACAGCGTTGCCACTCAAACCAGCAAAAATGTCATAATGGAAAACTTTAGGAAACAGAAAAATATGCTGCGGGTAAGTAATTAAAATTTTCAGCTATGCGAAAAAAATAGCAGAAATAGACAGTCACATTTATCTGTAATGGAATAACATAGATGAAATGGATTCAAATTGGTCTATATTTTTTGACTCTGTTTAGGTATTCATACCTTTAGCAGCAAAGACATACTCACAATATTTGTAATTTGTTTTAGTTATCAGTGCATTTTACAGAAAATATTGTTCAAAACCCTATTAGCAACTCATGCAAATGTATTGTGAGTTAATGTTTGATTCCACAGAATCTTTTTTCAAAATATGATAGGACCAGACAACATTTGTTTAGGTTATCTCCAGGCATGAATGGGTTAACCAATTCATCCTTAGATTGCTTCATAAAAATTGTTTTTGCAGTCATGATACATTTTGAATCAACCAAGGAACAAAGTTGCATAATATTTAAAGACGAGTTGTAGACTTGGTTCTGTTTAACCTTTCTCCTTCAAGGATTTCACAAGAGGCGACCTTTGTTAGAGAGGTATCATCAACAAAGTTAGGTCGTTTTATGAGTCATTTGTTCCGCTTGCAGAAGCAGCTTGTAAGCGCCAAGAAGTATAAGGAGAACGGTGATGTTTTTAGCTCGGATGACGAGGGATCCAGCCCCACTCGTAGGATAAGCAGTGTGACCTATGTACCAAGTCCTCCAAGTTCACCCTCAGAGACCTCAGAAAATGAGCTACTGGGAAAAGTCAGTAAGTATATTGCACACTCTCTGCCTCTATACATATAATGTATACCGTGATAATTTTGTGCATATATAGTAATGTGCTCAAGTGGGAGCTGTCTTTGATGCAAAGTTTAATTATTTGTGTTCAGGTGTTGAAAAACAAGTTATCATGGAGAAGTTGCTCAATATAGATGTTTATTGTAACTTCTCACTTTCAGGCACAGAAAGCTCTCTAGGGCTTACTAGTTCTCGGATGACACTAGAGGTGGAAAAGTTGCTCAACTGCCATACAGATGTTTACTATAACTTCACACTTGCACAGCCTTCTCCCCTTCTTCAGGTAAGAGATTTTATCAATGAGGTGTGAGCATGATGAAAAATTCAAAATATTTTCCCAATTATGCATGCTACTGTATAACTGGTTAATTTGGCGTGGTCTTTAATTTGGCGAAGTCTTTAATTTGGCGGTTTTTGACGAATTTCCATCAACGCCAAATTAAAAATCGCATAAACATATTGTTCTAGTGTCTTTTAGGGCTGCGGCTGAAACAGTGATGCAATAACTAAAAAAAAACATTATAATATGATACATTGGTAACTTATGAATAAGTTACCAAGATATATTATAATTCGCATACTAACCTGTCCACTTTTGGGAAAACTCCTACCAAGTTATGGAGCTATTGATCGCTCCCAAAAGCAAAATGGCAACATGCATTGATTTCTGTATCTATATATAGGTGGCGTTGTTCTGACTGTTGCAGACACCAAAATAAAGACAAGGGAAAATATTATTTTGAAAAAAACGCCAACTTAAGCACACGCCAAATTAACCAGTTATACAGAATGTCCTAAAGATTTCATTAAAATTGTAAGGATGCTTTTGGCCACCGTGAGCCCTAATGGGTATAGATACTTTTAAAGGTACCTCTAAGCATTAACTGGGTTAAGTGTGCTATATTTCTGTACTAGTAGTTGAGATTAACCAACTCATACTTAAGGTTCCATTGGAAAAAAGGCTTAGGTTCCATGACACTTTTGAAGATATTTAGGAATAAAGCATGGATCCAATGATGCATCAGTCAAAATATATCACCCAAAACCTTCTGGACTATAAATGGAGCTGCAGGACCTAACTTATTAAATGGACAACTTGCATTTGCTTTCAGAATTCAGGCAATAATTTTAGTCTGTGTGGAAAGCTATTGAAGAATGGAAGAAGTTACAAGTTTGAACTATGTGATTTTGATATACAGGTAAGTTTCTCAACTGATACTTATTTCTGACTGGTTTGAACGCAAAACTTTGATTTGTGTTCCCTTCTGTTGATATATTGATACACATGTGCCTGTGATAAACATATATATATATATATATATATATATATATATATATATATATATATATATATATATATATATATATATATATATATATATATATATATAATATTGTATGCAAAATATTATTATCGTTCTCTTCAAGTAGGGATGTCTATCATGAGACTATAACTGAATTAATTCTGATGCAATTATGAATATCTGTTATGAAATTGAATTTGTGTTTAATGAAGTTTTAAGATGTACTGATAATGGATGACATACCTTTTCAGATCTCAGAGGTAGTTGATGGGGAACAGAGAGAATTAGAAGAGCCCCTTCCAATTTGGTCTGAAGATTTCATTTATCACATGTCTGCCAAGAAGGTCCTGAAGTTAATATCATTGGAGCCATGTTATCCTTGCCTTAACCAGCCACGGAGGTAGTTTATATGTTGACGGTTCATAGAAGTGGCAGCTTTAAGATTCCAAGTGGTGCAGTGTAAATGTGATGTATAAGCTTTCGGGGTACCAGTGGAAGTAAAGAAATCCAGGTGGTACAGTGTCTATGTGATGTTTAAGTTTATGGGGAACCAGTGAAAGTAAAGAAATCTAGTATAGGGGGCACTGTTTCAGTATGAGTTATAAATTTATAAATTATAACGAAACGAAGGTAAGAATCCAGGGGGAGGGGGGGGGGGGCTGTTTCAGTATAAGGTTAAACTTATCAGGAACCAGCGGAGGTAAAAATCCAGGGGTGCCTTTTCAGTGTGAACTTTAACTCATGTGATACTAAAAATTCAGGAGGCATTGCATCAATGTGAGGTATCACCTTTGGAGGATTTTGCAGTAATCAAAATTCAGAGGATGTTGTATCATTTATAGAGAACTTGTAAAATGAAAAATCCAGGGGATGCTGTGTGAATGCCAGGAATAACTTATGGGAACCGATAGAAAAATAGAAAAGAATCAGGGTTGCTGTGTTCATATTAAGTACAACATACAATAATTCTAATCATACCAAGCTAACAAAATCATTTTTGATGTTATCTGCATTTTTAGTATCATTAACATAATAGATTTTCTACGATACTTGCTGAAAAATATGTATTATCTATTTTTCTTCTTGTATGAACTGATCTTAATTATATGTGGTAGTCTTTTTTAATGACATATGAATTAATGCTTCAAACACACTTGGTACTCCATTTCCCTCCACCATTTCCAACTGGCTAATTATAATATAGCCTGAATGTAACAAAATATGTGATGATGATCGAAAATTCAAATTTTGCAAGCAAGACACCAATTCTGATTCAAAGATCCTGGTATGAGACCCCAGGCAGTATGAAGAGGATTGTATCAAAAAACTTGGAGAAAAAGAATATTGATTTATGTCTTTGGAATTTATTAAAGCTCAGAAGTTGCACATGTCTTTATCTTTAAACTGATATCAATTAGAAACGTCCCTGGAAGGCTGGTTTTAATTCCCCCTGGTAATACGCTTAGTGACAAATTATTAACAGTGATTGAATTACTGGAAGGTTATGAATGTGTAATCATAACATGTGATATGTGTGGCCTGAAGCACAAGTTTGTATGATGATTACTGCTGTTTACATTTTACTGTAAAAGAGGAAATGTTCTTGTTTTAGCCAAATATTAGATTTTCTTTTTGATATATGTGTTAATTTGATTTTACCATACAGTCACATGATATATGGTTACTTGCAATATTTTTGAACATTTCACACATGTGAAGTTTGTTTTTGAAACAAATACTCACACAAACTTTTCCTGTTATACAGTAGCTGCTACTGTTATGTTTTGCCTCTTGATGTATCCATTCCAAATGTGCTGATATTTTCATTTTTATTCTCCTATTGGGGTTATTTTACAACTTTATTTCAATTCATTTTATTGATATATTAATATGGATTCTGCAAATGTGCCTTAATGTTCATGTGTTACATCTATTGTGAGTATTAAACTGTTTTGCCATGAGTTCATGCATTGTTATTTAAAGGGCCTTGTTTACATGGAAGAGGTATTCCAACAGGCTTTTAGTCATGTTATCAACCATTCATACATGGAGATCTTCTTCACAAGTGTTGTCTGCATCTCAGAAAATATTTGAAGAAGAGTGGTGGGTTTTGTACTGAACAACATTTCTTCTCCAAATATTTTCATAAAAATGCTCTGGTTATACAGATATTGCCAAATAATCTGGAGTGCTGCATGCATGAATGACTGCCTGACATGTGTTGTCTGGTTCTATGATACCTGTGAATATTACTATGAAATTAAGCATAACTTATAAAAAGTGATTTAGGGAAATTGTTGGTGGAGTTCTGATCAACATTCCCCCTGCGAGCATTCCTGCTCTAAAGAGCAGAGGAATACAGTTTAGGTTGCTACAGGCCAAAGAAGTCTATAAGTAATGAATTAATCTAAAATGAAGTTGAACTCCAAGTATTGAGTTCTGTTGTTAAAACAGTATGTTCCATTGATGATATGTGAGGGTTCATTTATTTTAACTGTTATTATATTTTCATAAATAAACATCCATTCCAAAACACCAAAAGTTGTTGAATATTATTTTACCTCTTATGATACTACTGATCCTAAAGATAGTGTAAATATAGTCATATTTGATATATAGAGAAATCCTTAAGGTTTACCTATTAATGCTGAAGAGTTCCTCCATAAATTGTCATCTGGAACTATGATACTTATGACAATATTTTTTTAATTTAAATTATTTTTACAAATTATTTTTAGGTGGAAAAGATTTTAAAATATAATTGCATGCACTCCATATGCAAAAGGAAATGAAAGGACCTTAACCCTACCAATGCTGAGGCTACTTTCATCCAAAGCACAAGGACACAAATATTTTTGAAAACCATCTAAACCCTGTCATACTGGTATTCAGTTGATAGCTCTCTCTCTCTCTGATGAGAACCCATGTGCAATGGTTTCAGCCAATTTTCAGGTTTTTGCATGATTTTGTATTGGAAAAATTAACCACCACCAGCATATGGGTTAAAGCATCAGAAGGATGAGCAAGGTCAAATGTGTGACCATGCATCCTTTTAAAATGCAACAAGGAAGTCAAAAAAATTACTAGGTTTACTCTAGAAAAATCTTAGCTACAAATTGGAATGTGTACAATGGATAAGCACAACGCTTGAGTCTACTTGTTCAGATTAAATGAACACATCAACAAGAAGCAACACATTTATTTGGATAAACCCTGGTTTACATAAATATTTAAGTACATTTTGATACCCAAATGAATTGGTTACACAAATATAAAATTAGAACAAAGTAGGGCTATCATTGGTATCTGATTTATTTCAGTTCAATAATCATTAATCAACAAAATATTTGTTGATTCATTGTGTCCATTCGATAGAATAGGTTCAGATAGGAAACACTGGAATATAACCTATATATATAGCATTGAAGAACTTATTGGTGAAAGACAACAACATCCATTGCGGCACAGAGACTATCACCAGTCTGGAGAAACTTTAAAATATACATCCAGCATACTTGCGATGCTTTTCTGGAAGCTTCTCAAATCAGTGAACGACACAAGTGAACTAGTCATATCATATCTACATATAATTAGGTCAACAAAGGCCTATCAATTTGCAATATCAAAAAGATATTTTGCAGTCGCATTATGAAAAAAAGCATTAATATTTTTTCATTGAACACCATCGAAATTATGATAACATAATAATTATCATCAATCCTGTAAATAATATAACACAGGTTAACTAAGTACTGTTTACCAATAAGAGTGAACATCTATGCAGCTTTGAGAAGTATATCCTACTTGAATAGCACCTTTTCCAGCTCAAACACATCTACATATAGTATATGGAAAAACATCAAAAGTAATTTATGAAAAAAACAGGATTGCTGTTTATTTATGATTTCGACTAGAATAGATGCACCACTGCCATCTAGGACATTCATATTTAGTATTATTTTCAGATTATTATCATATCTGAACTGAAATTGTTCCCAACCAGTCTGCATAAAGCATGGTTGTCTAAATTGTAAGTCAGTGATTTTTTTAGCTTTCTTCATAATTCATTTTAACACATACTGCAGGTTTTGCATGTCTTAATTTCACAATGGTAAACATGCATTTATAAAAAACCTTTGGCAAAACAGGGAATGATAAAGAACCAGATATGTTCTATATAGAACTTCCCTGATAGAACAGGTCTGAAATTTCTAGCTGTAGCAAACTTTACCTTTCTAGACTCAATATCTTCATTTTTAAGCTATTTCGTCCATTGTTCTAAACCAATGCATTAGAAAATGGCAAATATTGTTGATTTTAGGTAACAACTATAATTTGCCCTATTATACATTCCCAATCATAAATAAAGCTAAGTGCCATTGGTAGTCTGTAACCTATTGGCATCCATAAGGAGGCTAAGTTAGGCCACTTAGCTGAACGCTGATACTGGCTAAACGCTTAAACACTGGTACACTTTAAAACATAAGGTTTAAGTTTTCACTTTAAAATAAGCACCAACCCGAAATGTATAAACATATATATATATATATATATATATATATATATATATATATATATATATATATATATATATATATATATATATATATATGTGTGTGTGCGCGTGTAAAAACTTTAATCTACAATTTCTGTTGGAGTTTCAAAATATTCCAGGAAACATTATGTACATGAAACAATCATGTAACCATAGCAACCTTTATAGATAGGGTAGATCACTGGGATTACAACTTTAGTCTTTATTCTTATGACAGTTATAAGATTATTAACTCAATCGAAGACATGTTATAGAGAAAAAAACAGATTTCTGCTTCAATTTAGCAGTTTATCATTTCATTTTAGCATTACATTTCAATATATATTTTGGGAATCACAACCTTTGTCACAGTGATATGTTTTTTCATTCATCCTTAGTTAAATATATAAATATATTAACATATTGCAATTCATCAAATACTCCATTTCTATATCATATCCAAAATACACATCTAATATATAGTCAATGTGTGGAGGGAATATATTTTCCTCATTGAGACGGGCGGAACATTTTGGGGGTCTCTACAGGTTAGAACTACCCCCTATACCTTTATAACTTATCATTCTAAGAGTCAAGGTAACAATGATACCCCCATCTTACTATGTAGAATAGAAAAACCATTGAATGTGCAGATTTGCATGTTTACTGAATTCACCCTATATTTAATTCTTTCAAAATTGCATTTGGTCAAAGATTCAATGAACTAGTGATGGTGATTGCCAACCATACCAATTCAAATATGGAAAATAAAATCATTCTTACAAGATATCTGCTATATATAATATCTGCATTTCATTTTCTAGATTTCACCAAATATTGGCAATGCTTTCAACTTGGCAGTAATTGAAATGTTTCCGTTGCTCTTGTTTTTTCCCGATAAAGGAACAAACTCTACTGTATACTGTCATTGAAAGCTTTCAAATTTGCACTGAACAAAGTTTCCCTCCTTCCTTTATCATTCTATAATGAGATACAGTCTACACTTTTGTTGGACTCATTGAAAATTTTCAATTATGCAGTGAACAATACGCTCCATCTTTCCTGTATTATTTTGCTATAGAGGGATACAGTCTACAGTATTGCTACTCTCTATAAAAGTTTCAATTTTGCAGAGAGCAATACATTCCGCTTTTGCAGAGAACAACGCATTCTCCTTGTTACTATAGTATTATATAAGGAAATAAAGGCTACAGGATTGTAACAGTCTTTAATAACCAATACCAATACGTTCCACTTGTTTCAGTATTTCCCTATGGAGGGATATGATATACAGTGCTGCTACTGTCGTTGAAAGCTTGTGACATCATCAAGAGTGGAGGCAGCTGATTGGACGGTGAAGATAACAACAGACAGGTGTTCTTTGACCTTCTCCCACCTGGCTGCGGGATCGGCATCTTTCTCTATCTCCCACAGGGCGTCCAGGAGGCCCGGGAAACCGACTCCCGAGTAGCTGTCGTGGCTGCTCGGTGCAAACACAATATGCCTGAAATCAACAATATCAGAAAATCACTGACTGAAATTTCTAATTTCTACCAACCGCCTAGTTAGGAGGTGTTGTGACTGTTTAATGCAAGCATGATATGCCTAAAAGGAACAATCATAAAATGAAAATTTCTAACGACTGACTCCTGAAGAGGTATTGTGACTGTTTAATGCAAACATGCTAAAATATGTACATGTAAAAACGTGTTGAAATGAATAATATTGTAAATTACTACAGACAATTTCCATTACGGAAATGAACAAAGTCATAAAATATCTGCAGAGATTTTGTATTGCCCAACTTCATTGACTGAAGGAAATCTTCTAGCAGTCTCATTGGCCAATTCACATATCAAGCATTTAACCCATGGACTGACACACATATCTCTTTACCTCAAATCATTTATTTAAGATACAGTTCATAAGCCCTCCTTTTACCATTCACATGCGAAGGATACAAATGGAAGGACACATATAAATATATCAGTCATTAGAAATTTCGAAAGAGACCTATTTATCCCAAATCATCTTTTAGATATAGAGTTCATGTGCTCTCTCCAAATTTAGCTTAACTCGGCCACTTTAAATCCTTATACCAAATACATTTTAAGTCTGTTGTGTCAAAAAGGGCAATTGACACGTTAGGCTTCTCTTAGAAGATGGTTTAGTAGAAAACGAGTTGGTTATCATTAACATGAAAAGATCATAATTATAAACTCTTCATAGAAATTTTTGCCTGTCTAAGAGTTTTTCTGTGAATTGACTCTCAAAAAAACAGGCTGGACGGGTATTGGCTTGGTCCCTGATGGAGCATACGCATAGACTGACATATTTGGAAATACCTTTTAGGCCTAGAAAAAAAGTTGTTTGTTTCCTGTAACCCTACCCTAACAAGTTTTTATTCCAATAAATCTCTACCCCAAAGTTCTTTTCGCCCTCCGAACTCCCAATAAACGCAAAACATGCATAAATCACATATTTTTGACCAAAAAAATAATGCAAAATTATTTTTTTTACCCACGTACCTACCCTATTTCATTTTAGACCGTTACAGGAAACAAACAATTTCTTTTTTTAGGCCTTACCTGCGTGATTGCTCTCTTACCTCATCAAGGGTCTGTCTGGCAGGCCCTGGGGGTCTATGAAAGCCCGCTCTAGCTGCATCATCTGGTCATTGATGGCACGCACAGCAATCGGACTGGAACAAACGGAAGATATTTCATCATTTCCAAGAAGGCATACCACTTTAGATCAGGTAAATTTGCCGATGATTTCCTGCTTGGCATATTGGCAGTAGTGTTTAAAACAGCAAGTCCATCCATTGCGGTTTGTTCTTATAAACATAACCATGACTGTAAGGTTTTATTTTTTAATTCTGGCAAAAATGTCAAAACCCTAATATAGCATTTTTGTTTAAATTTTCAGAACGCGAAATTACTGATATTCTGTGATTTCCATGTTAATTGCTACTCAAATGACATTAATAAATACTAAGCTATTTTGTTTTTTTCTTGAAACATTTCTTTTCAGCAAAGCATTCTACAGCCTTTGATAATTTGAATTCTATTCAGCAGCGGCAAGAGTTAGAACTCACTTTTTTCTATTGATTGTGCGTGATCTCTTTTCAAAGTTTTCTGTAGCAACTGTGAAATTCCCAACTGCAGACTTTAAACCATCTGAAAACAAAGTATGATATCTGGTATATTACACATATTGCACACATGATCATTCTTTGTTACCCATTCACATCTGCACATACTGTTTACTGTGTTAATGTTGTACATATGCAAAGTACGTATTAATTAAACTACCCCAATATTAACATGGTATACAGTAGTCTGACACATATTTATGGAGATTTCCTAATGGTTAAACTTTGTTATGGTTAAAATATGTTGTAAAACGTGCACCGAATTATGTCAGACTAGAAATGATATGGTTATGTGCAGCATTGCTTATTTGACTACTGAAAGTTAGCATACAATACAATACAATAAAACTAATTAACAGATTTATGCCTGCTAAATATTTTAATAGAGGTATTTATGATCATAACTGCAAACCTATAACATTTCTCACTCGTTTCCCTTATAAATAAAAGTTTGGTTTGATCATCAGTGCAAAAAGGGGATGAATGCATTAAACTGCACAATTATTAACCCTTTCAAGTATGTCCTAGGCACTTAGGGTATTCCAAAACACAATTATACATTGATTGCCAATGGAAAATAATTTTAGCAAAAAATAAACTTAATGAATTAGATGTCTAATGCACTTGTAAATCATTAAACAACATTTCCATAATTATCAGTAATTCTACCCTCGTTTGGCAAATAATCACACGTTTTCAGTGAGTGAATGAGGGTTTAAAGGCACATCGGCACACACATGCAATTTAGTGCCATATACGTTTTTTTAAACCATGGGGATGTTCGCGGCATTTCAATATTTTTTAAGTTCACCTACCCAAGGAGACGCCTTGCTTGGCCATGAGAGCACCAAAGTTTTTCTCTATGCTGACAGTGAATCCTTGCAGTGCTGTGGAGTACTCTCTAACATTCAGCGGGAGCACCAAGGAGTCGGCCAACCGGCGCGCCATCTCTCCCCAAAACTGACCCACAGAGAGACTATACTACAATGACAATAAACATATATGAAAATACATAGAAAATATACAAGCGCATATGGACATTGAAATATCGATCTGACCAAAACAGACAGTTGCCTTCGATGTGCTGATTAAATTTTGTGTATGGGTATTGAATGACAAGCTATCATGTCAGCGTGCTGTACGACACTAGCATAGGGATCAGATATCCAAATAATGATGCGCAGTTTAATATATGCAGACTCAAGCGTGCACAAAGTATTCGTTAATTACCCTGCCGCAATATATTAAGACTATTTATAGTAATTAGACATTGAAATATTGATCTGACCAAAACTTGAGATAATTTTCTAGGAACCTTGGCAATTCAAATGTAAATAAAAATACTTTATGCGATAATAAGTATTATGCAGGTATTGGTTTTCACTACTAAACAAAACCAGACTCCTAGGAGTATATACTAGAATGAAGGTTGAAATATACAATATTGAGGATTCAAATATCAATACATATAGACCTTAACTACCCTAAACCAAACAATCAAAGGATTTAAATATTATGAAAATTGCAATATAAGATGTAAATAAAGAGCATTAAGAAGTATATCAGCAGATCATTCATAAATATATGTATTGAATAACTTTTAAGTGAAGCAATAGAGTGGTTCTGTTTTGCATATTACTTACTTTGAAACCAGGATCAATATAACTTTTAAACAGGTGGAAAAGTTCATACGCCGAGTGGTAAAGAGGGTACGAGCTTGTGGGAATATTGAACTACAACACAAATGACATACACATGCAAATATTACTTAAGCAGAAAATAAAACAAAAGTATTATACTACAGGCACCAACTTAAGTGCTAAATTAACCCACTTGCCATGGTAAGTAGAAATGTTTGCCATGAAAATAAGCAGAAAATGAACCAACATAGTTGCTTACCCACTTGTTAGGCAATTAAAAGCATTCCTGACTTAACCATGCAATTACCTTGGTTAGTTAAAGACCTAAATTAAGCTTTGTATAATCTCAAGATTAGATATTTTAATTTCTTTTATAAAATCACTTCTTTATTCAGAGACATCTGAAGATATTCAAAGTAATGCTTATTTTTCAAGAGTAAATGCTTTTAGAAGAGTTTAGTATTGTTCAAAAGTTTGATTTTTTTCCAGGTATTGACTTGCCCACCATGGCAAAATGGATTCATAAGAGTAAGTCTGCCAGTGCCTGCAGTGTTAAACATATTCAAGACATCATATTGAATAAACATGAACAATATCTAGTCTCCATATACCTTAAATTCTTTGTCAATAAAGGTTTCCATGAAATAGAATGTTTCATATCCGGTATGATAAACTGGATAATCCAGTAAAGAACTCTGAAGATGAAATAGTTAATCAAAACAATTGTTAATTGGTGACAACTTAATGCTGATGACAAACACATTTCTCTCACAAACTCCTTCATCAAATGTACAATTAATTGGTGATTATGATATATTCCACATCATATTGGTATATGTTTTCATCCAACAGATGAACTTTTATCCTGCTCTTGGTTCTATGATATATCTAACAGGTAATTTTCGAATTATGAGTAAATTCATAAAAATATCTGAAGGAGAGTTGGTGGTTGGATCCAGATCAACATTCCTCATTTAAATATTTTCAGATAAAAGCTACAATCATAGATATCAACATATATTTTTTTAAGAAGTTGATATTTTCCACAAATTCGAACATCTCAAACTATAATAATAAATGTCTAAACACTAACTGTAGTAATACTGTTTTATGCATTGAACTCAGATTCTCATAGTCTTTAGCATACTTCAAGCAGTTTTTCATATACTCTTAAAAACTTCTTCAAAGGTCACTTTAAATCAAATTTTTAGGTCAACTCATACAACTAGCCAATGTTTACTAATTGGGAAAGAACTACCAGTTGAGGGAAGTCCACCAAAATGAGATCGATACAAATTACAAATCCCATTCTGTTAATTCAACATACTATAGATATGATTTACAGTAGTTATAGTGCCAGGCAAGGCAAGCTCAGCTAATTTAAAACTAATATCCATTCTGATGGTTAAAGGTAAGTCCTAAAAATATATCAACCATGATGCAATATAAAATTTATTTATTTGGATTTCCCTGGGTACTCCTATTTTCTACACCATCACCTACAGAGTAGTCACATTTAGCCTGTAATGGTAGAAAAAATGACAATGAAAATACATTCCCATCTTTAAAAGGGTGGTGCACGTCATATGACTTATCAGTGTACCAAATTATATAAAGATAGAACTTTAAATAGAGAATAAATAAATAAATTTAATGCATTTAATAAAAGTCAATCCACATGGGTTATTCGCTATTTAATCAATTGTTAACCTACAGGAGGTGCACTCAAGAGAAATCAACATGAATTATTTGTGATACCTGGGTCCAGCCGATTGATTTATGGCAGCTAACCCATTAATGCTTCATTAGTTCCCCTATATCATGGTCTCCTGGATAAGCACCAACATGATTGAGTGCTTGCCCACTTGGTATTTTTAGTAAAAATTGCTGCTGATTAAGTATGAAATCATAACTTTCTTGCTGGATATGGCATGTTGAAATTCCATAACTTTTGTATGATTGAATGATTGATTATAAGACATGCAGAATTGGGACGGATTCATATTTACACAGATTCATGAAAATTGAATATACATATATATATATATATATATATATATATATATATATATATATATATATATATATATATATATATATATATATATATATATATATATATATATATAAAATCTCATTAATTTTTCTATTCTAGAGATGTTTAAATTATTGCTGGGCAAGTGCTTTACTGGCAGGCAAGTAAATTCTAGTATCTACTTGCCCACCCTTGCAGGTCAGACCCAAAATATACATTGGTCCCTGCTCGGTGCATTTGGGAATAGCAAGTGAATTGAGCATTTGCTGGCAAAATATGTGGAGGGGACCACCGTAGGTTGGTTTCTGATTAATTGTACCTCCTCCAAATACTTCATATATGATGCCTCATGAAATGTAACCAGTCAAAAAATGCTTTTTCTTATTCATACATTTTGTGCAGTATAGTAAGTCAGTCAGTATTCATGGCATGAAGAGAAAACTTTTGATTGGGCATAAATCATGACGGTTGTTATTAGATTGAGGGATGTTCATTGCAAACAAAAAAGGGTGTGAATTTACAAGATTAACAGTTTACTCATTTTGATATATTCTCCATTAACCTAACAAGCTATAAATTTTGAAGACTTACTGTGTTGTAAGTATAACGGGTGTCCAGACATGGAATGCCAACTTTCGTAAGAAATTCGACATAATCACTATCTGCACCTAAGTTACCAATTCTGAAACAATCCATATAAAATTAGAGGATAATTTATACTCAGACTTACGGTGTCGTAGGTATAGCGGGTGTCGAGGGATGGAATGCCAACTCTCTCGAGAAATGTGGCATAATCACTCCCAGAAGCAAGGTTACCAATTCTGAAACAATTATGCAGATAAAATTAAAAGATAATTTATACTCAGATTCTTTGATAATATGCATATACAGCAGGAAATACTAATTTTAATTACATGATTTTATTCATTTAAATTCAATTTCAATTCATGATTTTTACAAACACACTTTAAATGACAGAAATGATAGAAATAATGAAAGTAAATGAAAATCATCAACATTGGCAATGCTGTTTGTATATTGTTCTTCTTATGCATTGGGCACAAGTGCATTTGTTTAGACTCCTTTCTTGTACAATGAAACCTAAATAAGAAAAAAAAATTATTAAAGGAACGACCATTTACCACTGACATCATATCCCTTACATGATCAATTTACAAAATAGTACCATATTTATATGTAAATGCATTGAAGGTAATCCAAATATACCATAAAAGCGAAGGGTTAAAAATTTGAACATTTATCTTCAGACACAAATGGATTAAACTGATTAACCTACACTGGTACTCCAGCAGGCTTGCCATCTTGAGCAGTTTTTGGGAAGCGGTGAAGCCACGTGTCGTACAGAGATTTACGTCCTGCTGCAAACTCATCAGGGTCTGGATTGGGTATCTGGAGGAAGGAAACAACACAAATTTCATAACATCAATGATAAGTAAACATACAACAAAAGAAACATAAAATCTAACAATTGGTCAAAAGATAGTGACTGACTAAAACAGAATAAAATACAATGAATAAAAGTATATCTTTTTTCAAATATTGCATGATAATTGAACAGTTAAAAATGGGTGACAAAAAAGAGATGATTTGTCTTAAAATGTAAAACATCATACAGCTTATACCTTAATCAAGACTGGAATGATTAAAGGTATTGCCTTACCTGTTTGGCAGCATCATAAAGAAGGCTGTACAACAAAGGTGAAGCATGAGCTCGCAGGGAAAAGTTACCTGGAAATTGTGATAAAGAAACGATGGTATATTATTATCATTATTATAATTATTATTATCATTATTATTATTGTTATTATTATTATCATTATGAATATTTTCATTACCATTTCTTTATTATAATTATTATCATTATTATTATTATTATTACTATTATTATCATTACTATTATTATTACTATTATTATCAATTTTATTATTATTATTATCATTACTATTTATTTTTTTATTACTATCATTATACTTATCATAATTATAAATATTATCATTATTATTATCATTATCATTATTATCATATCATTATTATTATTATTGATATTATTATCATTATTATTATTATTATTGTTGCTATTATTATTGTTATTATTATTATTGTTATTATCATAATTATTGTTATCATTATTATTATCATTACTATTAACATCATTATTATCATCATCACTATTATGATTATAATTATGGCTCGCAGACAAAACACTAAATGATCACAGACCACCAATGAAAACACTGGCATTGATTTGCAATGATTGACAATGTTTTGTTTAAAATTACTCCTACCCAATTCATGCTTTGAGCTCCATTTAATAAGTGCCATCTGAATCTATGCTACTTCTGAGAATAATTTAGCAATAAAGTATAGCCTTATAACTATATAAAGGATTTCAAGTTTAACTATCTAAAGGATCTGAAGATTGGGTTATAATTATCACCTTTCCTTCAAATATTTTTTCTGCAAATTGACTTTTAGCTTTATCAATAAAATTGCAGGACATTTTAGGCCCCTTTTGGATGAATGTTTTAAGCATATCAACCTCCACTACATATCATACATGGAACCAAAATAGATCAATAAATTATACCATACCTTGCACAGCAATATCAATATTCAAATATGAAACTGCACGCTCTCCCAAGTTCTTGATATATTCCTACAAAACAAAGTTTGGGTCATGAATATTTTACATTCCACTCATTCACTTTTTCAACCAAATGACAAGGGCATACAAAAGGGGAATCTATATTTGCAACTTATATTAACTTAGCAAAAGTGTATTCATCTATTAAGTTTAAAAAGAAGTATCCACAGACTTAGTCTAATGGTTGATTAGTTAATTAATATTGACAATGGTGTTTTTGGTTTTGCTACAAAGTTTTCTTCACAATGAGCTGCCTGATGTTCTTTTATAATGGGGTGTGCATATAATAGTACATATTAATTACACTGATGCAATATTAACACTGCATACAGTAAATGTTTATGTAAACATGAAGGATTCTCTAACCCCTATATCCTTTCCTATACAATTATGCTTAGAGGATCAAGTGCTGGTCGATGGTACAATACCAATTACCACTATCAAATGTGGAACATGTACTCATCATTTATAAAAGGGCATATACCAGTTACTACTTTTCAGTATGATATTGAGCATATCCATACAAAGGCTGAAGGCACTTCTTTGAAGTTAACAGCATTAAAGTACACAAAATCAGGTTACCTAGGAAGCATGTAGTATCAGCATTTAAAATATTGCATCTTTAAGGCAACATCAATATTGTATCATTTCAGGAAAATTCCAAAGGTGCTTTTCTCTAATCATGTCTAGTTACCTCCACCCACTCAGTAGATCCTATGAGACCGTACTCCTCAGCACCCCAACTACAGAATACAATGGTTCGTCTTGGGCGCCAACCTAAAGTGTCAGAAAATATAAACATGTACAAAAGTAATTTGAGGTCTTTCAATAATTGTCCAGTAATCATGTCATTCTAATATCTCAGGATGTTTAAAAGGTTTTGCATGCTTGATTAATTTAATACAGTTATAACATTTCTGTATATAAATTTGTTCTCTAATTCTGGCCTTGAAAATCTCATTTTACAAATTTAAGCTTATTTACGTAAAAATCAATACATTTGAAAACTGAACATTATGGAGCAGATACATGTATATTAATGTATATGACTGTTCTACCCTCTTGAAATATAGAATGACTACCATTTTTATCTTTACTTATTGACGTCAGCACAAATCAATTAAACGTCTTAGGGTTATAAATCCCTTTTCTTTCTTTTGACCTTTTCCTTAAGATACTGAGGGATAATAAATAGATGTCTTGGCCCAACCATAAGATTAACTGGACCCTAAAAAGAAAACAAATAAAAACAAAGTAACAATGCCAAATTCTTGTTAGGGGAGCTATTTAGTATTTAGAAAACAAATAAATGCTGTGTAACAATGCCAAATTCGTATTAGGGAGATATATTCACCTTGCTGAACTAAATGTGCCAGGGCTCTTGATAACTCCATCATGACTGCCTGTCCACTGGAAGGGTCCAGAGCTCCAAATACCCACGCATCCCGATGGTTGCCAATTAACACATACCGATCTGAAACACAAGTATGATTTTTTTATTCATTACAATTTTATTACTTCTATTACCCAGATTTAGTCAATTTCTCTACATTGGTGGCATAACAACGACAGTCTATTAAGGCCTAGAAAAAAATGTTAGTTTTCTATAATGATCTGAAAAAATAGGGTTTGTATGTCGGTAAAAAAAGAAATTTGGTCAATTTTTTTGTTCAAAAATGTTTCTTGCATGTGGTTTGTTGATTGGGAGTTGGAAGGACGGAAAAAATAGGGTAGGTATGTCGCTAAAAAAGAATTTGGTCTATTTTTTTGTTCAAAAATATGTGTTTCTAGCATGTGGTATGCTGATTGGGAGTTGGAACAACAGAAAAAACATTTTAGGCCTCACTTTCTAAAATCAATTTAAGTTATTTGAACTGACCTGATTCAACACTTCCTTTGATGTAGCCAAAGACATTGTAGGTGGTGGCCATCTTGTTACTTGTGGAGATATTCATCTGAATTTCCCTAAATAAAACAAAATAGTCATTTTATACACAAAGTTCAAGGAGAAAAGATTCAATAAGTACTATATAATTGGTAAAAAATACCACATAATCGACCAATTTCAATTCCAACAAAATAAAATCAAAACCAATAAATATCAATTTCCAATCTTATCTTCTATATATTTCTACCATCCTTTGATCTATAATAGATATTCCACTGACTGTAAAAGTCTTAAGCATATTAGAGCTCTTATAGCTTGGCTTCAGCAGGTTACTTAACAACAATTAATTATTTACAATGTTGCAACCACTAGAAACATGTCAGCTACACAATGGCAATGTCTGGAAATTTGAACCATTGACTGCTCAACAATGATGAAAAGAATGAAACAAGATATTTACCAACATATTTACCATATTCATTAAAGGATCCTAGCCCCATCAGAATCAAGTTATTTCACTGTAATTTTAGTATCAAAGTATTTCGATAGGTGACACTCAGTGTGCAACAGAAATAGTTTATTGAACTTTTCTATCAATGTTCTGTTGATTTTTACTAACTTTGACTGTCTGATTTGTATTATTAGCCCAATCTTACCTGAAGCACCCATATGCGCCACACTAATTAATGTGGTCATATATTTCTTATCATTGCATCTTTTGGAAAATATTTGTACAGGCATTACTCAGAGTCAGTCTGAATACAAGATCTCTCCTTGAAAAAAAAGTTATACATACTACATACTCTCTTTTCAAATAATTGTCAAATGTTTCATAGAGCCCTATGACAAATATTAGATACTAAATGACTTACAAGTTTGAAAAAAAAAGATGATAGAAATTCACACTTACCAAGATGTGTTCACGAAGCCAGGACCAAACCTGTATGTAATAGGTAGTTTTCCACGCCAACTCGCAGGGACTTCTTCCCCACTCATATTACTACAAGAAATACACAAAGCAACTTATGATCAGAAGTACCATATGGAATAAAAAGATTAATGTTGACTTTGTCCCTTTATCCCTATAAAATCTACTAGGATTCATAAAACTTTTGCTTCTTCGATTCAAAAATACAAAAAGATTTTTATACAAACTTTGTTATATTATTCTAATTAACACAGCATTAAGGGGAAAAAATATAAAAAATTAGACTTTCGGAAAAATCTAATATTATTCCATTACCTATTTCAATTTATCATTTAACCTAAATATCTTTTGAGCATTAAGAAGGATCATGGTGATAGAATGCAACATAGATTTACAGTTCCGACATCTAATCTCTGCCCTAAATGCGTGGAAAGCCCAGGCATAATACATGACCGCACGCCCGATTGACACCCATGAGTTTCCTGGGCATGTATGCATGGATAACCTCACAACTGAATGAAGGTTTAATTTGCAAGATACATGGGTCATCAATGTGCTTTGCTTATTTTATTGACATGTTACCCATGGGTGTTTATACAAACAGGCACTGGCAGACATCTGGTCGACCGGTGCAGGAATTAAATGTCTGTACTGAAGGAGTTTTCACCTGAGGAAAGCATGAGCATCGTCATAGCCTATAGGGTGGGCAGGAATATGTGGCAGGTCTGTGTGACTCTCTGGATGGCGATAGGCACTTTCTGAGGAAAAGAGCAAAAGAAAACATTATTTGCGCCAGTTTGCTTAACTAACTTGCAAATGGAATGCAGTCTGAGAACTGCGATAGTAACTAACCAAATAGCGCAGTATTTGAAATATATTTGAAGAGGGACCGTTGCATCCATCAGAAACAATCTTCAGTCAAATATTTCTTTAAATATTGCATTGCTTTCAATAAATTTCCAACCATCTTTGTCTAGTAGGAATACTTCAGACAGGATCGCCCACTAATCATGGTGAATGGGATGACCTTTTCATAAAAAAAATAGTGGTCAAATTCTATGATATTTATCATAAACATATTTGAGAAAAAAACATCTGAAGGAGATCAGAACAGCCAAAACTCTCCATCAAAGATTTCATCAATTTTTACACATCATTTCTGATTATTTCTTAAAGGTAGCAAAGCAATTATTTGACACCTTTCAAGAGGCACTCTAAGCATGAGTGGGTATAACACCAACTTTATGATATTTGATCATATATCCTTGGTTACATGCATTAGGTCAAGTTACTAACCCCCCCTATTTAGAAAAGAGTGATAACCAAAAACGTTTATTCTATCATTTTGGGGAATTTAATCCAATGTGCATACCCCTCTCTTTTATCTGGAAGCATTCTCCATCCAAGTATACTACTTTCAAGATATGTCATTTTACATTTGAGACATTGGAAAATTACATTTGGTCAAAAATGATCCCTTCAATTTGTAAGCAACACATGAAATACTATAATTATGCACTTAGTTTCAAAGCACTTTACTAAGATATTTACTAATTAATCATCTACCTTGATGTATTGTCTAACCCATCATGATTTAAGGCTCACCTGAAGTGTTTTGAATTTGGAGCCTGATGGGCCCCTTAATAAGGGAAACTAGGATTCCTTAATACTTGAGGCTATATCTATAATTTTGTTTTCAATTTCTCTCTAAGAAACCTGAGCGATATGCCTATCTCAAGATATTTACTTTATGGAAAATCAAAGGAATTAAGTCTCGGCCCTTAAGGGATTCTTCACCCTAAGGTGTTTTACACGAAGCCCCTGTCATAGAGTACAAGTAGGGAATACTGACCAATAGCGGGGTATCCTTGTGTGAGTGGATCACCGTCCGTTCTCCCCACAGTTCCCCTCTGGACGCCTGTTCCCGGCAGCCACCAGGAGTCAGGGTACACACTGCTCTCCCCGTCCACTGCGTAGTCAGCTGGGTCTGTGTACAGAATGATCCCCGCAGCGCCATACTCCTGTGCATTCTGGACCTGCCAATATATAGAGAGGAAGTTACAGGTATTTAAATACATTCTAGGGGGGAGATCTCAGATCCCTTTGTGTCATCTGGACCTAAGATATTTTTGGAAAATAATTTTGGTGAATACTTTAATTTCAGCATGAATTAATCAAACATTTAAAGGAGAGTTTCACGGCTTGGTTGTATAAAAATCTTAAGGTAAGGCATTCTTTAAGGTTTCCTAAAGAGCCAGGATTTTCCTTTTATTTCATCCTTCAGATCACCTTAAGGATAACATTAAAGGTAACATAGGCCCTTAAGGCTAAACATTTCTCCTTTGATTTTTTTCTGACAAACACTCTGATAATGAAGGACTTATAAGGTAATGTTTACTGTAGTACATGCTACCGTAGTACAATAGGTTCATTAAAAGTTACCAAAAAACATAGCCCCGCCCCCCCCCCCCCTTAGTAAAACTAAATCAAATCATTCCCAGATCTAGTGGAACCTGTCCTGAACACTTAAACACCATTTTTTTTTTATTTCAAAATGATTATTTTGAATCCACCTTTTGTTGAATTTTACAACACCAGGTTATTGAATTATAAAAAGGAACAGTTATAGTAATTTCAAACGTGGCCATATTGAAGATATCTGGGTAAGAGTAATTTTTAATAACTGGGCTTGGGACATGGACTTTTCCTATCACTGCTTTATGATGCTAGGAGCAAATATTAATGTCTTAATTGGACAGTCATAAGAAAATCCTACATACAAAATAGATAACTATAAGGATAAAGGACACAATAAGGATATCCTAAGGCACTACAAGAATGGATTGAAAAAAAACAACATTCTTTCAAAAACGTAGGATTTAGAAAAGTCTTCATTAGCAAAATATACCCTTTTGTGGATAGACAAAGGGCACTAGCTGGCCATAAATTGGTTAATTTCACTAAAATGGGCAAGGCAATATTTTTCCATTCCAATATTAAATTTTTTTTTTTTTAGTTAGTACAAAAACTAGATTCTGTCATTTAAATAAAAGCTTTTTTTCATAAAACAGCTACTAATTCTGATTTCTTGTATTATGTTTGTTTGCATCTATCAGTTACAGACACTGACCATACTACTGCTTGCTAATCCAAAAGGTCAATAAATACCTTGTCTGCACGAAATATTTGTCCATATCTGGCTATGACGATGGTTCCATTCACGTCAATACTTTTATTCTCCTTGAGCCAGATGAAATCCTCTATTCGACCATAGTTCACATACACTAACTGACCCTGAAAAACAAGATATATCTGTACAATACTTTTTTTCTCCCTCAGCCAGGTAAAATCCTCTATCCATCTGTTTTACATATACATATTTGCATTGAAAAAAAAAATAATACACTCCAGCTAGCAAACTGTACACAAAATATGTTGATAATGCTGACAATTAATGACAATTTGTAATGATCATGATGACAATGATGATGATGACTTTATTACAATGCATTAATGTTGGAGACAATGTTTGCTGGTGATAATTAATGAAGACGATTTGTGGTGATGATGATGGTGAAAATAATGATTAAGATGTCAATGGCAGTGGTGATAATTACGATCATCATTATCATAAGAATTGAGTCATTACATATATCATGATTACCTTAGGTGTTCCTGGTGCTGAGTATGCACTGAAGGGTGGCACGACATCTGATTGGTTCTGCTCTGGACGAAGAATCTTCTCTGCCAGCTGTGACTGGTGGATCACACTTCCAGTACTGCTATCCCTGAGGGTGATTACGTTGGGGTTGTCTTTATCCGGGTACGACAGCAGCACGTCGTACCCGGACACCCTAACTGTCTCCAGGCCTTGCTCTTCCCAGAAGGCTTTCAGCTCTAGGGCCTGCCGCAAATCAGCTTCTGTGCCTGCTAAATGGGGACGGCTTGTTAAATTTCTGAAAAATAAAGATCACAGTTTTTAAAACAGCTATGCCGGTTCAAGGGTTTTGACAACCCCCAACCCCCCTTTGCAATTCAAAAGGATGATTCTCTAGCTAAGAATTGTTCCTTTTCTTTAATTATGCTTATAACCATGCAATGACATTGAAAGATCTAACACTCAAATAAAACAACCCCCAACCTCCACCTCTGAGTGATACAGAACAATCTCAATACACAGAAATGGGCTGGATCTGTAAAGATGTCATAATCACTATTTCTATTCATATTATAGCCCTTGCTAAAATGTACTGTATGCCGTGGTAATGTACACCACTGGATCATTATTTAGACATCTGATCTCTATGCTTAGTATCGTACAACACGCTGACATGATAGATTGTCATTCTTGTCATGCAAAAATTAAACTGCACATCAAAGGCAGCTGCCTGCCGAGAGCATTATTTTATATGTGCAAACATGGTATAGAATATATATAGTTACATTTCTTAAAAACAAAAGAGAAAGAGAAAGGTTTCAGGTACATGAAGGGTTCAAAAGGTTCCAACAAACTCCTTTTTACAATTCAAAATGATCATTTTCTTGCTGCTAGTATTGCCTCTGTTCTTTATTTATGCTTATATTAAACCAAAGACACGGGTAGATCTACCTTTCTGATAAAACAACCCAAAACCAAAATTAACTTCTACAAAATAAATCCCATACACAGAAATCCTTGATCTGCACTCTAAAGACAATTGCTAAGCTGAATCTCTATTATGCAGTGTGTTCACTATTAATTTCTATTCACTATATAATCTTTTCTTAAATGTTTATGGTTACATTTCTAAAAAAATAAAAATAAAGATAAGTATATACAACATTTCCCAGCGTTTCCTAAAACTCTTTTAGCTCAAAAGCCTGCTTGAAATATCTGGTTTATTCAATTTTTAAATAAGACAATTGAAGGGCTGAATATCTAAAATGGTTCAATGTACAACATTATAGACATTTCTAAGCAATATATTAGAAAGACCAAACCCTGCTAAATACATGTGGCAATATATCTGTTTACCTCACATTGTCTCAGTACACCAAGCCATGGATACTTAGCATACAGACATAATTTGTCTTCCTTAACCCATTCATGCCTGACTAATTTGGTGAAATATTTCTCATTAAAGCATATTTTGAAAATAACTGAAGAAGAAATATTAATCGGAACATCATTAACAACTCGCTTTCAAATATTTTAGTAAAATCATTTTCTTTTACCAAGAAAAGTATCATAAATGATAAGTATCATAGATACAGATGATTATTTTCTTATGACCTCTTAGGCATGAATGGATTAATTAAACTTGAAGAGCATTGAAACAACTGCCACAACTCGTGGAAGACAACGCATATCTGCCAGGTAATTTATGCAATGTGTAGGGATATAGGGAGGGGTCTTATGCATCTCACAGCCGAGGGCCGCCAGGCCAGAGGCTGTGAGATGCATCAGACCTCAGACATCAGACATCAGACCTCCCGAGGCCTTGGGTTTTTCCAACACAGCTGCCTGGCGAGGTCTTAATGGCTATTATATCATGAATTTTTTTTTGCTGCTTAATTTTTGGGGAAAGGTGCCTTTAATTTGTTGAAGCCAGGGCTCTTTAGAAAGTTGTTTACGTATGGTTGCCATGACACCGGGCAAGGTGAAGAAATGACACTAAAAACACTTTGTTCCAGCCCTGGTTGCACTGTGTGGCAAAAAAAACAATGTTTACACAATACTATGGCAATATGCCATATCTTTTATGTTCACTTTATGGGAAATGAACATTGGATTTCTGAAAAAAGACCTTTATATTTAAAAGTTGTTTACATGTGGTTGCCATGACACCGGGCGAGGGCAACGAACGAGGGCAACAAACGAGGGTAGAAAACCGAATACACTTTGGTAAGCACTGTGTGGGAAAACAATGTGTAGATATTACTATGGCAACATGATATAATTGTCACCTTTAAAATTGTTTGGATACAATAGAATATTAGTATTTTATTAATGCAACAATATCCTAACAATATTTTATCACTTCTGTCTGCATGCTTACGAAGCAACCTAATTCTAAGCCAGTTTGTGCAATCAGGCCCCGGTACTATTATCCCCTAGAAATTTAATGTTACAAATAGAAAAGAATCAATTTCAAATATTGTAAGACATTAGCACTGTGATCATCTTATTACACATAAAATGATGATATGCAAATTGTGAGTTGTAAAATGAGTCAGTAATTTATTCCAACCTTGTCTTTAGATCAAAGGTGACTTGGTAACTCAATCAGGTCACATGCAGATTAATCTAGCTCAAGGATTTAAAAAGATAAAGTTTTATGTTACTCAATGTAAGCTAAGAGTTGGAAGAGGGGAGCATATTTAATCCATTTACAATCAGAGTGGCCTGACAATTTTGGAAATATTTTACTTACAAAAACCTTTTCTTGAAAACATTCAAAAAGAAAATGTTTATGAGATGTTAAACAACAATTTTCACAGTGCATGGTTAGTATCGTTAAGAGCACCTTTAAAGAATGAAACGGCAAAATAGGGTACTTTTTAAAATGATAACCCTATTCATTACCATTACCTCTTAATGTTATCAAACCCTAATCTCAGCACCAAATTCTAAAAATATTCGTCTAGTTTAGGAGTCACTATGATGCTTATCTTTACAGTAAGGCAGCATGTGAATCAGGCTAACTGAGTATCGTTCAAGACATGCTGGTTTTGTGCCAAGACTTAATTCCTCTTTCTCCTAATCATACCCAAGCTGTACGTGTCACCAATCCCAGTAGGGATAAGTATGCTGTAAGATGTTATGACAGTGCAAGACATGCATGTGATTGATGATGGAGGAGGAGGAGGAGGCTGGCCAGCCAGTAATGTAGGTTACCTATTGATTTCAACTGCCAGGAGGGAGGAGGTGAATCAATATACACCATGCTGCCTGTGGCGCAGGTAAGGCAGGTAAGGCAGGTAAATGCCAGGTGGGATGGGCAAGCATCAATATTAACACCACTGCAGGCCTGGGCAGCAAAAGTGTGGAGCTAGCCAGTGTCCTTATTGACATAATAGTGTTAAATAAATTCAGTTGGCATATTAACATCACCGGGCAGCTTAAAAGCTAACAGCAATATCAACATCATGCAGTATTCAGCTAGCCAGTCCCTACATGAATATAATTATCAAAATAGTCAGTTGCAATTAATACTCACACTAGTATTGTGCTAGCCAGCTGCAATATTAAGACTAGTGTTATGCTAGCCAGTTGCAATATTAAGACTAGTGTTGTGCTAGCCAGATGCAATATTAAGACTAGTGTTGTGCTAGCCAGTTGCAATATTAAGACTAGTGTTATGCTAGCCAGTTGCAATATTAACACTAGTGTTGTGCTAGCCATCTGCAATATTAAGACTAGTGTTGTGCTAGCCAGTTGCAATATTAAGACTAGTGTTGTGCTAGCCAGTTGCAATATTAATTAACACTAGTGTTATGCTAGCCAGTTGCAATATTAACACTAGAGTTGTGCTAGCCAGTTGCAATATTAACACTAGTGTTATGCTAGCCAGCTGCAATATTAAGACTAGTGTTGCGCTAGCCAGATGCAATATCAAGACTTAAAGTGTTATGCTAGCCAGTTGCAATATTAACACTAGTGTTGTGCTAGTCAGTTGCAATATTAACACTAGTGTTATGCTAGCCAGTTGCTATATTAAGACTAGTGTTGTGCTAGCCAGATGCAATATTAAGACTAGAGTTGTGCTAGCCAGTTGCAATATTAAGACTAGTGTTGTGCTAGCCAGTTGCAATATTAAGACTATTGTTATGCTATCCAGTTGCAATATTAACACTAGTGTTGTGCTAGCCAGCTGCAATATTAACACTAGTGTTGTGCTAGCCAGCTGCAATATTAACACTAGTGTTGTGCTAGCCAGTTGCAATATTAAGACTAGTGTTATGCTAGCCAGTTGCAATATTATCACTAGTGTTGTGCTAGCCAGTTGCAATAGTATTATAACACCAATGTTCCTCTATCCAGCAGCAATTTTAGCATGGATGTTCAGCTAGACTGTAGCAAAATTAACACCATGGGCAATGTTCCGCTAGTCAGCAGCAATTTCAATGAAGGTGTTCAGCTAGGAAACATTTCAGCTATGAAATATAACCAACACCAGTATTGGGTTAGCAATTTGCAATTTTAACATTTAAGTGTCGAAATTAAACATATTAATCACCCACTGTAATATTATCTCAAGCGCAGAACTACCCACATGAATAATTAAGTCAGGGAGGAGCTGTCCAGGACCTATATTATGCCGTGATGAAATAATCATACAAGTATACATACATGAAACATAAGCAAAATAGACATCAATGACTTAATCCATACTAATTTCAGGAATTATCATTGAATATATTGAGATATTCTAAACACAACTTTGAGATATATTGACATTGCTTTTTCTAGCTATGCTCATACCATGAAGGAAGTCGGATTACTTCCCGAATACCCAAATGATTGCAATATTACAAAAGAATATTAACCCATTCTTGCCCATAATGCTCAAAACCTGTCAAGACTATATTGGCGATATCCACATTTTTTGTGATAATGATGATAAGAACCCATCAATTTATGCTCATTTTCAAACGTCAAAAGCATGTGATTTTTGAAAAGTCTAATAAAAGCAGTGCTTCAGTCTGAGCTGATACTTTTTCATTTGCAGAAAGAGCTCAACGATTGGGGATAATATTTTCAGTTATCGTTCCTATTTCTAAATTCTAAAAAACAATTTGCTTTTTTAACTTTTTTCACCTGGTAGCATACTAAATAACTCAGAATTAATTAACTGGCCAGTAAGCAACAATAATCTTCATCTTCATACTATTTTTGTATTGAGAAGAAAGGTTCCCACAATGATTTGGAAAACTTTTGTAAAATTTGTGATCACCCACAATTTGAAAAATAAAGTGGAATGGTTGCCTAATGTGTTTTGAATTTCTACTTATGAGAAAATCGTTTTAGGCTGAAAACAAGAAATGCATATGCATTTATAAACTTATAATGGATGTTAATGAAAAAAAAAGTTCGTCCAATAATTGTTTTGAATTTCTACTAAAAAAAGAATGTTTCAGGCTTAAAACAGGACATTTACATGCATTCATTATCTACTAATTAGATGTTGCTGAAATAAGTCATGAAACTTTGTATACTTACTTTAGATATGATTCTATATTCCCTGCTTTCATCTCGCGTATGAGTCTCTCTGTTATACTGGGATCAGCATCCTCAATAATCTTTGCGGTAACCCCCGATAACACTGGCCCATCTGGACCCGCCGGACGCTTGGGTCTTGGAGCTCCGAAATATCCAATCACAATACCCAAAATCAGGGCAATGAGTCCCACAGTAACGCCGACTATAATGTACGGTTTTCTACCCGCCATCTTGAACTTGGCTATGGGAACGTCCTCTTGTTCCCCGAAGCCCATGTAGTCTGTCCGTCCTTGCATCATGGTGACGGCTGAGTTTAGGACGTTGTTCACAAATTTATTGCTGGTTTATTCACAGCAATCGCCTTCATTCAATTATCTGAAAAGCATAAATTAGTTTAGTTTTATTAGACATAGATGCAAAATGTATTTTTCAGATGGTTAATTGCTAAATAGAGCTCCTGATCTCAAAGGAACCTCAGTATTCGCATGTGTTATCTGGGCTAAGAGATCAGCAGATGAGATAATGAGATAACTTTATTCTTTTAGTTTTTTGTTTGCATTTATATGGACATTTGACTAAAATAGTTATAGTTAATTGGTGAACCCATCATGGTGATCCATTTTTTTTCTATTACTATATGAAGTTTAAAAGTCATTTGAAGTCATCCAAAATCAGCTTTGGGGCAAGCCATGCAGTACTTGAATCAGAATTTACTCTTACAAGGCATCTAGTAAATACCTCTGGAAGTATGGGGAAATAAACATCTTCCATCGAATGGATCCTCCCACTACTGTTTGAAAGGGTACGACAATAACCATACAAACAAAAAGGTATAACCAAGTTGAAGATCAATTTTCTATAGGATTTCTTAATAGGATTCCATTAATTCAAAGGAAAATACTATCAATATTAAAAATGTTTTGAGAAGCAAAGTGTATTGGATTGAAGTTAATTAAGGATTAATTACAATGCAAATATTTTGAGAAAGGATTATCCAGGAAGATTACATACCAATCAAAACAATCATATTGCCAGACATACTTTCAAGAAGGAACATTGTTCAAAGGATGGATGTTAAGGAACAATTTCCACTGAAATAATATCATTTAAAACTTTAAGTAAAAAGAAAACAAAGGCAAAACTTCAAGTGAAATGAAATCAAAGGATATTAAAAATTGGAAACCCAACAGGTATTCTTTAAGGTCATCATTTCCTTCATCAAATTTTACAAATATCATATCTCATCAACAGATAGAGATAAAATGACTGTACAGTATTAATGAGATAGACACACTGCAACCATCATCATGTTATTGAATTCCATCACAATCATCCAGGATGTTTTAAGAAGCTTTTTATTCATTGTTTTCTGCTTGCCAAGCATCATGGCCATGCTATACAATATAGATATCAAAACATTAAGTTGTATTTCAATCACTATCTCCCCAGAGAAATACATCCCCTTGATCCGCAACCCAAAAGGCACAGCATGCTAGTACCTAGGGTATGTGCGCCTCGGGTTACGCGGTTTAGCCTGGGGTGGTATTGGTCACGTGATTTGTGCAGTAAGCAAGCAGCAGAGAGACTGACTGGCTGGCTGGGTATACAGACTGTCATCCTATCTAGGTCAGATAGCCAATCCTGGGGTACACAGGTTATCTATGACTCATAGTGAGAGGCAGCGAGATTTGATGATGCATGCACAGTGCCCACTCCCTGTCTACTACTCTCAGATCTCCCTTAGCTCTTCAGGAACAACATTAACTGGAGTATACATCTTATCTTGATATGAAATAATGTTCAAGTGTATGATGCAATATACTAACAATATTAACACTTTCATGAAGAAGGAGAGATGAAGGAATTGACTTCAGCATTTATCATTTAAATTTTTTCTAAAATTGATATTGTAATAAGTCCTCATTAAATTTCAAGGCCACTTTTGACCTCTACAGACATGAATTTGTAAGTAATAAACTAATGAGTACCTCATGAACTACAGGGACATGTATATCATAATAAACATTCAAGTACATAATCTAGTATTAAAGAGCTGCACTAACCATGGGTAAACAGCTCATGGGCTGCCACTAGGAGTTTGACTCACAAGCTCCCATAATTAAGCTCAGTGGCACACAGTTGTTCATGGTTTCTTATTTAATATTTCTATAGTCTGATTACCCTTCTATGTTTGGATATGGAATTTATTTGGAATTTATAGAAATACAGCCATCCCAATATCTTTAGGTTGGATAAATTGTAAGGAAGAAACCCATAAAAGCAGTATCTGCAGGGCTCAATTCTTTTCCAGGGAGCCCAATTGCATTTTCAAAGGCTACTTAAAGGTGTTGAGTATAGAAACCAGTAAATCTCCGGGCTCCCTGCAGAAAATTGAGGGAGCTTCAGGAGAATTGAAGGGAGCCCTGGGCTCCTGGCTCCAGTTAATTTGAGCCCTGATCTGTATAAGACCTCAAGCATTCAGCCTTTCCACTTGGGTTTGTCTCAACAAGTTACTTACTTTCACAAAAAGTGTGTGTATAATACATTGCCTGTACATGACGTTGCATCTAAATTACTGAATTACGTGAACATCATGACTTTGGACCATCCTACTTCAGCTAACACAAACTGAACCATGACCCTCACTCTGGCTGCTGCTGTTGGTGTCAAGTGTGAGGCTATTGATTGGCTTTGTATTTCGATGTTCAAGCATTACATTTTACTTGCCAACTTCCCTGCATTTATTGATTGCAGTTTCAATGCTAGCTGGGGAAATCAGACGAGGCTGCATGTTGTGCTGTGTATGTTACCATCACACTATGCTGCAACCAGCAGTCCATTAACAGGCCAGCATCTTTATCAGTATCATTATAAGTATCATTATGTGCTATAGATTATAGGGAATGATATTTTTCTATCATCATCATGATAATCATCATCACTATCTTCAGCATCATCATCCTTTTCATTATTACTATTCGTATCATTATCATCATTATTATTATTATCATTATTATTATCATTATTATTATTATTATTATTATTATTATTATTATTATTATTATTATTATTATTATCATCATTATCATTATTACCATTATTATCATTATTATTACTATTATTATTATTATTATTATTATTATCATTATTATTGAAATTCACAAAATATATGCAGGAGAGTTGTCAGTTAGTTTCTGATCAATGTTTCTCCATCAAATATTTTCCAACAAAAATTCCCTGGTCAAAGAGATATTTTCAAGAGTCAAGACATTTCTGGCTAGGGATTGCACCGGTATTCCATATGATACAAATATCAATATCAATAAGAGAAAGTACCATATTGTTTAAGATTTGTTACATCCATACTTCTTAACGATACAAAATTGACTTAACTGTTACCCGGACATCTCCACATGAAGGTAATTTGCTATTTATTAGCAAAATATTTGAAGTTGACAGTGCAAAATCTAACAAAATTAAGTCTCTGAGAGGGAGGAAGTATCATTGAGAATATCGTTAATATATCATATCGTTAAAGATATTGCATTGTATCGCGAACATTTTACAGGTGCCAATCCCTATTGTTCGCACTCCAGGTATAAAAAGGTTAACATGCGCCATATACAATTACGTTCTTTCTACTGTCAGAGTACACAACAGGAAATTAGACATTCATGAAAACCAGTAGCTGATTAATTGTTTGGAGACACTGGGGGAGTGAGAGTGACAGGCTGGGGCGGCAGCAAGAAATGTATCAATGACACATTAGACATGCAATATTGTCTCTCTGTATCTGTACACATGGAGAGAAGGCTGAAATTGCCCTACTTTCCAGATGTGCTTTTTGAATTTAGAAGATAGTACACAAAAGGATGGATAGGTAGCTGACCTCAAACATCGAGGGCCCTATTTGACTGTTTACCACCCTCTCTAAACAAGAATAATATTCAGGGCTCCACATTAAGGGTTACCCCATTGCAAATTGCAAGTGAACTTTTGTTGAAAATCAGCATTTGGGCAACAAAACATGAACCTAAATTGGCAATTAATAATTTCGAAGATTCACATTTGCCATACTGGGCTAAAAAATACAGAACTTGCTGCTTTGAACCCTCTGTAGTAGTCCTCCGCATCACAAGTCAGCAATATTTGTTTTGATTTTGCGTAAATCAAAATTACACTTCACAACCCACATTTACTGTTTCATTTGATGAGCAAGGTGGATTTCCCAACTTTTCTTATGAATGTTTAGGATCTTCAAATTGGTGAGGAGCAGCAATTAAATTAGGCTGCCACAATGTTTCGGCAAGTGGGAGACTTTTCAGGCAAATATTATTACAGGCAATTATATTATTTCTATTTCGGTACTATAATTACAATATTATCATAGTAGCACAATCATCATTTTTATCATCATAATCATTATCATTATTAACCATATTATCAGTATTATCATTATCATTAATCTTATCATTATCATTATTATATTATCAGCATTATTATTATCATTATTATTATTATTATTATTATTATTATTATTATTACTATTATTATCTAATTATTATTATCATCCAGTGAGGGTCTAACTAGACTCTTGTTGGAACTCAACGGGTAGGGATGGGGACCAGAAACCGGTTCAAACCGGCCTGAGCATTGCGGTTAACCAGTCAAAAACCGGACCTCCCTCTAAACGGTTCGGTTTTCTATGCATGCACAGGGTTCCTGGAGGCGTAATAAAACTGTCAGCACCTACCTCCTCGCTGGCCTCACAATGTCTGCCAAGCGCGACGATCAAACAGCCATTTCAAAATCTCTCAAGTCTGGTACCCTGCCCACTTTCACTATGCTCAGAAGCCTTCTGAGCGTAGAGAAAGTGCCCAAGGAGCTAGTATATAGGAACTTTCAAGAACTTTCCAGTTCAGGCAAGTTCAGCCACGCATTCCATTGCATAGTTTCGTATCCAATAAATGTCATTAATAAACCGTTTAGGAAACCGCGATAAAACCGAACCGTAGAAGCAAAACCGAGAATTGAACCGAACCGTAGAATTCCCAACGATCCCCATCCCTACTCAACGGTCAATATCAAAGCTTAGCCATATAACATACTAACAGAGACACTTAACCCATTCATGCCTGGAGATCTCCTTCATAAGTGTTGTCTGGATCAGTCATGTCATACTTAAGGTCTTACGACACTTTTAGAAATCTCAGATTAATTTCCCTGAAATTTTGCCAAAGGAAAGATTATAGCACAGTGATCTTCAAAACAACTTAAAATCATGGGGTCATCAGCTTATTTTTTTTTTTACAGATTTTTGAAAAATTAAAGCAATTTATGTCACAAACATCACTTTCTCCAAAAGTGGTGTCTTCCTTTGATAGATTTATCCCTTCAGAGATAGTGACACTGCCTGAAATACTGTTCTGCCTTGTTGAAATCATTTTTCTGCTGTTAAATAGGAATTATTGGGCAAAATCAAGTAATTCGAGAAACAAGTTTTTAACCCAAAATTGATATAAGTCAGAATTGCCTAGTTTAATTTTCACCAATTTTTGTCTACACTATCTTCACAATGCTCTTAATAAGAAGACATTAAGAAAATGATAGGTCATCACGTTAGTTTTCGAACCACAGATGGTCAAAATTTGTGAAATAGGACTTTTTGGGGGCAAATTTTCATGAAAATGTTAGAAAAGAGTTACTCAATTGTTACCGTATATGCCCATCCTTATATAAGATATTGTTGAACAAGAGAACTCCATCTTATACACAAGAATTATCACAAATTATTCCTGAAAATGTGTCAAAACATCAAATTTAATGAATATGGAAATCACTGCAGCCAAAAACAAAAAAACTTGTAGGATACTATTTATGATAGGCATGTATAATCAGAATTGGTATATATTCAATAAAAATCAATTTCTTCTCAATTTTTCCAGTGATGTCAGGTAAATTGTAATATTTTATTTTAGTTTGTCCAATCCCCAATAGGTGTCACCGGTATAGAGTATCGTAAGACCTTAAGAAAATAACTTGAACTAAGCATAGATTTGTAGGGAGGGTTGTAGATAGAGTTCTGATGAATATCTCTCCAAATGGTCTCTCACCACTGCATGGGTTCAAACCCCATCTGAGGCATGTGAGAAAGTAGCCAGTGACTTGGGGTTAGGCAGTGGTTTTCGCCGGCTACCCCGGGTTTCCTCCACCAGGCACAACTTGCTAGTCAGGAATTAGCCGCAATATGGCAAAAAATGTGTTGAAAAATTAGAAAAAATCCAAATAACTGAATGTTGTGGTCCAATCTCATTGTACTGCAAATGCTGATGGGAAGATACAAGCTAAGGGGGGCTATGCTAAGCAAGCCAGTATCATATCATACCTTAAATCAATCCAGCTATAACCGGTCAATAAAGCAATTACCTTTTCTTCACAAATAGTTCCACAGGTTCTTCCACTTGCAGAGGGACCATACACAGCCCTCCACAACGCCGCACATTTATAAAGTGACCAGGCCAACCTGCTTAAAGGGATCCAGCAGAGATACAAATCTGCAAACAGGCAACCAGTAGGCCACAGCGGATCAGCTGGATTGCTTGTCAAGCTGCCCTGAATCTGATTACTGGATAATAGGCAGATGGAAAGCGAAAACCTGGAGGACTTTAACCAGGTGTTACACTAGTACACAATACAAAAACAATAGGCTTCAGCTGCACATGATTGCAGGGCAAGGTTGATAGGTTGCGAGAACAGTTATAGATATTTAATTGGGGGGGGGGGGGGGGGGGGGGGCATATGCATTCAAAAATAAATTTTAAGCCCCAATAAATTAATAATTGACATTGCCAATACCAAATGGACAATGTCACAATGATGGTCCTTCTCAATAAATTATACATCACTTTTCCATTGTAAGGGAAGTGTTATATAGGCATTTCTCCCTTTGCCATAGATGTTGTAACATCTTGCCAGTATTGTAATAACCTAAATCCATGTTAAATGTATGAAAATATGCCTATTTCCTGATGTCTATATTTAACCCGACAGAGCGCAGTGTCAATATTACATCACCCTCAGAAATGACAGCTATACCCAGATACCTTGCGCGGCTTTTAGTTGTCAGGCGAGCAGGCAGTCGCTATCATCACTATGGCAACTGAAACACGTATTTTATTCGCCTACGGTTACGAGTAGCATTGTGCGCTTATAGATTTCTTGTTCATCGATTTTAACAAGATATTTCTAGGACTTCCATGTGAATTTTGCTAAGAGAAATATCATTTTCACTCCTCCCGTGATTTACCTGCTCTTGAGTGTGATATGTCCTTCCACAGGCTGTGGTCCTTCTCACGGAATACTTACCCAGGTTTCCTTACCCAGTAGTCCGTAATCCACCGATATCACGGGCATCATACAATGCACACGCAGATGTTACCTACTCTGTGCTTCTGTATCGACCATAATATACGCACATCATCCACATGTAGTTATTCTGTAGTGTTGCAACCGTTGGATATGCATTAGCGTTTGCCTTACGGTATGGTGGTATAACGATACGGGAAATCAGAAAAGGCTGAAGCATAGATAACAAGGCGGGCGACCTGAGCCAGCGTCTTACCTGATGCGGCCTCCAGCTAGCACAGTTATGATCATGATAACGCCGCAATGAGAGATGAAACAGACGGCCTGGCCGCCGGCGGATAAGTCTATCATCTACCGATATCAGCTCCATCTATTGACTGTTAATATAACCGGAAATATGTGATGGGAATATTTTGATTTCACTTTTGATACTAGTAACTAGTGTAAAGGTCTTTGCCAAAAATGTCGATTTCTCGATTTTCGTTCACCCAATTACTCTACAGTTCATGATCATAAAATAGTATGAAGGGAAATTATTGTCATTATGAAAGAAATATGCCTTGTATTCGATTTTTCAATTGTTATCACAGTTCATATTCATGCAATAAGTATGTCGGAATAGCAATAAGGTGTAACTTGTATATTAGTTGATATTTTAAAAGCAAATAAAGAATATTCAAAATCAGCTTGATGGGTGTATTGAGATATGACATGGTTCAAAATACAGCATCAAAACTTTTCCATTATTGATAGGGTCGTTTACATTCTGTGCCAATGATGTTCTAGGATATACTGAAGTACACGCACGTGGCCAATTTTGTTGCGACTCTCCAAACGCTAGTTCCCACTGCCAGGAAAATGGGCCAGGTAACCAGCCATTGCTTGAAATTCATCTACCAGCCCTCTGCGGTGGGTGGATGAATAACATGTTTTATCTATCCTCCCTTTGTAGAAGTAGAAAAAAGGTTTTATTTACCCTCCCTCTACTCTCCCTCTGTAGAGGTAGGGTAAAAATAAAGTTGTATTTACCCTCCTCTGTCTCATTTGAGGGCGTTTTTTTTATTAACCCTCCCCAAAAGACGGTCGTGTAAAAAAGTTTCTTATTTTCTCTTTCACAACGGATCGATCGTACAGTAGAGCTATTTGACGCGAACTAAAAGCAACCTTTAAAAACGGTCGCATGATCTCGAAGATGGCCATAAACTTGAACTTTCGGTGTAACATACGTTTGGTGAGATGGTGGTATTAGCTTGTCGTTTTGCTGTCTCCTTTGAAGCAAATGGCATCTGCAAATTATGAGTGTCCATTTCTGGACACCTAGTTATAACTCCTGGCCAAAGCCCTGGTAAGAGAATGAAAACAGTTTTCTTCTAAAGAGAATTGTAAACAGGAAAGGATTATAGGCATATGTTCTGGTTTAGTTTTCTATGTTATTTTCTTTTTTTTATAATTCATTGTTTCAAATGTATACATATACTACAGCACAGCGGGTTGTTATAATTCATAAGTTAGAGTTACGGCTTTGTACAAATATCAAATTCATGTATATGTATGTACACAGAGTAATTATCCAGTAGTATTTTGGTAGAGGTTTTTGCCTTATATGTTATTTTCTTATATGAATAGGACGTGATCGACATTTGTGTTAAGTTTTGTAATCGGAAATAGTGTAGGTGTGTGCCTTAACCATTTGCCGTTGAAAAGAAAAGACAGGAGGTGAAGCCAAATCTTTAATAATTGCCCAAAAAGGCAATTCCTAGAATGCAGATATAGTGGTTTTTAAACGTTGAAGTATGTTGAACCTCTGAAACTGTCACGGTAGCGTTGACAACCCAATGATACGCATCATACCCATTACTCTTGAAATTAGCCCGGGGGGGGGGGGGGGGGGGGGGCACTCAGGTACAGGGGGGCCGCACCTTCGTTACGTATTTCGCGGAAGAAGGGGTCTTTTTTAAGACCTCCGCATGTCCGCGATTTTGTAAAAGAAGGGTACTTTTTTGTACCCAGGTACGAAGTATGGGGGTCAAAATCCCCTTACGATCCACGAAATATCCGCAGCTCTGACGCCGAGTGACTCCCGAAGTGACTGGGCTTCCGAGTTTGCTGCCGCCACTTGCTGCCGCTAAACACGCAGAGGATTATAAAATCTTAAGTTAAAATACGTGTTCCCGTTCATCCAATGTCAGTGGTTTGATAAAAGAAGGGGTGTTTATTTAGTGGAAAAAATCAGCGTTTTATTAAAATAAGGGTGCTTTTTTGGCCAGAAATCAGTGCTTTAGGGGTATTTTTCAATTTTGATAACGAACGTATGCACCCCCCTAAATACCCAAGTGCCCCCCCCCCCCCCCCCCGGGTCCGGCGGGGGCACTCAGGTACAGAGGGGGGCCGCACCTGCGTTACGTATTTCGCGGAAGAAGGGGTCTTTTTTTAAGACCTCCGCATGTTTGCGATTTTGTAAAAGAAGGGTACTTTTTTGTACCCAGGTACGAAGTATGGGGGTCAAAATCCCCTTACAATCCACGAAATATACGCGGCTCTGACGCCGAGTGACTGCCGAAGTGACTGGGCTTCCGAGTTTGCTGCCGCCACTTGCTGCCGCTAAACAAGCAGAGGATTATAAAATCTTAAGTTAAAATACGTGTTCCCGTTCATCGAATGTCAGTGTTTTGATAAAAGAAGGGGTGTTTATTTAGTGGAAAAAATCAACGTTTTATTAAAATAAGGGTGCTTTTTTGGCCAGAAACCAGTGCTTTAAGGGTATTTTTTAATTTTGATAACGAACGTATGCACCCCCCTAAATACCCAAGTGCCCCCCCCCCCCCCCCCCGGGTTGGCCGCCTTGTAGTTTGTGGCCAGTCGAGTCATGTCCAGTCGATATTACTAGCAAGTCTAGTCATTCTAGACTACCTAGTGAGAAATTGCGATTCTCGAAGCTCTTCGTAAATGACCGTCAAATCTTTGAATTGACGACGTCATTTACGGGAAAATATTGTTGGGAAGTCTTATTGTTGCGTATATAGTCCTATTGTTGCGTATGCCACTAACTACGGGAGTGGCATCAGTGACATGATGGACGTCAGGGATGGATGGGGCACTTATCCCGCCGTATTGTTGAAGGATACAGCGATTACCTTTCCGCTCTGCGTACAAAGGCAACAAAATATTCCATAATAAAAAAATTGGACCTACTACCATGTGTGTGTGTGAAAAGGGTAGATAAATTACGTTTATATGCAGTTTTGTTCGCCGTTCAAATACACTGCTTAAATGGTTAACGGTTTAAAGGATCGGGGAAACCCGAGGAAGTATTTAATATCATTGCTTTTTCTGAGAGGGGCCGTATTAAACAACTATTATTCAACAATAAACACAAATCTAACATTAGTGCCCCCCTTCGTTCTTTTTTCTGGTATAGCCCTAAGCAGAATCAGGGTGTCTGAATATTTTAGTCGCGGAGCACAGTCAAAGTATGCATGTATGTATGAATATTGTAACCTGGTTGCACTACTATTTTAGCCCTTAAAGCAATAGTTAAGACCATGACAAATCAATAGACATTATTACTAAATTAAGTTCACTAGGTTTTTAAATACAATTTGTATCAAGAATAATTCAAGTGAAATATATGAAAGCGTACATTGGTCATGTATCTCCCAAAAAATCCCGATTTGAATAGTGCTTTTTTGCTTGTCTATCGCGTGTGAAAGTGTGAAAGAGCATATTTTTTCACAACCGTTTTTGGGGCAGAGAAATTTAAAAAAAACTTATTTTCATGACCGCTTTGAGGGGAGGGAAATTTAAAAAAAAACACTATTTTCACGACCGTTGTCTTGGGAGAGAAAATAAAAAACTTTTTTTTTTCACGACCGTTTTTTGGGGAGAGAAAATAAAAAAGTTTAATTTCACGACTTTTGGGTGGAGAGAAAATAAAAATACTTTTTAAATTCACGACCATTTTGGGGGAGAATTAAAAAAAACTTTATTTTCACGACCTCTTTTGGGGAGAGAAAATAAAAAAGATAGATAGATAGATAGATAGATAGACATACATACATACAGACAGATAGATAGATAGATAAATACATACATACATACATACATACATACATACATACAGACAGACAGACAGACAGACAGATAGACAGGTGGATAGATGTTAAATATTGATAGATATACATATAAATAAAAACATGTTTCCATTATTGATATGGTCGTTTTACTTTTTGTATAAATGATATTCCATGATATACCGAAGAACACGCACGTGGTCTTTATTGCGAATTTCGCAAATTAATAGGTTACCTTTGCCACGAAACTAGCCAAGCAACCAATCATTTTCACGACCGTATGTTGAGGAGAAAAGATAGAACTTTATTTCTCCCCATCACCCCATCTTTTTATTATCTGCCCCCCCCCCCCAAAAAAAAAAATGGTCGTGAAAATAAAGTTTTTGTATTTTCTCTACCCCCAAAATGGTCCAGAATATGAAAAATCCTTGTATTTCTCAAACACCCCCCCCCCCCCACCCCCCGTCGTTAAAATAAACAAAAAGGTTTAATTTGCTCTTTCACACTTTGCCAATCGTATTTGTCGCATGTTTTGATATTGATAAAGATATATCCTTATTGACATAACTTATAAACATTTTTAAATCAAAAGTAACTATACATTATTTATGAATAATTATATTTTTTCTATCGATTCGTAAATAATTATGAGATGTAATGAATATTCATTAACCATTTATTTTATTTAATTTAAACAATTATCCATAAATAAATGATCAATATTTTTGTACGTATATGTATTAATTAAACAGCTATTAACATTCACAGGTCATTTATAAATATTGATAAATAATGTGTGAATATCGATAAATCACGGGCCTGCCCTGATTGTCGTGTGGTCAAGTGCCCGTGCAGGTGCGTGAGATTACCCCACGTTGCCATGCAACAAGGGTCAAATGACGTCCTTCCTAAATTTACGACGACCTCTGAGGTTATCGTAAATTTTACGCTACTTTCGTAAATATTCACGAATGTCGCAGCTTCGAGAAACAGAAAAATCGTAAATTACGATTTTCAACAATGTAAATCGTACTTTTCGATATGAGAAACTGGCCCTGATGGTTCGCTTGATGCTCGAATAGCAGTATCAATTGTAAAAAAAATACATTTCAATTTCCCAGAAGTATTAATTTGGTATAAACGACCTTTTAAAGCCATTGCGTGCAATATCCTATCGTGGAGGACATCATAGATTGTCAAAATCCAACTCTCCAACAAAAAGAACCCTTTGTTAAAGTCTATCAACTTTTTTTGCTACAAAATGTTTAAACGTTCAAAAACTATAGCACACTGTATCCATTTCCCAGACCGGTCGACTACGGGTTTTGTCATGCCATCGCAGATTTTAGAAAAGGGAATTGACCGGGCATGGTCAGGAGGACAAGGCAGGAAATAATGTACAGGATACATCTTTTGCGTTGGCTTCAATAAGCTGAGAGATGTTCTAGTATATTTTCTAGCGAATGTGTCGTGAAATGCTTTTCTCAAAAAATCTTGATTGTCCATATGACGCCCGGACATCGCTTTAGCCATGAGAATATATCGGATCGGTTTCCCTCTTAAGAAATAGGCCTCATATTTAGGCAAAGCTATAAAGTTATTAAAACGCGTTACTACAGGGTAACGTCATGCTGTCAATTTGGAATTTCGATTTTGTCACTTATTCTGCCATATTGTGGCCAAGTTTCTACTAGCCAGTTGAAAGTGGCGGAGGAAACCCGATTACCCAAAAAATCGCCACCTAACCCCAAGTCACTGGCAACTTGCTCACATACCCAATCATGGCTAAAGCCTAGGATGAGTGTAAACCCGTCTGAGGTTCGCGGCGTAGCGCATCATCTAGGGGGTATCAGGGGTGTCCAACCGTCCAACAAATCTACAGTCGCACTGGCCAGCGTGCGACAGAGGGTTAAAAATGTACCACAGGTCTATAGTCTATCTGACTCAAGTTTGGCAATCACTTTTGCCACTTTTTTGTGACAAAACGTTCGAGTTTGCCATCCAAACGTGGCAAACCTCTTTGGAGCACTACCACGTGTATGTACAAACATACTTTTTGTCTCAGCTCCGCAAAATGTTGATTTTGCTCATTAGTTCCTATTGTAAAATGTGCACATTGCCGACACTACGATCTTGCGTGTTGTCTGTTGCCAACAATACAAACACGCGAGATCGTATTGTTGGCAATGGACACATTTTACAATGGGACCTAATGAGCAAAATCAACATTTTGCGGAGTTGAGACAAAAAATATGTTTATACATACACGTAGTTGTGCTCCTAACATGTTTGCCAAGTTTGGATGGAAAACTCGAACGTTTTGTCACAAAAAAGTGGCAAAAGTGATTGCCAAACTCGAGTCAGACAGACTATAATCATTCGGCAATTTTCTATAAAGTGCTCTATGCTAAACCTATCAGATATTTCATCTATACATGTAGAGAGTGCATGATACATGTTCATTACAGATACGCTTACTTATCTGAGCAGCCCACGTTACATGGCGACCTGAGAAACTAATACCATACTTTATACAGGTGAACTTGGATAAGACGGACCACTGTACGACGGATTTTTGCATATGACGAACGATATGCTTGGTCCCAGTCCGATGCATATCAAGTATTTGTCAAGCAACTTCAGTACATGGGTACTCAAACCATCATAATTACTTGTTAAGAATAACTTTGTTTTCTCTCCTTGTTTTCATAATGAATCTAGAAATATATCACTATAATATTACGAAGATAAAGGGTATAACCCTATGTATATCTTAATACTTTCCCCTGATTGCCTCACTGTGAAAAATTTAGCTTTTTTCATTGGCTGACATTTTCCTTTTAATCAGAGATTGTAACTGGTTCAGTGTACTACATCTGCAAATTTGGGAAACTTTACTGCTCATTTAAGTAACCAACAGAGTTGTAGTTACATATAGCTGATTGATAACATTACTGTGATAAAGGGTATAACCCTATGTTTTATTTTCATACTTTCCACTGATTGCCTTGCTGGTAAATTATTGACAATTCAGTGTTTGAATTTTCATCATAGCTACACTTGAATATACTTAAGCATTTATAGTCGACATAGTGGAGCTCCCCCACTAGACTATGTGTTTGTGTGTGTTTCTTTTCTTTCTGTAGTGTCTGTATTGATACTTGTTTTGTTTTTTTCATTTTTCTGATTTCATGTATGTTAGAGCTGACTGCTCTACTTTGTGTATCTAGTCTCCACTGTGCATACAATCCTATTGAGTATACCCTTAAGGTTAACTCTTTGTTCACAAAGACAAAGTGACAAAAGGAATGGACATGGTGTATGTCTTACTGTTCACTTTGATAATGTTCACGTATAGTTATTGTTTCCTATGTACTCCTGTTTCATGTAGTTATAAGTTGAAAATATTTCCAGCGTGGTGGGCAACCGGGCTAACAAAGCCCTTTCCTTCAGTGATGACTTGAGATTGTTCTCGGCGAATGTGCGAGGACTACGACAGCCCCTGAAAAGACTAGATTTTTGGAAAAAATTTCAAGAACTGAAAAGTAGTATCATATTTCTCCAAGAAACTCATTTGATTAATAAAGACAAAGACCAGCTTCAGAAAGAATGGAATGTAGAATTTTTTTTAAGTGGATCCAGTACCAATTGCAAGGGTGTTGCAATTATAATTATACCAAATTTTGAATATAAAATTTTAGAATTTTTGCCTGATAAAGATGGAAGATATATCTTTTTGACAATTGAAATAGACAGTAAATTAACTTTAACTCTTGTTAACATATATGGACCCAACAGCGATGACCCTGAATGGTTTTTGTCTTTGTTCAAAAATGTTGAACAATACGATTCCAATACTCTAATCCTAGCCGGAGATTGGAATATAGCTCTTAAAAATGAGGACTTTTACAATTATAAACAACAAAGGAATGTAAAAGCCTGTTTACAAATAAACAAAAATATTTCTGAGAAAAACTGGATTGATATATGGAGACTTCAAAACAACGGTGAAAAAAGATTCACTTGGGGCACCAAAAAACCCTTTAAAAGGGCACGCCTTGATTATTTTATCATAAATGAAGACCTCTTAACTTATAATCCTGTAACAGAAATATTATCTGCATATAAAAGTGATCACAATATAATCTCATTAAGTTTTAGCATAATCCCGAATGAAAGGGGAAAAGGAAGCTGGAAACTCAATAATGATCTTTTAAATCACTCTGAATTAATCGATATGCTCAAAAATGAGATTAAACTTGTTAAGGAAACTTATGCCTTACCAATTTATAATCCAGAAACCATTCATCTAATAGATGAATATAATTTGGAACTTATGGTTTCTGACAGTCTCTTTTTAAACACTCTACTATGTCAACTTCGAGGTCTGATAATATCATATTCAAAAAAAGTGGCAAGAGAATCTAGAGAGGAAGAAAAAACTCTCATGATAAACATTGACAAATCGACCCAACTATTGGATAATACCAACCTGTCGAGTGAAACAAGAGAAAGAGAGATTTTAAAACTCAATTCTCTAAATAAACAATATGAGACTATTAGAGACAATCGCATGAAGGGTCATCAAGTTAGGTCCAGAGCTGAATTAGCTGCTAATTGGGAAAAACCATCCAGATTCTTCCTAAACCTAGAAAAAAGAAATTATCTAAACAAAAACATCACAGAGTTATTGGATTCAAATGATTTCAAAATTACTGATGCAAAAAAAATTCTTGAAATGCAAACTGATTTTTATCAAAAACTCTTTTCAAGCAATAACACTATTGAACTTAAAGATAGCACATTTGCCCCACTTCTAAACAATCTACCCCAATTAACAGAAATCTTAAAAGAGAAATTAGAACAGCCTTTCAGCTTAAAAGAGTTAGAGGACTCCATCAAAAGAAGTAAGCCTAACAAGGCCCCTGGCCCGGACGGGTATACTAATGAGTTTTTTAAATTTTTTAAGGAAGAACTCAAAACTTGGCTTTTCCGAGCTTATAATGAAGCTTATGCATCTGGCTCCCTTAGTGATCTGATCACTATGGGAACTATCACCTGCATGCCTAAATCTGGAAAATTGAGAAACACCCTAAAAAATTGGAGGCCTCTAACTCTGCTGAATGGCTCTTATAAATTTTTATCTTCTATGATAGCAGAAAGACTTAAATCCATTTTACCAACCATTATAAACAATGACCAAACTGGTTTCATTTCAAATAGGTTTATTGGAGAAAATACTCGTCTAATATATGATACTATAGTATACACTGAAGCTGAAGAAATACCAGGCCTTCTCATTATAGTGGACTACGCCAAAGCGTTCGATACTATTGAATGGAACTTTATTGATGAGGTCTTTAAAATCTTTGGCTTTGGTCCCATATTCACAAAGTGGGTGAAACTCCTTCGAAACAATTCAAGGTCTAAAATAGAACAGAATGTTTTTTTCTCTGAAAATATTTCACTCTCCAGGGGCTGTCGGCAGGGGGACCCCATATCCCCCTATGTCTTTGTACTTTGCGCCGAGATATTGTCTCATGTTATAAGGGAAAAAAAAGATATAAATGGTATTGTTGTGTATGATAAGGAGACTAAGCTAACCCAGTATGCGGATGACACCACCATCTTTTTAGGTGGAGACAAGGAAAGTCTTTGTGGTGTCATGCGGGTACTGGATTGGTTCAGAAAGGTTTCTGGTCTTGCACTTAATAAAGACAAGACAAGTGTCATTAAGATTGGGGCTTTAAGGGGCAGGAGTATACCATGGGAAGGTAAATTTGGTCTAAAATGGACAACAGAGTTTGAGGTGTTAGGAATTAAGTACAATATTAACAGTATGGAAACTATCTCGGACGACAATGTTAGTGCTAAAATTGCTGATATCAAAAAACTTATTGCAATTTGGAGTACAAGAACCTTAACACCTTATGGTAAAGTGGTCATAATCAAGTCACTCCTTATGTCCAAGATAACACATATACTCCTGTCCCTCCCCACTCCTTCGAATACAGCAATATGCCAGTTGGAACAACTGTTTTATACCTTTTTGTGGAACAACAAACCTCCTAAGTTCAGAAGAGAGATTATGGAGGCAAATACTACTGATGGAGGATTAAAACTCCATAACTTGAAAATTTTTGATGCAGCCCTGAAAATAGGTTGGCTAAAGAGGTATAATAACACAAGTTCCAAGTGGAGTGTTGTCCCCTATAACTTTGACTTTGATGGTTTATTTAAATATGGGGTAGATTACATAGAAAGACTATTGGAAATAACGTTTAACCCTTTTTGGCTGAATGTATTACATAGTCTGAAACTGCTCTGGAAAGATGACAAGATATATATACCAGAGAATTTATTTCTCACACCTCTATGGTACAATAGTTCTTTCCGTTTACCGATAAAAAAGGGTTGGAAAGATAAAGGAATATATCAAGTTAATGATCTATTACAAACAGATGGAACTCTTTTAAGTCAATCTGAATTTGAACAAAAATTCCATTTGAAAACCAATTTCCTTGAATATGGTGCTGTGTTAACTAAAATTAACTATTTCATGCAAACAAGAGAGGCTCCTCTCCATATTCATAGCTCACCAAGCAATTGTATGTTAAATGTGATATTGCAAAAAGACTCAAAAGGAGTTTCAACAATATACAAAATGCTCCTGAGTAACAATAACTCAATTATTGAAAATGCGGTTTTTAAATGGAATTCAAAGTTGGGTGACATCATGGTTCTCTATGACTTCAAAAAATCTTTTTCAAAGATAAGTATGTTTGATGATATCTACTTGAGATATATACAGTTTAGAACATTACACCGTAGATTCTACACCAATAATTTACTTTTCAAAATGAAAATCAAAGAATCTCCAAACTGTAATTTTTGTAAAGAGCTTGAAGATTCTAATGAACATATGCTTCTTGAATGTGAGAATGTGAAAGACTTATGGTTAATGGTTGAAAACTGGATATCAGATATAGGACTTGTGAACTATCACCTTAATAATAAGAACATCATCCTTGGTGAACTTTATAAAGCACATTGGATAAATGCAATAATATTAATAACAAAAAAAGTCATTTTTAACGCCAGAACAAATATTAATATTCCAACACTTGATAGTATTAAAATCCAGGTGAAAAATCTGTACAAGTATGAGAAATACAAGTATACACTTTGTGATAGAGAGGACAAACTTGAGCAAAGATGGGGTATCTTGCTGGATTATTTTGAAGAATAACAAGATACAATATATTTATATAATATGAATGTTTATTCTACTGTTGATGCAACGATCTTGTCGTATATACATTCCCTTATAGCAATCAAACTTGAATATTTGTAATATGCAGGATGTCTTTGGCATGGCCGTGATTGCCCGGCACGCAGGAAAATAAACAAAAAAGGCCTGTTCCTTTTTTTAGGCTTACAAAAAAAAAAAAAAAAAAAAAAAGTATTTGTCATATGTATACGACGGATTTTGCATATGACGGACCAATTTTCCTGGTCCCATTGAGTCCGTCATATCCAAGTTTACCTGTACTATAAGTAGAACCTGTCCGGCGGTCTGGTAACCTGCCCAACCATACCTCACAATAAATAGAGGAATTTGGGTCGGTCTAAAAGACTACTATTTTTCTCCCTAAGCGTTCAGTATAAATTTCGCCCTTTTTATAGTCTTTATTAAAATAGAAAAAAAATAAAAGTTAACTGTACCATTGTGAATATGGAGACAGAATACATTGAGTTACATCCAAAGTATACTTAGAATACCTTAATAACTGATAGAATCGTGTGTTTTTTTGTTGTTGTTTTACATCTAAAAAAAGTAAAATAACAATTCATTGGCATTTAAGTACAGGATATATTAACCACTCTTTACCTTAAAATATCCCAACGCACTTTACTCAGGCGTTGACTCGGTAAACCTTTCTCTTTTATCAAAGTAAACTTCAGAAAGGGCGTGATCGAAGGAATTTAATGCAGAGTTTGAAAAAAATGGTAGTGTTATAGGTATGGTTCGAATTTCGATGAACGTTTCTCATACAGATAATTTCAAAATATACCTTCATTTTAAAGGAATGGCCACTACAATGGTGGAAAGTAAGAAAACCAGGATATGCTCCTTTTGACGTTCTTCGAGGCTCGTACTATTACAGGTAAAATTTTGACGTTTTGGACAGGTAAGATTAAAACATGTGTGCAGAAACATGACTCACATCAATATAGATCTTAGAAACTTCCAAAGAAATAAAAGACTCTCTACGAACTTTCAGAGTACAGAAAATTCTTTTCATCCATACTACTACTACTACTACTACTACTACTACTACTACTACTACTACAGCCGTTGCTGCTTCCCATGTTATGTATGTACATCAACACGATACGAATACGAATAAGAACTGTATTACTCTCTAACCGCCTTTTGCGGTACATAGAGGAAATACAATAATTTCATTAGAATAATCAACATATATATACATCTACATTGTTGTCATAATTGTAAAAATATATACACCCATAAAACTTATGTGTGTCAATATTTTGCAATGATTTATCTGATTACTGTCATAATTAGTCATACAGACAGTTATAAATCAACATTATCAATTTCTTCACTCACAACATCTGGAAGAGATGTGTATTCCTTCATGCCAAAATAAACAAATTTGGCTACCTTAATTAACAATTTTCTATCATTTGTATTTAATAATTGACTCATTTTCAAAGTGCTGCATCTAGTTCTGTAGTATTTTGGTATGCTTGATATTCTAAGTTTTTCAATACCATTGCATTCAAATAGGAAGTGAAATTCATCACCTAAAATTCTCTTTCTGCACTAAGTGCAGATGCGCTCTTGCCTTGGTATTACTACTAACGCCATCTATCGGCGGTGCTATTAGGACCTCATTAACATAAAAGAGGGCAGCACGAATTCTAACCAATCACATAGCGTGTTACATTTACCGGCTTATTGGCCAATCACAATATTGCCCGCGATAGCGTCGGTTGGCTTCTATTTTAAAATTATTTTAGGAAACCTTTTTAATTAAAGGTCTTTTAAGGATTAATTCTTAACCAAATTAGGAATCCAGGTAAGTTGCAATTATTTCAAAACGTGGAGCGTCTCAAATAGTGAAATTCATGCTACGATTCCGTTTAACTAATTGATATTCAGAACTTGAAAGTAAGTTCCTTTTTGTTGATCAACACCGTGTCCGGAGCGTGGACCTCGCGCCAAATACTGTGTTATCGCTCAGAAACCACTTATTTATCCAAAAGCTGCCAAGTTAACTGTCAGTGAATTGTAGTGTGTGATACAACGTTGAGTTGCAGAAGTACCTGTTTAACTAATTGACTATAGTTTGCATGAAATAAACTTAAATTTGGGCCATAACCTTGCTCTTTTGATTGGTCTTGGGATGGGTGGTCATGATGTCCACCACTCCAGTGCATTTGTCCCACACGGGATCATGATGACATTTCCTCGTTAATCTTGCCCGTGTCGTGTTAGTTTAAGGTCAATACTGTTTGACTTATCAAATATGCAGTGCACGATAGCTTATCTTATATTGTTTATCTAAGTTTTGTCTTTGGGGTTCGTGCTTTTGAGAAAAAAGAAGCCATACATGCCCACATGTAAAAGCTGCTTGTAATTGAGTAAAGAAAGGATTTTTAGAAGGGTATTTACCAGTGTTTACAGTCATCCCATTGTTCCAAGCTGCAAATACAATGGTTTTTGACAAAGAATAAATTGTGACCAGTGTGCAACAATGCAGATGAACTTCTAACATATTTTCATTAGATGTATATTGAACAGGTGGCTGGTGTTTTGCTGAATAAAATATGTGTATGATCTAATTCAAATGTACCCTCCAATTTGAAGTAAGAACAACTTGTGATTCAAACAGTAAACTTGGATTGTATGCATTTCTTTTTTTATTGCAAAGTTTCTTTTAGAATTACCTTCATATTGTGTAAACCCCTATGTAAATATATGAAAAAATATGATATGTGTGAACATAAGTTGAGAACAGGTGCTAGTTCGGAGATGGCGTCCTTAGATTAGCCTCTGATTTCACTGTGAGGGAGCATCAAGTGGAAAGTGCAACTAGGCGTGTAATTTATTGTGTGGAATAGAAATGAGCAGGAAGGGGTCTCGAACTTGTAACCGAAGCTTCAACAATCTTGATCAGTAACAACTGCACCAAGAATTGAACATCTCATTCAATGGATTTTCCCTCTTAATTGTATGGCCTGCCATCCATGGGACTGTTTAAAAGCAATGAATACATTGAATTCAAGTATAATTTGTTCCAAAAATATGGTTATGAGTGGGCTTTATATTCAGAAGTTTGACAAATAATGAAGTGCTTTAGTTTTATTGGGATTAACTGCCAATATTCTTAGAAGTCTAAATATGTTTATACAAATCTGGGGGCTCCTTTAACCTTAGGACAGAAGTGACTTGAAACATGAAACAACCCATGTGGAAGTGTTATTTATTTTTTAAGCCATCTTTTTATGTGAGGAACTTTAATCCAAACGGTAGCCTCAGTGACCTTTTTTGAGGAAGATTTAGTAGCCATATGGCATTGTCTACCAGACCCATTATAAAGATGCATCATGAATACAAATATCTTTAGAATGACAGTAATTAATCTGAAAAATCCATCTGAATGTGTGGTAATTTCACTATGAAATTGGGGAGGGAAAATTAGCATTTAATGAGTGAGTTGTGTCAATTATTGATATTGCATTTTATGGTTGATAACCGAAGGGTTCATTCAATATTGAATTCACAGCAGTATGTCATGCATCTAAGATGAAGAACATGATTCTAATGTGTGAGACTAACCTTGCCATTATGATTAGACAGTGGACTCTCAATATCCTAAGAAAGCACAATATATAATTCTCAAGCAACAAAATATTTAAGTGATTTCTGGTTAAAGACCCCTATAAATAATTATCAACAACAGCATATAAATGTGCTCTCGAGTCATGAGCCCCGGGCTAGATGATATATGGTAGTCCCAAACCATCAATATATCAGGGGCCTTTTAAAGTGAATTTTAAGATACAAAATCCCCTAAAACCCTTTATTATGTATGTATTGCCTTATGCTTCTTTGTAATCTGCAAGAAGAAATGGTTGTACCTTAGCTATGTACACACTGACCAACTTAATTTCATGGACATTGTTGTATAAGCTGTTTGTGTATAGCAAGCAGTCAAACAACTTTGTTGTTCCCTTAATAAGATACTCACACACTTAAGCTGGTCTGTTAAGCCAATGCCAATTGGGACTTCCCTTAGCAAAATCAAATTCACCAGTGAATTTCTAATAATAGCCCTGACAGGGCTGACATGGATTCAAGTACTTCAAGCCCTCTTGTTGGGGTCATTAAGTGGTTGGACTGGCAAAACATTAGCAGGACCGGCAGGATCTGGAAGCAGTCAGAGCTGTCAGACTGGCAAGAAAAAAATTGAATGTAAACTTCAGATTAATTTTATATAATGTTTGGGACTAGTGACATGAATGATGATCTTTGTAGATCCATTCTTAGGTTCTTTCATAATACACTTGAGTGTGAGACAACTGCTTGGTCTAAATCAAAAAGTTATCAAGCTATACATGCTCCATGGCATGGCCGAGGCAGTGTGCCCAAGTAGTTAAGGCACTACATAATTTAACTCTGTGAATGCCAGCTTGATAGGTCTCAAGAATCAATAGCAGAACATGCTTATCACATTTCTCCCCCGATCAATTAATTATTGATGATGTTTTGGTGAATGGTAAATGATGTGGGCGTCAGTGTGTCTGCTCACTAAGAGCTCTTTACGCATGGCTGTAGTAATGTGATTGATATGCTTGGGCAGCTACAAGTTCATTGTGACCTAAACCATTACACAACAATGCTAATGCTACACACCACAGCCAATCCAGGGGCTTGTGGAGGAAATTCTACACCCAACTTGACCCAAGTGACCCAGCAGGTTTCCAGACACAGACAGACTGCTAAATTCTGTAGTGTACTGTCCAGGCACTTGCCAGACAATCATATTCGCTTAAAGTTAGATGAGTTTATAAATTATGATATTTGTACTTGTTATTTTAATTTCTTGTGTGTGTGTGCAAAGGCCTCTAGATAAATAAGTCCCTGTGCTTTCTATTTCTCCTTTAAAAGAGAAAAGTTTTAAAAAGGTTTGTTTAAAAGAAAAATTATATCAAGTATTTTGAGCAGATATATCACACATTTCCTACTTAGAATCAACAAGCCAACGTTGAATTATTATATTTTACTCCTACCATATTGACAGGGCTTTAACACCTGTTTATGAAAGACTGTAACATACTTAAGGTTAAAATTAGGTCAGTAGAGGCAAGGCAAACTGTTTTATCTTATAAGGCCTACCATGCATATTTAAGATACATATCTGTCTGTCATTCCATTGTACGTTGTTATCTTTTCAGCTGCCACAGACCTCCAAGATGCCCAGGAAGGTATATACACATTCTTTTCTCCTCTCTTCGTCGTGGTCTCTAACCGCATGCTAACTTTCTTACTTTGATAGGGTATAGTTGTACATACTTGCTGTGCACACATAGTCAGATCATCATGGCCAGCAGCTCAGGGACCCTCCCCCACAAGGTCGGGGAACGTGTGTACGCGAAATGGCCGAGCAGCAATCTGTGGTTCAGGGCCAAGGTGCTGGACATCAAGGACTCTCGGTACAGGGTGATATTTGAGGAGGGTACCGAGGCAGATCTGGCTGACACACATGTCGCTGTAAGTTGGCAAAATTAATAGGAGTTTGGAATTTCGCTTACAAATGGTCACATTTTGTCATTTGCAAAGTGTAAGATAAAGGCCACCAAGATAAGATCCTGTGGTAGGTATGATAGTCAGAACTTATAGGTCCAGGTATAGGAAATTTTGGATTTGATTTGTCACTTTTCTGCGATATTGCTACTTTATAGTGTGGGTTAGGGCCTTAGGGGGCTGTTGGCACTTTAAATCTGTCCACAGAAGGTAGGTTAAGTTGTGTGGCAAGAATGCTATCTGTATGTTAAGGACTGCTTTCAGTGTCTGCTATGTGTGTTTGGCTTTAAGTAAGTGACCATCTTGGCTTGATAACTTGTTTTGGTGTTGTAATAAATCTGTGTGTTGTACTCTTGAACCTCAGTTAAGCTCCTCTTTCCTTTGATAATCAGTAACCTACAGGTATTAACCCATTCACAGCTTTTGACTTTTGCACATAACTCATAAGTGGATTAATCATACAGATAGAGGCATTTTTTTTTTGGGGGGGGGGGGGATAGGCATATATAAAAAAATATGTTAGTGTTAATCCGATACCTACTTTTGAATACCTTTATTTATATATGGTTGAGATTGTAGATACTGTCATTAATATTCAAGAAATCTAGGCATGAATGGGTTAATACATGATGAAACTGTACTTCTGTTCAGGCTCTGTAATGTCATTCCTTTAACACTCATGCAGAACTGTTGTGAAACTTGATCCCTCTGTCGGGCAACCTGCTACTAGGTTGTAACCTAGATAACTAGTGCACTTTAGTGGCTGTGACCTTTCACCTCTTAGGGTCATGAGGTCAGCACTGTGTGTGCCATCCCAGAATGCAGTTGGTGTCACACTGGATCAGCTGTTTTGTGGGCAAAGTGTACCTGTGTATGCTCAAAGTCTTCAGAATGTGTCAGTTACATATCTGCAGTTGAAAGGCTTGGTAAGATCGGTGTACACATGTATTGGAGAGATTTTCCCTTATTAGTTAATTATATGTGATTATTTAATTAGTTGATTAAGTCTGTATCTTAACCCCTTCATGTCTGAGTCAGCTGAGTGTCTCTAGATATTGTCATATAGATCTAAGCTACTTATGAAAATAACTAAGGAATGACAAATGGATTCAAAAGCATATTCAAAACATCTTTTATTGGGAAGTTATTATCAAAATCATAAATCCTTTTTTGGGGGCTATCCACGCTACAGACATGTATGGGTAAATGAGTGCTAGTCTGTACTGTGTGTTGATGACTCCCCCTGACCTGACACCTTGCTGTGTCTGTAAACTCAGGTGATGTGATGATGTTGCATCGGCTGATCAGAGTTAATCCTCACTGGAGCAGGTTGCCTTCTGTGCAGTCTCTTTGCTGCTATAAACTTCACTGCGGACACCCTCACTGGCTGGCAGAACATAATGTAACATTTATGTATGTTGCTTTTAACAGCTGGCTGTCAAGATCCATCTAGTTTTCCTGACTGAGTGAGTCATTGAATTGGAAGTAAACCCACTTCTTAGGGCAGTTCATACAAAAAACACAGATTTGTTTGATTTTAAATGCTAAGCTTTATATTTTTATAATCCTCCATTTGGTAAAATTATTGAACTCATCAGAAGTTAAAGTTACTCAAACGTAATTCTATGTTTACAAGTACCTAGTACCTACCAAAATTATTTTTGGATATCATGTAGCATCATTAATGCATACACACCTCATATTTGCTTGTTTTTGTTTTCACAGGCAGAGACAAGATTCAGACGTTCGTCGTCGCGGTCCAGAAGTCGGGGAAGATCCAGGTCGCCAGCCCGGACGAGATCGCCAGCCAGACAAACCAAGAGGAAACAGAGTCCATCTCCGTCTCCAGCAAGATCACGATCCTCGTCCCGCTCACGGAAGACGGCAGCTACGCCCAAAACTCCCAAGACGCCCGTCACCACACCCACTAGGCGTTCTGCAAGAATTGAGGCTATAGAAGTGGCTAAGGTAGGGAATCTATCCAATCACCACTTCGGGTTAAAACTCATTCATGCTAAAGATTTTATCTAGAAGTTCTTGTCTGGATCTATGACATTTTGAAATTAGCTTTTTGATTAAGAATGATTGTACACTATTTAAAGGAGAGTTGTACGTAATGTTCTGAATAACATTTCTCCTTCAAATATTTTCCCAACTTTGCTTTTGCCTGGAATGTTTTATCCTGGCTATTTTTGTGATATCTCTCACAAAAGCATCTTTTGGAAAATACTTGAATGAGAAATGTCAATCAGAATCTAACTAACAACACTTCTTCCAGTATTTTTTCAATGTATTCGAAGTTCCAAGTTGTTATCATTTTTAATTAATTGAGTATCATAGATCTAAAACTCTGGGCATGAATGGGTTAAATAACATATCCAAGAACGGCTTAGGCCAATGGAGTCCATTGCAATGAATTCAATTGGGCTACCCATCTACCTCAAATATTTATCCCACATAGTTTAGCTCCTTAAAAATAGATACTTAGACTACTAGTCATTGCTTGCTGTTGAAATGTTGAACAATGAGAAAGTATGAATATGGCACTGATTTGAATGACCCATTCTCCCCACCTGTTAGAACTACACTGTGTAATGTAGGCACCTCACAATGGAAAATGAAATTCATTCATGTCTAGAGCACAGATTGAAGTACCCTTGCATTGTATGGTGCATTTACAATTATAACTTATGTATTAAGAATTAATCCATAGAATATTTGAAGAACAGTTGTTGGCTGGGTTTTTGGTAAACATTCCCCTTTCAGATATTTTCTAAAAAAAAGAAAGAAAATGATCAAAAGAGATGCCACCTAAATAAGGTATTTCTTTGGCACTGTATGCTTGAAATGGAATAGTGATCAGCTTGTTCTGGTAGTGGGCAGCCATTTGTAAGACTGGCTGTGTGTAGTAGAGAGTTGTGTAACACCTGTCCATTGCTGACCACCTATGGCCATTGATAAGCCTGGCCCAGGCTGCCTGGGTGAGTGGTAAATAGAGATAAGTTAAGAGCAAGTCTTGTGAGCAGAACTACCCTAGCCAGATGTGACTGCTACCGTGAATAAAGACCACGGATGCTACCGACAGCATTAAAGTTTGCATCGCGGTAACGCAAAGGTTAATCATCACCGCTCTATGGCAGCAGTGAGGTTACTGGCGATTAAAGTGTGTTTTGCTATAGCGGTGCCATATAAGCTGTCTTGGTCATAGTATTCCTGGAAAATATCATGATTAGATCCCCATTAAAATGACGTTATAACTTATAAGTTATAATACCCTTTTCCACTCATATACTAGCATAAGTAGCATTAGCTTTGAAAAAATGTTTTGTTTTAAAGGAGGAACCCATCGTGGAAGTAATTTCTTCATCAACAGAGGTCACCACAAACCATAAGGTATCCGTCAAGCTAACATTACGCCTCTGTGGTGGAGATATGCATGCATTATCCATTCTGCAGCAATGTAGCAAAGCTTTATATTTCTAGGAAAGCGCAGGCTATGCTGGTGACTAGCAGTAGGACCTTGCTGTATGTATGTGTACAGTATGGTTCTATGGCAATAGCTTTATATATTCAGACCAGTGTTGAAATGTACAGTGCAGTTATCGTGGCAACAGCCTTGCACAAACAAACTTTTCTGGTTGTTTAGAAATGTACATCATGGTAACCATGGTGATTACAGAAGAATTATTTACTGCACTGGATGTTGAAATGTACGTTATAGTTAACATGGCAACAGTCTTGCACAAACAAATCTTGGCTGAGACGATATTTTATCCTTTCTTACTAATCCCATCACTATTTGCATGTATCGATTCACTTTACACACCAATACTCAGCATGGTCCCTTGTTATATTCTTCTCTATGTAACTATTAAGATATTGTTTGTGTTAAGAATCAATCACAGAATCACTTTAATCCTACGGCAAATATCATGCATGATTAATATCTATAATGCACACAAGGCTGGGCTGAAATTTGTTTAGGGCCAGCTTGGGGCCTCGGGCTCTCTTAAATGTGGTCATGGTTCTAAAGAAACTTAACGCTTTCCCTTCTGACATCAACACATCATCTGACACACATGGAAATATCTTGATAGCAAAGCAACATTTTGAGAAATATTAGACTGAAAACTGTTGTTTAATTGATACAAATATTACTGTATTGGATGAGTTATGTTCATGGTTGTCAGAGTATGTGTGCACTACAGATGCAGAAGTATACTAGTATCTGCATGATTCACTCGCTATACATGAAGCTTTTGTGGACTACCTAACTCCTTCCTGTCTGTAGTAACTGAACAGGCCTGACTGTTATCAAGATACCATCCAAATTAAAGCATTTTAATGAAAATACTAAAAGGAAAAATATTCCGAATTCCCCTAAGTTATTTCTATAATTATTCAAACAACACTTTTCAAGATGAACTTGAGGCATGAAGGGGTTGAAGTCTTAGTTTCGAGCCACACAGGAAAATGAAAGTAGCATTGCTGTTGTATGTGAAACTGTAATTAGTCAAGTTTATGGATATGCTTTCAGAGCTATGTTGCTTACTGTCAAATGTGGATCCACCTTTGTTACTATTGCTTGCTTAAATTGCTTTATGAAGCTTGTGATACATCTTTTGATAAACATATTTTTTTGTGAAAGAACTTACTCATGCTCAGTTCTCTCTTCTGGTCTTGCTCATTGTTACAAATATTCTCAAAATGAGTAATTATGAAGAATTCGTTGCTAATTGTTCCTAAATAAATATTGAAATTTTGCTTGTAATTTGAAATACTTTCATAATTGCCCGATCACAAGAGAGACCATGGTGGCATAAATGAGTTCATTGCTTGAGGTCAAAGTGCATTTTAAAACCGTGATCTATATAATAGCTAAAAGTTCGGTACTCTATATACTTGGCAATATTCTTTGTACATGTTCACTGTTATTTTAAATAAAACAGTTGCATGGCATTATATTTAAATCATATTTTGCATATAGTAGATTTTCATTAAATTTTCTTAGCATTACAAAATAAAGAGTTAAAGGGCAAATGCACCATCAGAATGATTTAGGTTCAAAATGAGTGTATACATGTCACCTTTCAAATAAGACCTCCCCCGAACCTGTCCTCTTGAGCACTTCTCAGTTATAGCTTACAGAAGTTCAGCAAGCAACAGTCCTGAGCCAGCTATACAGGGCCTCCATGCATCCCAAGATGCAATCTGTTTTTGACACCTTCTAAGCACCTGTCTGTGTCACTAGTGCTTATGAGATAGCAGTAATAGGGGGCTGGGCTCCCCTTTCCTGCTTAGATTTTCATTACTGGCTTTCATTAAGTTGTCACAATTCCCAAAGATTGAACTTCTTCAATTTCCTATTGTATATTCCAACAATCCTTGGAAGTTATACTATGTGGCTTGTCTTTGATTTGTAGCTTATTGTTGGGTAGAAACCATTACTTCCTAATTGCTATGAAATCAGTTTGTGCTAATCACTTACAGGAAATTGCAACACGTGTGTCAGTTAGCAGTTACTCATGGGAATAGTGTAGGACTTATTAGTATGTGTATTCCTTCACTTCCTGTTATCAAGATGCTATCTTTGAGTGAAGAACCCGGCACCATTGAGTAATGGATCATGTGGGTCTAAGGGAGAAGTTCCCTAGGTGAGTCAGATATTTCCATTCCTCCAAATTCCTGAATTGCTCAATTCTGCCATACTATGTAAGTTTTACTTCTTGAAGTTTTATTTGCTTCCAAAAATTGTGATCAGGGATGAGCCAGGAATAAAGATTAGCAAGTAAGGGAAATCCATGCAGGCTTCTCTGCTACTGCTATCTCTGAAGCACTAGTGACACAGGCTGGTGCTTAGAAGGTGTCAAAAACAGAGTGCATCTTGGGATGCATGGAGGCCCTGTATAGCTGGCTCAGGACTGTTGCTTGCTGAACTTCTGTAAGCTATAACTGAGTAGTGCTGAAGAGGACAGGTTCGGGGGAGGTCTTATTTGAAAGGTGACATGTAAAAGATCATTTTGAACCTAAATCTTTCTGATGGTGCATTTGCCCTTTAAAGGTTTGACTTTCAGTTTTTATTTTCAGAGACTTGAAAAACTGATCCATTCTGCTTTATTGCTTTGTACAAAATTGAATGCTATTTGTGATTCAACATATTTTGGTTTGTGAAACAGCCATTTCTTTATATCAGAAATTTTGGTTTATAGCCATTTTCTTTCTTTTTCAGGCTGAAACTGCCGCAAATACAACCACAACCACCACTACCACAGTGAAAAAGATTGTTGAGGAAGTGAAGATGGGCACGACAAAGGAAAAGAAGACTGTCACTGAGACAAAGGAGTTCGGCGGACCGATAGGTTGCTTCTTCATGCTTTTCTTTTTACCAGCAGTGGTGTATGGAGTCAACCTAGCTTGTACTAAGGTAAGGAAAAGCAAAAAAAGGGAATGTCAAAGCTGATGAAAATTGTGATATATTCATATTAAACTTGAATAGTGTGAAAAAAATCTGTTTGCCTTCCTCTTATGTGGTTAGTCAATTTTAAGCCCTTATGGCTGACCAGATTTGATATATTATCTTGCATGCATTGTAATTGTCCTGATCAGAATTGAAATTGAAACTATCTGTCAATGAAACTTTTTCTCATCATTACTGTTTATATTATTTCAGAAATCATGCACAATCAAATCACTACCGGTCTGTCCCAAAGCTCTGAGCGTGTACTTTGACCCTAAGACAATAGGCATCTTTTTTGGCTGGCTGCTTTTCCAAGTGATCCTGGCAGTCCTTCCCATTGGAAGGGTCGTTGATGGTATGCACCTGAAGAATGGCAAGAGGCTCCAGTACAGATGTAATGGTGAGTTGGCTTGGTCTCAAAATGTTTTGGTTGAGCCATTGTCAAACATGAACGTCAGCCACATGAGCTCAATATAACTATATTGTAGCTATATTGTGAACTGTGAAGGACCTTATGGACTAGTTAAAGGGCAAATCCACCATCATAATGAGCTGGGTACAAAATGAGCTTATACATGTCACCTTTTAAATGAGACCTCTTCCATACCCATCCTCTTCAGAACTACTCTGTTATGGCTTATACAAGTAAGTAACAGGCCTGAGGTAGCTATACAGGGGCAGCCATCTTGACCAGGCTCACACACAGCGCTTGCTGTGCAACTGCAAGGATAACATGCAATATTGTAAAAATATTCTTTTGAAATTTTTCTTTCATTTTAAAATACCAGCATTTTATTGCTTTTCAGAAATTTGAAAGTTTATGTGTTTGCTCCTGTGTGTTTCATCTGGGCTACCTAATGAAGTATGTGACCATGTTGAATGATATCTGTATGTATTTATTCCTGTAGGTTTCATTGCGTTCATTGTGAGCCACATCGCGTTTGGTGTGCTGGTGTATCTGGGCTACCCCGTGAAGTACGTAGTGACCCACTGGACGGCTCTCCTGACCACTCTCGTGGTCTTCTCCTTCGTGCTCAGCATCTTCCTCTACATCAAGTCACTCAGAGCCTCAAGCCTAGAACTGGCCTCCGACTCAGGTGAGTGGGTGTCCTTCATTGAACCACTTACAGTGGGAACATCATAGTTGACAGTGATCCTCTGCCATAATCCACCCCACTTCCCCAGGACCTTACACTGATCACAACTTTAATCTCACATGAATGTGTTGGTCTGTACTTTCTTGAAATGTAAATTTTAGGCAACCAATTCAGGGCTCAACATTAAGAAAAAACTTCATAGGCCCAGCAGGGCTAGTTACCGAAACTTTTACTAGCCCTGAATTTTTTTTTCTAGCCCTGATATTAATGACCACTCTTTTCAAATAGTGACCTCTGTTGATATCATTGCCTCTGTTGATAACATGATAAGAATATAGTGTATTGTGGTAAATTGAGTTAAATTATCATCCAGGTATGCAGAGCCAAAGGTAGGCTTCATATTTTTTTAAGCGCTGATATTCTAATTCTATCTAACCCCTCAGGGCTACTCACAGGTAGAATTTACTAGCCCTGACTTTCAATAACTAGCCCGGGGCTACAGGGCTAGCCTTAACGTCGAGCCCTGCAATTAGAAGTATTTACATTTCAATTGAATGCATTTTCTTCAACCATTTATGTATGCAGCAGCCAAAAACTTCTTGACTATTTTGGTGATAACTTTTAACTAGAATACTTTACAGAATGTATATGAAGGAGAAATATTGATCAGAATCTAACTCACAAATCCCCTTAAAAGTTTGTGGGATTATGATAGATTTCATAGCTATTGTCAAAAGTATCATAGATCCCTTAATATATTGGACATCCCAAATTTCTATTCTGCCTCATTTTGGTAGACTATTTCAAAATCCTGGCTAAGACTATGCTTCTCTGTGGGCATTATTTGACTTTTTACCCAATTATTCATTTTCAATCTAATGATTAAACAAATTCACTTTGATGTGAAGGCAAAGATATTGTTATTATTGGTGTATGCTGAGTACTTGACACCACAATCAATTATTATAACCATCTATCTTAGATGATTATTATTTATTATTTTATTTTCAGGGAGTTTCTTCTATGATTTCTTCATGGGCCGTGAGCTGAACCCCCGTATCGGCTCACTGGACCTGAAGTTTTTCTGCGAGCTGCGCCCTGGTCTGATTGGCTGGAGCATGCTCAACCTGTGCTACCTCACGGCCGACTACACGAAGAACAATGCCCTCAACCCCGCTCTCGCCCTCGTCGTGGCTTTCCACTTCCTTTACGTCGCCGACGCCCTCTACCACGAGGTGAGTTTCCTAGCCTTGAGACTGCCTTTCTCATATACTTACCCCAGTCATTCCAGGATTAAGACAACAAAAACACGGCCTATGCTATTAGATTTGATTAATCGAATACAAAAATTCGCATCCGTACCGTAGTATCTACATACATTGTCAGATAATTTCTTTTTGATAATACCTACGGAACAGTCTGATTACTGACACTAGCTATCTCTATGTTGTTGCATGTGTTTATAATTTCAATATATTGTATTCTAGATATTTTACTAATTAGATGTTGCATTTAGATACTTGAATGTCCAATGAAATAGATCAAACTCTCAATTTTAGAGAATTAGAGTTGCAGTCACTAGACTCACTACTCGGGTATTTAACAAGACAGACATTTGCACGAGAGCTTTTTTCTGTAGAAAATGTAGAATAAATATCAAAATTTAGAAAACCTAAACCATTTAACCAACTTGAAGATTCCACCGCTTTTTGAAGCTTCTTGTGACCAGATTCCTTGACTTGCTTTTTCTCTAGTCGGCCATCCTGTCTACAATGGACATCACCACAGAAGGCTTTGGTTTCATGTTGGCTTTTGGCGATCTTGCCTGGGTGCCTGGCCTCTATGCACTGACCACTAGGTTCCTGGTCCTCCACCCTCAGACCTACCCCTGGTACGCCATCGTCGCTTTCGGCCTGCTCAACTGTAAGTACACAACCCTTTCAGTGTCCTCCTCACTGGTGGAGTCATTCATTATTGCACCTTAGTCCTAGCCAGCGAGGCATCTTGACGTTTGGACACCTAAACCCCCAAAACTCATCCTTCAGAACACCCCAATTTGTTTGATAATAATTTACTCACTTGTCAATTCCAAGCATATAATTGAATCTTTTTCACTGCAATATAATTCCTATGACATTGCTTAAGGATGCTTTGCCTTTTTTCACTAATTTGATACATTTTGTGGTCTCCCTTGAAAAAAAGAATGCTCAAAAACGTTAGAATTGCCAATTTTGGGCACCCAGTTTCTAAATCCTGGCTAAAACCCTGCTTTGAGCTCCTATGACAGGGGTTGTCTGAATGTTCTTACAATTTTGAACGTAACTTGGAAAGAAGGCATAAAAGAATAAGAAAGGTATTGTTGTCTTGCTGTGAGGCAACTTGCATGTTAAAGAGATTTTGTCATTTTGTGCACATCTTGGTAACTTTCTCCTCTTAGCTCTAAAACTTCAAACATTATTGTGTATATGTACTTGTATTAGTACCTAATCTGCACAATTCTCTCTGTCTACCTCTTTTGATATTACAATTAGATAATGTGTTGAGTGCTAGGATGTTCATATTGCTTCAAAATGTATGTATTTTATGAGAATTTTCCTTCATATTTTTCAGTGGTCGGTTACACCATCTTCAGAGGCTCCAACTCCCAGAAGAATGCCTTCAGACAAAATCCTTACAACCCAGCTCTAGCACGTAAGTTTACTGGGCCACAGATTTGCTTATCCCTTTCATGCCTAGAAATCTCTGCCATTTGCTGTCTGCATCTAGAATACAGAAATCAAGCATATATTGGAAAAATAATTGAAGACTAAAGATCAAGTTTCTGCACAATATATCTTTTTCCTGAAAATTGTTTTTGACAGAAAGATTTTACCCAAATTGTTCGCTGGTTTTGGGTATGTATAGCATGCATAACTTAAGTACAATTATTATCATTGGCTCAGCACATGGGCCCACCTGGCCCAGAACAGGTCAAGAATGGCTTGATGCTGTTTTGGTTGGCTAACGCCATTAACCTAAAGCTACTTGTGACAGTAACATCCTTGAATAAAATAGATGTGTTATATGATATTATGTTTATTTCAGATCTAGAGAGCATCCCCACATCTAGTGGTAAGCGTCTGTTGGTGTCCGGCTGGTGGGGACTCTGCCGTCACCCCAACTACCTGGGCGATCTCATCATGGCTCTTGCTTGGTCATTACCCTGTGGTAAGCTCAAATGGACCTCTGTCACATTTACTTCACCTATTTCATCAATCAGGGATATAGACAGGATTTTAAGACTGTGTTAAAATGTTGATCAAGCAACGTTTGCATCCTTTTAAAAAAAGATATAAGGAAAACAAGTCTAAACATGTTTGCTTATTGAAAAAATGCATATTTAATTTCCTATATATAGATGTACATGATAGTGAACATTACCAGTTATTTTAATAACATTAAAAGCATAGAGCATCACAGCACAAACTATCAGTTCCATAGAAGATCGAGATGATATTGACAATTACTTGTGTACTGGTGTACGCTATCAATTGCATAGATAATAAAGGTAATTTTGACTTAATTCACTCCTGTATTCCGTTTGTATAATGATTGTCCAACTGTTCTTTCAGGATTCGGGCATCTGATTCCCTACTTCTACCCCATCTACTTCCTCATTCTGCTGGTCCACCGTGAGCTTCGTGACGAACATGCGTGCGCCGCCAAGTACGGAAAGAGCTGGGACCGCTACTGCGAGCGTGTCAAATACCGCATATTCCCCTACATATTTTAGACCTAAGATAGTCTAGGGTATTTGCGAGGTTTATGAATGGTGCATATGATGCATTGGTTTTCTCTGATGATAAATCAGTTGATTATCAGAAATATCTTTCTCTCTCCAAAAAAATGTCAGAAATAATTATTTAGGAAAAGGGAGCAGTAATGTGTGATGATTATTGAATCATTTCAGCATGCCAACAATATGTTAGTAATGTTTTTATATGGTAATTAAAGGGGAAATGGGATAAGAGATTGGCAGCTCATTCTCTTTTTGAAGATTATTTTTAACATTTAAAAAAAATCTACTACTTAAGTGTTCTACTTATGCTTAAGGTTATAGCCTTATTTATTTGATTTTTTTCTTACAAAGTAGTTGTTTATGTGTACATTAACTAATTCTATTGTGTGGTTGTTGGGTCGTGTTACCAAACTGATAATGGTATTTTCCTCTAAAGAATTTTATCATTTTGAAATTTTGATATATTTTAAAACCTAAAGATGAAGTAACTATGATCGGTCTGTGCTGCCAAACCTTTTAAAAACAGTCCTGATTATGCATATGTTGACTTCTAATGATATACTACCAAAAAAAGAAGATTTCTCTGAAGGTTTTGATATGTTACTTTGAAAAGGGTATCTGGTCTCTTATGAGCAGTAAGATGCCCAAGGTCCAGTGAATTGGCTTCATGCTCCGTTCACTGGTTAAGCTGTGTACATACATACCTTCTGTCTGTCTAAAGGCTTTGCAGTGTTGCTATACTTCAACATCAGCCAACTTGCCTAAAATGTCCTCAAGTTGTTTTATGGGTATGGATAGAAAACATCCCTAGTGTCAACTTGGAGCCTCAGTACCATAATCAAAAGGAGTATTATTATTTCTTCAGATACCCTACTCTTTGGAGCAGTGGGGCTGTGAAGGAGGACTAGGTATTATACAATATAAGGCAAGAGGGGATCTAACTCAATGTTGATTTAGCACCAACCCCATTCCGATGCATTGGAAGACATCACTGGCCCTTTATATGAATACTGAAATATTTTCTGTAGGTGCCAGGTTTTTGTTCTTTCCTGCATTATGAATGTGACCTCTTTTCATCATTGCACTTAATATTACTAAAACATCCTGCTTAATACAATCATGTCTGCCAGCCGGAATATGTGAACAAAGATTCAACCTCTTTAAATGGAATATTCTATGGTTGTTTTTGTTACCTATGATTGTTCAGTTAAGAAGTATTAAGTGCCGTATCTTGATTGGCATAGTAGTGGTGTTTTTCATGATATTCATTACATTGTATCACCATCACTTTGAAAAATATACCAACAGAGTCAGCATCAATGAACTATTTTTCATCATTGTATTTTTGTATATTTGAAGAGGTGTGACGTGCATTGTATGTTGTAAATAGACTGTAGATTGACTTGAAAGTAACTTTTATTTATCTTTTGATTGTAGATTGTTAGTGAAACTCTGTATATCATGTGTGACCTATGTAATCTCATACTCCAACCATGTATTGAGTACAATCAGCCAAATACCATCATGTCTGTCAAATACTTCTAACTTGTACAAAGAATTGTTTCATACATGCCCATCGTTAGTATATTGCATAGACTATAAATGATCCACAATTGCCCAACTGCTTCAACTTGATATTGAAAGTTAGCTGTGTGGCTATATGACTTGAGCGGGAAAGAAGGTTAATTTCCGATGAGGTATCCATTTTATTGGTTTGTACTGATGTGAATCGAAACTTGGATTTGCTGTCAAATGATTTATCTAAAATCAAATTGTATTTAGAATAACTGATAGAGATTTGATAAGTTGTTAACTGCAGTCTGAAAAATATTTTTCCGGGCCCCAGTCTTCTTAAATAAAGTCTAGAATAATCACCAAGAGCTTACATTCAGAGAATCTTCATTCATAGAGATGGAATTGTATATGTGTAAAGTCATGTTTAGAAGGATGTAGATTTGCAGAATTAGAAAGTTAGTTCTTTTGCTTCGATTGAATATAGTTGATCATAGAAAGTATCTAGGTATTGTCTCATTAGGATGATTAGGTTTAGGACCAGAATTTCTCACCATGCTCGGACTTTATGTACTAAAACTTCTCAGGCACCGAGCCCCAAATCACCACAGATTATGCATCTATTGTAGTTGTATGATATGACTTCTGGCAACAAAATACATATTTGTGTCTTAACAACAAGGGATCAACCTTGCCTGTCCCATACAATAACAATAACTGGACCTAACTGTCTTTTGTAGTCTCTTGATCTAAATAAACATCTCTTTTTAACTTGTTTTGTCTTCTTATCAGTGTTAAATTACTTTAAGAATACTGTTACTGTATGCTTTTATGAGAGGTAGGTTTCCACAATGAGTTCAAGTGGAATTCATTCAATCCTATGCCACACTAAGTGGAGGTAGGTGAGACTGATTGTCCCATTCTATTTTCCCTGGTGGTGAACTCATTAAAATTGTAAAAATATTTAAATTTAAGAACATTTCCAGACCAAAATATTTCTAAAACATACCCAACCCGAAAATTCCCAGCGAAGATCATGAGATTTTTCATTAGACCAAAATATTTTCTTAATCACACAACCCTTTAATTCCCAATAAGATTAGGGTTTATGTTTTCTTTATCTAAAACCTGCCTCAAAGCAGAATGATCACACTAAATTGAAAGGGACGACCCTGTCCATGGGCTGTTTCCATGACTACATTAGTCTTCTCTGTGCATTTTGCTCCATATTTGTTTATTTTATTAAAACGCACATGCTGGCCTGGATTAAATGGGGTCATATGAAATAAGGAAAATATTCCTAAATCCAGTAGTCATTTTCCCCAATAGCAATAAGATAATCAATTTATTGCCATCTGTAAGCTTCGTTTTTGCAGCCTTTATTAGGATATCAGAGCTTGTGAACACATGCAAAAATTTGAGCTGAAGCATATTCTGAATATCTCCTGAAGTGCTGAAGGAATAAGAACTAACCTTATTAATTGAAATCAAAATAAATTATATGAATGTTTCTTGAATTAATTTACGCAAAATCAAATTCTTTCAAAAATACAACTGACTAGTGCTTGATGCAGTGGCTTGTCATTTCTCTGTTAATTCTGCTGCTGGTTCACTGGGTGCACTTCTCAGTTGCAGTGTATTTTTCATACAGTAGATGGCGCCACGGTTTGGCGTCCACATAGCGTCCTTTGTGTCGATGGCTACCATTGGTCACTTTTGAACATGCCAAAAATATCCTCCAATCAAGAACGAGGCGGCCATGACGAAATCCCCTGGAGAAGGCATAAACAAATTACAAGCCGACTGCACACCTCTGCCGTCTGCTACTGATTTCTGTGACTCTGGCGAGACAGTTGTAGAAGCAAATGCTGTGATATTGAATAGATATGTATAGTTTTATTGTCCGCGATGAGGTAAGCAGTGTGTACAAGGCTGTCGCCGAGCACCTGCTTGCCCGAGACACCGAAACTTGGAGGCAAGTCAACAGGGCCAGTGTCCGATTCAATTTGATGTTTGGGGAAAGAAATAAACTACCTTTTGGAAGATTGGGTAAGGATTGTAGTTAACTCTCAAAGTTGACAGTCGAAAAAAGTTATTGAATTATATATTGAGTTGCAATCGTGCATAGCCAGATCCAAATGTCATAGCGCACATCACCTTCACCACTTGCTTTTAGCTCAAGAATAGACAAGATCTACATATGATTATTTGCCCACCCACAGGTGCCTTTCACTGTCTGAAAAAAAAGGGAAAAACAAATGAAAAGTATGCTTTGTTTTGTGCTCTTTATTCGTTTTCATTGATTTTTCTGACTGGCAGACATATGTAGCCCATCTTAATTTCTGTCCTATAGTCTGACTGACAGACTATAGTCTGTCTGACTTGATTTGGCTAACAGCTTTTTCCTCTTTTTTCCCACAAAAAAATCTTTTTTTCCTTCCAAACTTGACAAACCTCTTAGTAGCACTACCGCGTGTACGTATAAACACACTTTTTGTCTCAACTCTGCAAAACGTTGATTTTGCTCATTAGGTTCTATTGTAAAATTTGCCCATCCTGTTCTTGAAGTGTATTACTTTTATATAAGCTGATATGTATGTGAGCCTTTAGGGCCCCTTTAAGCTATTTACAGAAAAAACAATTTGTGATTTCTAATCTTTGCACACAGCATCTAAGCTGACATGGGTTCTAAGCCTCATATACAGACTGTTTCATATCCCTCTCTTCACATAGGTAGTGTATTGCCAGAAGAAAAAAAGTACCCTCCCCCTCTACCTCATCTGTTGATTGATATTACCTGAGGTTTGAATGAAACTGATTGGTCCTTGTTCCCACGTGACCTCGCTGTGCTGCCTTATCTGTTACTCCTGCAATCAGTCCACCATGTAACTATAGGGCATATAGTAATTGGTCTCTCGCTACATATCCATTCTTTTCTTCATCCAAGCCTAGGAGCTGTACTAGGAAGCCCAACGCCTTTGGGGCAGGAGGCACCAATATGGCTTACCTAAGACTAAGTCTATTTCAGGATAACTTTTATAGATACTCAGAAGTTAGGATTTTTTTTCTCAATTACTTGGGGGCATGGGAATGTAGTCTTTGTGCATGTGCTACTAATGACATGGATACAAGATGGCCACCCGCATGGAATGAAATACATGTAATATGATGATATCATAGCAAGAGACTAAAAAAATTCTTACATTGTCTAGGTCATGAGCCAGGGCTGCGTCAAGCTGTTAATTATTATCGTGGATCGGAGACAATATGTCGCAAGACATCACTTGCATTGTAAGTATTACTGGCCATTGCAACAGCTTTTTGAACTGTTTAGTAACTCTTCATTGCTTTTAAGTGCAAATTGTGCTTGATCATTAGTCTTTAGCATTTCCTTTTTATATGGATTGGCGCATTTGAAATATGTTGTGATGCGATACAATATCAATATTTCCTTAAAAGTATAATATCTTAAAAATATTTTTAACGATACTTCGTGCCTCCAAGTGGCTAAAATTTGTTGAAGCACAGTCAAATTCAGACATTCGTTGATTAATAGAAAACTACTTTCATGTGGAGATGTCCAGGTAGAAGTTCTAGTCAAACAATGTTGTATCGATTACTGAAACCACTCCCTATCTATTTTCTCTAATACGTCCCATCATGGTCTTAGCCAGCAGGGCGCCTGGGTGTCTTTTTGGACACCCAAAACCCTAGAAGGCATCCCTCAGGACACCCAATTTATTTTGTGAGGAATTTCTTAAAATGTCAATCTGAAGCATATGATTGATTTTTTTCATCTCCACACAATAACCATGACATTGTATAAGGATATCATGCCTTATTTTCATACATTTATTCATGTTTATGGATGAAATCTGAGTATATTGTGGTCCCCCTTAAGGATTTGGACCACCAACAATTTTACGATGGCTAATTTTAGGCACCCAGTTTCTAAATCCTGGCTAAGACCTTGCGTCCCATTGTACTTCTCTTTAACCCTTCTGATACTTTGGCTACTTTTGTCCAGAGCTCAAGGACAAAGATTTTTTGAAAACCATCCAAACCCTGCCATGTCTGTATTCATCAGAAAATCTGAAAGCTCATGCTGAGTACTCTCAGATGAGTGCACATGTGCCTGGGTTTCAGTCATTTTCCAGGTTTTTTGTATTGGCCAAATTAGCCAGCAGCAACATAAGGGTTAAGCAATCACTTTCAAACTCAGACTTCTTGTGACACTTTCTCTTGAAGGCATGTCAAGGCTAACTGGATGCCTGACTCCTATGTAATCTATCCTGCCAAACTGAGGGACGAGTTCAACAATAACCAGATGCCTTTCAAGAAGAATTATCGCGATGAGCGGGAAGCCTTTAGAGCAGCCCATAAGCTCCTACAGAGTAATGGGAGGGGTGAAGTCTGGATCGCTAAATCTACAGCAGGAGCAAAAGGTAAGAATTTGGACTCAAAGATGAAACACCATCTCTGGTCCATTTAGACATCCTCAACTCGCTGTATAGATTTATGTTATTTTTCATTGAGAATGTTGATGGGGGCAATTGTAGCAGTTAGTTAACACTGATGACTGTTTTTAGACAGTATGTGTTTTACCTTTAAAATTTTGAACTGGTGTGCATAGACTTCATAATAGATCATTCATGTATTGCTTTAATAGTACAATGTATGTTAGTATCAATTGATGTACTACATCAATTGATAATATGTGTTTTACTCTACTGCTACTAGAACTTCCATCTATTTTACCCTCCTCTCAAAGTAAAAGGGGTCTTTCGCTATATGACATATTATTCTTTGGTGACAAATGCACTGATAAATTGATCTACATTTTCTAGAACTTTATCCTTCTCCTCCTTAAGTAGGAGGGGCCTGTGTCTTCAGGGATCAAGTTTGTTCTTTGATGATGAATGCATTGATTACTAATACTTAGCTTCCATTTCAACCTCCACTACCATTAGGAGATGGCATCCGTATTTCGAAGGACCCAGAAAGTCTCATTAAACACATCGACAGTCAGACACAGGGACATGTTGTTCAGAAATACATAGAAAATCCCCTGCTGTTAGATGGAAGTAGAAAGTTTGACATAAGGTAAGGTAGGGACTAGTATATATATATATATATATATATATATATATATATTATATATTATATATATATATATATATATATATATATATTTATATATATATATATATATATATATATATATATATATATATATATATATATATATATATTATATATATATATATATATATATATTTATATATATATATATATATATATATATATATATATATATATATATATATATATATATATATATATATATATTATATATTATATATATATATATATATATATATATATATATATATATATATATATATATATATATATATATATATATATATATATATATACATATACATATACATCAGGATTGAAAACTACCCTTATTGCCCCATGTGTAATGCAATTTATGGCTAAGCTTGTTCCACAGCAAAATTTGTTTTATTTTTCTAATATAATTGGAAATGCAGCTAAGTAGAATTATGAATATATTAAAAAAAAAATACTCCTCATCAAAATATTTTGTTGTCTGAAAGTTCAGTGAATGATTAATTATTAATTTTCAAATGGAGCCTGGTATGTTTACGGCCCATTGGTGTGACTGCGGCCAGTTGCTTGGAGCTGCACTTATGCCTAATTTGGGGGTTCTAAGCTGCTCTGGGCATTTACAACTTATACCTTCAGAAATGACTGAATTGCCAATCCCTTACATAAACTTCCCTGACAAGAAGTTGATTATAATCCATTGCTCTTTGTGCAAAGCAATGTTTTCGAGAAAAAAATTGTATGGAGAAATGTTGGACCAAAACATAATGATTTTTAATATTTCATGTGAATCAAGGCTTAGTTACTAAGTAATTTTCAAACACTTGCCAAGGGTGTCTCCTGGTATGAATAGGTTAGTCCTATTGCCTTTAACATAGTGAATATAGTCTGTGAATTATACTTAACAGTTGGTTTCTAATTCTCCAAGAATGGTTCATGAGAATGATGTCAGAAGTAAAGAATCATTCTAGCATATGATCTGAAATAAAGCACTGACTAAAAAAAGCATTTTTGGTTGTCTTTTTGACCTGCATGTTTTAGAAAGTAGTAGAAGGAGAAATGTTCTTTAGATTCTTTATCCACAACTCTTCTTTAGATATTTTATTAATTTTTGGTTTGTCCAAAAATTATTATTTTTAAAAGTACCATAGTTCCTGACGACACTTTGCAAAAAGGTCTCGAGGCACACATGGGTTAAACATCTTTCTTATTGGTTTTCAGATGCTGGGTACTAGTTGACCACTATTATAACATCTATTTCTACAAGGAAGGTGTAATGAGAACGTCCTCAGAGGTGTTTGACCTTAACGACCTTTCCTCCATCACTAGCCATCTGACCAATCACTGTATACAGCAGGCCAACTCCCCCAACTATGGAAAATATGAAGAGGGCAATGAACTATTTTTCGAGGACTTCAATAGGTACGCATTTACTCTAATAATTGAAGAATATCAAGACTGCATTGATTAGTTTCTAAGCACTGCCTAGCAGGCAGTATTGTTAACAGTATTGTTAAGACATATCATTGAGGAACTAACGATATTGGATTGTATCATGAAAATGTTAAAGGTGCCAATTCATAATTCCCATACAGGAAAGCTCACCCAGCAGTCATGCCCCTAGTTCTCATTCTGCAAGAAATGTTATATAACTTTGTGCCATTACCGTCAAATAGTTATCCCTATTATTTTTGATCTGTTTTCCAGGTTTCTCAGGGATAAGTATAGTACTCACTTAGATGAACAGATATTGCCACAGGTGAAAACAATTATCAGGGAATGCTTCGAATATATTAAAGATGTAAGTTTCACTTTTTTACACAATTTCATTAATGATTACATATCTGGTTTAAATCTGATTCAACACAGGATTAGGGAATATCTCACAGTATGAAGATATGTTTGCATGTTTTTATAAGAATTTGAATTAGAAATTCAAATATTTCCCTTAAAAATCTCAAAACAAGCTCAAGAGCATGGTCGGTGATATTACCAATTAGGCATCGAACAAATGCACTACTAGGCATATATAAACACATTCACAAATATAGGGTAGTGGATAGAAATAATCTAATCACGATCACAAATATTTCATGTGTAGTGTGAACTGTGTAATCTATGCACACTAGCAATGCAAAATGCTCACATGCCAATTTTGTGAATTGAGATTTTGCCGAGGGATGAACGTTGGTTAAGTGTGAAATATTTCTTGCTCCGCCCTTATCAAACTCATTGTTCATAAAATAAATGTAATCTTTTTTATTTTGCAGAGAATAAGGGGAGACAATCTTGCATACAAGAGTTTCCAATTGTTTGGATTTGATTTCATGGTTGACACTAACTTTAAAGTTTGGCTGCTGGAGATAAATGGTGGACCGGCATGTGCAAGGTAAGAATTGAAGGCATTGCTTTAGCCCGTCAGGGCATCATTGGACACCCAAATCATGACCCATTACAACACCCAAATGTTTTTTGTGATGAATTTCTAAAAATGTCACTACCAAGCAAAAAGTTTTTCCTTAGTGTAGTTTACATGCCATTACATCAGGTTATTATGCCATTTTCAAATAGTTAATTCAATGGTTGTAATTTAAATTAGGTCTTCTTTGAAAAAAATGTCATCCCAAAACATCACAAAATTGTTAATTTGCCACTTTTTGGCACCTGGTTACTAAATTCTGTCTAATACCCAGATTTAAGAACTTCATGTGGAGCATATAACCCCCAAGATTCAAAATCATCATTGATTTCCCTTTGTAAGTCAATTCCTTTCACATAGCGATCAAACTTGGTCACTCATTATCACATTCTAAACTTCTCTTTATTTCAGTAAACTTTTACCAGATCTTGTTGAAGCAATAGTGACCACTGTTATAGACCCCATCTATCCTCCGGTCGGAGGGTCAACTCCAGAGGAAATACTAGCACATCCAAATATGGAGGAACTTTGATGACAGCTGATGTCTAGTTAATTCAAAGCTTACCGCTTGACACTTCAGGATTTAAGCATGTATGTACAGCTTGGATGTATGCTTCAAGCAGAGCCCACTGGGAACTGGTGGAGTGAGTAGGACCCGTGGCAGTGCTCAGCCAATGGGATCCAGGTAGCCAAATCTTGTTGTATTCTAGCAATATTCTTGCCAGACTTCAGACTTGGCTAGTCAAGCAAAAGCAGTCTATGCTAACCTGTCCCACTGGATATTCCTCAATTCCTATTTCTAGCTGAAAGTGGTAAATTATGCAGAGGATGCCTATGCATACAGGATTGACTGTATATCATTTTAATACAAGTTCAAAAAGAAGTGGTGGGTAAAACAATGAAATGGCTATGCTAAGTAGATTAGTAGCTAAATCTTGACGGGCAGAAATTTTGAAATTGCTGTTTTGGACAGGCATTTTTGAAATCCTGGCTAAGACCCTGGTTCAGCTGGCTTGGTTTGGCTTTCCATACTTTCTCAGAGCATGAAAAGCGTAAAATTAAAACTGTGTCAATAATTACTAGGTATACAGTTCACAATTTATCATAAGCCTTACGCCTGCTTTTACCATTGGAAAGATTTGTGATTGGCAGACATTTATGGACATTTATGTCTCCAGTTGGTATATTGAAATTTTACCAATTCAATTTGCACATAAGTACCCGGTGTTAACAGGAAGTGAAATGGTAAAATTTCACGCTCAAAACTTATAACAGGATCATGCTGTACTGCAAACCTCTTTATATAAGCTTGCCATTTACACCTACAATGTCCACAGCACAGAAAGTGAATTTTATAGGCACTGATATGAACAAATGAATGCTTTTTTTATGTTGCACACTGTGTTATTAACAGAAAATACCAATGTACTTAATTCATCTACCACCATCAGATCAGTGGGATATATCAACTAAAACTAATGTGATTATAAAGGGTTTTACAATATCCTAGACAAGTCTCATGTATGTAAGATTTGGCAATGTCAGATAACAATATATGCACATTACAATTGAGTGTAAGCACTATCACATTGATCTCATCTCACAGCCTCAGGTATCAAAGGTTTTAATCCAATGTTAAAACAAGTGCAATTTAAGAATGTGTTCATGCTTTTAAGACTACTTGCTCAATTGATGATTCTTAGATGTGCATTATACACTTTTAACCTGGACTTTTAACTTTCTGTTTGAAGGTCTTTGAAGTTCATGTTATATCTCGGTGATATATGTTTGCTCATTTTACAGAGCAGCCTCTAAAGAGAAGGGGATCTCTGTATTGTTCAAAGGGTTAGTAGTACATGATGTTAACTTAAGGCCTTGTTTTTAATGAAGCATAGTAGAGTTATGGTCTATGCATTTGTTGTTTAAGGTATCTTTATTTTTAACCAAAGGGGTCCGTAGTTGAATTATGTGTGTTGTTATGCGACACTAGGAATAGCATCATTCCATTGAAGGATAGGATTTTCAAGTTTTGTTGATTATTTGAAGTGAACAACTATGCTTTTAACTTGAAGTGTGTATTAAACCGGTGTTTATCTGCAACCATTTTGTGTACATATTTTGCTGTAGTATGTGGGTTGCTGTGGTACTTACCTGGTATGCATATTTCTCTTGTGAAAGACTGCCCTAGGGAAAGTGTGTACATATAACATGCATATCAAAAGTTGTAATTATAATATATTAAGTATTATCCTCTTTTGAGGAAAATACCTTTTGTTTTACATATATTAATTGATATATTAGTCCTAGTGTTACTAGGATTATCTGGGTATGGAACAATTGTAGTTAATAATGTTGACATTGATAGCAAGTTAGCTTAACAGAGTAGATGAAGCTTTTCGATGTAAAGCATCTGTGATAAAATGACTACAGTGGCTCATATCAGAATGTTTGCAGTGATACCCTGAGGCCATTGGAACTAGCCAAGATACTTAATACTTAGGGAATAATCTGAAAATGAAGGCAGATACTTTAACCCTTCCAATGCTTGGCTACATTCATCCTAAGTACATTAGGATGCAAAAATCTTTGAAAACCATCGAAACCCAGTCATGTTGGTATTCATTGGAAAGTTCTCGGTGAGTACTTCCAGATAAGTACCCATATGTCAGGATTTCAGTATTTTTTGATCTTTTTTTGCGTTATTTTGTTATGTCAAAATTAGCCACCAGCAGCATAAGGGTTAAATACTTGTAAGATCTGTGGTGCTAAAATAGCATCTTTCAATCAATTATTGTTGAATTATTTATTTGCAAAATATTTGCAATTATTGTTTATAGGTAAGATGTTGCACAGATTAAAGCCAAGTGACTGTTACAAGTGTATGTCATAATCTCACTTATTGCTGTGTCATTTAATAGTGTGACTCATCAAGATATCCTAAAAATCCTGTTGCTTTAACCCATTAAGATATGGGGCATATGCATGGTTTGACAGATATGGGAAAATCATAGTACCAAACAAACCTATTGTTCATGTTGCATTTAACAATACCTCTAAAAATATCGAAGTATATTACTATTTGATTTATGTTAGAGTTAGGTTCAAACAATGTGGGAATTTCAGATACAAATAGATTGGAAGACATTTTTTAATGATCACAAGTTTCATTTCGGAGAAACTATCTTGATAATATTCTTCTTTACGATGACTTGTATTGCTTTCCTTTTCCATTGATTAAAACTTTCCATCAAAGTTGTCAGGCTATTCAGGTTATCTGTGAATGTACGGGTCAAGGTGTGTACCAATGAATGTTGTTACAATAATATGTCCGTTGTGAAGAATTAGTGACAATTTGTATATTTCATGCAGGATTCTTTTGTACAACATGAAATTATTTAATGCTAATTGTAATCTTTGATTGCAAGCTATCCTATTGTAGCTTGCAGCAGTGTAATGGAGACTACTCTACTTCTATTGCATATGTTCATTTTTTATTGAAATCAGCTGCAATAAATATCTCCTTAATGCTCAAGAACTTATTTTTATGGCAGTGTGTTTATTCTGAACAAATATGTGTTGGCCCCATTTAGTGACCAAAAACAACCCAAGTCATGTTAGGACACCCTTATGTCTTAGTGTGCAATTTTGAATGTCAGTTTCAGGCAAAACTCATAATTTTTTGTTGATATCTGCATATATTTTAGTTGGGCTTATAAATAGGACGCCCAAACGTTTTATTCTGGGTTTTGGACACCCACTTTCCAAGTGCTCACTAAGGCTCTGATTACACTTCACAGATGATACCTTTATATAATTTCAAAATGATACCTTTATATAATTACAAATTCAAGCAAGAAATTTAAAGGGAATCAGTTAAAGCTTTCATCAACATTTCTATCCAACCTGTTCAAAGAAAATGTGTCATGTAATTTATTGATGGAGTCAATTTTCAGTCCATCAGGGATCCGCCTCTGCACAAGATTTCTTGAATGGCAGTTATCCTTCTGTATATCAGAAAAAAATGAAAATAACTTTGAGAATTAAGGAATTAAATCACTAAGTATTTGAAGGTAAAATGTCAGTTGCATTCCATTTTATGTTTATCAGAATATTTTCAGAAGTATGGTTTATTCAGAGAGATAACGCCAAGATAACCCTTTTTTGACACTACAATTTTGAATGGGATAAACAATGCTATTTTTGTTGTAAATACATGTTAAATTGTTCAAGAGGTTAGATTTCTATTGGTTTTACATTTTACCAAGTTTATATTATTCTTATCCTGTTTATTTTGTTTTACTTTAAATTTGCAAAACTACTACCGGTGAACTTGCATATGGCGGATTACTGTAAGCCAGACTTTTGGCTATGACGGACGATATGCTTGGTCCCAGTCCCATGCATATCAAGTATGTGTCATATGTATATGACAGACTTCGCATATGGCGTACCAATTTGCCTGATCCCGATGAGTCCATCATATGCAAGTTTGCCTGTATTGCAACCATGCTATAATGTATATCCTATGAACTATCTTTGTATTCAAATTTTAGTTATAGTGAGACAAAACAAAACTGTTAGGGAAAAGAAAACGGGCCTGCCCTGATAGCCAAGTGATCTAAGGTGTTGCCACTATCTGCTTGTGGTCTCAGACCACTGCCTGGGCTTGAATACTGGCCCCAATGTGAGAAAATTGACTCGGGGTTTAAGGTTGTGGTTTCCTTCATTACTTACAACTGCCCTAGAATTTGCCTCACTATAGCAGATAAAGTAGTCATAATAGAAATTCCAAAAAAGAGAACAAACACAATGACTCATTGGGTAAAGAGATTTATTTAGCTATTCCTTTAAACCTTGTACCTAAGAAAAGGCTAAGCCCTCAACTTCACATATTGATTATGCTGTGACTGTACAGACAATCCTTAAGCAATATGTAGTGATCCTAGGAGCTGTCACCCATGCATGACACGAAAGCCTGGGTAGTCAGACAAAAAGCAGATTACCATAAATATATGAATTTTTAGAAATATTTGAACAGAAGTTATATTCTGAGAAACAAATCTCTTTCAAATATTCCTGAAACTGAGCATGCATTTTTCAAGACCTCCATGTCAGATAACCAAGGCATAAATGTGGTTTCATTGTTAAAGAAATGGACATTAGAAGGAAATGTAAGGACTGATATGGTTTGTTCAGTAAATGGGTATAAATTCAGTTACGCAGCAGTAACTCCACATCAAAAGGAATCGTTCCAGAATATTTGATTTTGGGGAAGAAAATATTGGAAGACTTTGAAATCAATGAATATTCCACTTGTTTGATATGGGTGTATATCTGTAAGTGATTGAATATTGGATAGGAATTTAAAAGTGCTGTTTCCCATTCCCATTCAAAACAGTGAAACTAAAGTCAAATACACCTAGAAGATCTATAACAATTGATTGAACCTTGGACTGAGTAAACTAGTGATGCTTTAACAATAATGAGGAAGTGTCTGAGTCTACCACCATAGAATGTTAGTTCAAAATGTTATCACTAGGGAATTAAGTCTATAGTTTGGCTATCTCATGTCATACTTGAGATGTTGCATGCATATTGTCAGCACCTTTCACATAATCAATTTAACTAGACTACAATGAAACTGAAAATACTGAAACTTAAGGGAAAATATCCTTATTCACAGTCGATTAGTCCATTTTTAAGCGCATGCATTAATGTTTTGAAATTCTCTGTAGCAGTTAGCACCTGTAGTGCACACCCTGGTCAGTCAACATGAATCATTCAATAGAGTAATATTTGGGGAATATTTGAATGAGGATTCTTTAACTTACCAAGCGCAATATTCAATCAGATATTTATCAAAGTATTGTAAAGTTAACCAAATATGACCATATGCATCCAGCCAATGGTATGTGCCAGCAGTGAATAACTCAACCTAGCTCCCAAACATTTATCATGTGAGTGACTGTAGTTCTGCAGCAAATACATAAATTAAGTTTTTTTCTAAAGATCTTGGGAAAAGTAAGGCATCCCTAATGATTTATACTTCATTAGTTTTTGACCAATTTTTTTATCTAGAAACTAGGAACTCTGACGAAGAATGGTATGCGAGGAAAAAACACTATCCTGTATCAAACCTAAGGAAAAAGGAAGGCTATTTTTATTTAAAGAGATTCTCCTATTTGTATACAAAAGTAAATGAAATTCCTCTTAGTTCCATAGAACACCAGAAGAGGGTAAAATATGATTTACACACAAATTGTCAACACTTATGAGTCCTTCACACAGACGGAATCTCAGCACAGTGGCATACTGCTAACACTTTTGGTTATCCGAGCATAAGCTATTATAAATATGTCAGCCAGAATGCAATGGTTACTCAAAAATATCCCTTATCCTATATTACAAATTGAGCAGTCATGAGGAAAGCCCCAAAATGGTATGTTTTCCAGGGATACCAATTTACTTCAAAGTAGCCAAATCATAGGTCAATTGTAACACAAAACCAATAGCACCCAGCTGTAGTTATGGAACGGAAGACATCCTGAAACAGTTATTTCAAGAAGATAATTTGGAATTGATCTATATCTTAACATCGAAAGATATGTTCCTTTGAGCATTTTAAAAATATTTCTTCAAGATATTTCCAAAAGCAACATATGGTAATGATAATGGTCCTGACCCCAGCTTCCTTCTGTTGGTATTTGTGTGGTAAGTTAGAAAAAACAGATCTATCAGGGCTCGAAATTATTATTTTTTCCTTCAGGGAGCCCAATAGCATCTTCAAAAGCTACTTAAAGAAAGGTGCTGTGAATAGAAACCAGTACATCTTTGGGCTCCCTGCAGAAATTTTAGGGAGCTGCACAAGAATTCAAGGGAGCCCTGGGCTCCTGGATCCAGCTTATTTCGAGCCTTGTCTATTTTTGTTCTTTCCACAACGCAATGCATTATTACCTCACACTTTTACATGTTGCCAATTATCATAGGGATGCCAAGTCACTTTGATGCATGATTCAAAACGAATCAAGAACGTTTCCATCGGTAAATACTTAATTTTAGCCTGCATATTATGTCAGTGCCAGTACAGGATTTCATTTTTTTTTATTGTTCTACATGCGCAATTTGAAAGAAAAAAGGATAAATAATGTTGATTTTTAATCAATCAATAACATTTAACTTTGACATTGTTTGAGCTTAATGTATTCAACAATGGAAACACTTCCATTATTACCTTATCTTGTGGGTTTCCCGTTCAAGCCCTCACACATGGTATACAACAGTTAACCTTATTGATTTTGCCAATCAGTAATGCATTCTTTGGTCAATTCATATGCAGAAAAAAAATTCAAGAGATAAATTGAAAATGTGTTACTTGACTGATGGCGAATTGTTCTGTGGTATTGTTATACTAAACAAAGAGCAAATTTAAGTCAAATATGCTACATTGTAGAAATAGTTTCATATGTGTCAGACCATATGTATGCCCCAGATGTGAGTGCTTTAAACATGAATAGTCAACCCCCTCTATACCACAAACCGATACCTTTTGCAATTGCAAGGTTAAACCTGTGCAGGTAATGAGAACCTGCCATTTAACATTCACAACATCCAACCTAGACCAAAAAGGGTGACCAACAACCATTGTCCAGCACATTGCATCAGTCTCCCTTTTTCCGCCCAGCTTGAAAAAAAAAGCAGTTTTGAGGTGCTAACCTCTTTAAAGTTTACATGTGCGCTCTTGCCAGCTTTGAGAAATCTCACAATCTTTATAAGAATCGAAAGATCTTTCCTTGCCATATGATCTGTGCGTGTCTCTCGGCACTATGTTGGAGTTTTGGCGCTTTTCTTTTTGACCTGATCCTTTAAGGTCTCTATATTCCTGTATTTGAAACTGTCCTTTTCCTTTGACACAGCTTTTCCCATGCTCTTTATACAGAGCAGGCATGCAAGTCCTGTGTGGTCTGGTTCCATGTTCATATGAATCACAACACCATCCTCTATTAAAAATGAATACCTACAAATACAATGGAATGAATATTTCATTTACAAGAAATATTATCAATCGCGCATACACAGGAGGTTATCTCAATCATAAGTAACCTAAATGACACATGAAGACATACCCTAAATAGGAAATGTTCATATTTTGAAATCGCATTAAAATCTTCTTTTTCTGATACACGCTTAAGTATATCTATACACATATATTACTTTTGTGATACATTTACACTAAATACAGCATATGCATTTCACACATCTGTAGTCTGTGTCTACATCTACATCTGTGTCTTCACAGATTTGCAACATAAACGTTTGTTAAACATAAAAAATATTTTAAAACATTAACTTTTCAGGACTGATAAGTGCTAATACTTCGTTACAAACATAAAATACAAATTTTGTAGAGAATAAGTATCTTGAGGAAGTGCCATTTCTTTCAATATTGCTCACTAATTAAGAACTATTGGCATTTTTAACCGTGACAAGCTTTGAGCAAAATCTCATTTGCAAACCCATTTGTGTAAAATTAAATTTTACACATTCCAATGAGTCATTCCAAAGTCTGTGGTTGACAGTTAGGGCGGTGTGCACCAACCTCACTCTCACTTTACTCCCATTTTCACAAGATTCACCTTTCAAAAGTGTACTTCAGTGAGAGTCACCTCATGGCCCAGGCAGGTAAAAATGCAGTGTGCATGCCTTTCCCTGGGTCTGAGCAGGAGCAACGGCCATCTCTAGTTGACCCTCTATGAAGTACACTTTCAAAAGTTTAATCTTGTGAAAGTGGGAGTGAGATTGGTGCAGACTTATCCTATCATAAAGGACAAATATAAGTATCATTTGGATAAATATACACTTAAATATACTTGTCAGATGGATATGTGAATTGAATTGACCATAAGGGTCAATAGCTCTATCAGTTTCTCTTTAAATAATAACTTTTTCTGGACAAGTTAAAAAATTGGTTTGGAGAACCAATATTGTTAGGTCACTTAAGGGGATATAAATCCTAAACTGTTCTTGAACATGAAGGGTTGGTGATCTTGGTCAATGAATGGGTCATGGGTTGGTCAACTAAAAAAGCTAAATGAAAACTTTCGTCACCTACCTTTTTGACCTGATATTTCCCAGCAGAGGAGTACAATCTAATTGCATATCGATGGCTTTGGTGAACTCGCAGCGAGGGTCTGCCAGCATCCGCAGCTTGCCCTCTTGATTGACCTGTTTACCGTAGGCGGCCATGACGAAGGGGTCGTTCACAGACACACAGGCCACAGTGTCGTAACCAACATCCTACAAGTGGTCAGAAAAGGTCAACTCAAGCATACCCACTTACACAGGACACAGTACCATAACCAACATCCTAAACAAGGTCAAATAAATGTCAAACAAATGTCAACCTTCTTTGCAACTGGAACTATCATACTCAGAGTTGATCATGAGGTTTTTACTTAAAACTTGAATAGTGGAAACAGGTTGTGGTGGTTCTGAAGAAAGTTTTAAACTGTTAAAGGAACGCGCAATGAATGGTCCAAAAAAAAAGGTCAGAGTCTCATAACCAACAACCTAAACAAGGTCAAAGGTCAATTACTGCACATCCAGCTTCCTTGCAAACTGGAACTAGTATGAGTCGAATAGCTTTGAACTAAAAAGTGTTCTACTCACAAAGGTGATTAATCTATTTACATTCTCACTTTTACTTGAATAGTAGAAATAGATTGTGGCGGTTTCAAAGAAAGTGTTTAATCTAAGGATGGGCCCAAGGATAGAAATGCCATCAGACATTGTAACTATTCATCAAATATTTTGTGATCTAATGCTTCAGTCAGGTTATCATCATAAGTTTCTTATAATAAGATTCTCTGTTTCAAGGGTATCTTTAAGCAAGGATGGGATAAGTAGGATACTTAAAGAAAGTATAGTAATCATTCTTCATATGTATTACGGGGTTCGACTTTCCCAGGGGCATATGCCCCTAGATTTTGCTGTGGGCTCCTAGCTTTTTCAAACTAGGGGCCCAAAATAGTATGTATAATAACCAGAAATCCTGTTTTTGACCACTAATTTTTGTCAAAAGACCTCTTTGGGCCCCTAGCCTGAAATCTAAGTGTCAGACCCTGTATTAAAAAGGTAGGCTATATCTATATCTATCAAAGGAATGAGGATCAAATGAAATATATAAACTTACCTTAAACTTATCATAGTAGTCGATATATTCAGGTATGTGGGACTGAAATAAAGTGAAATGTTTAGTGATAAACAATGTATGCAACTGAATGATACATAACAAACAAATAACTTTATCATAAAAAGCATCACTTAGGTAGATCTCTATATTTAGAGATAATTCTGGAAAATAGTTTTGGTCTATGGCATTCACTGTTTTTTGGGATTGCAGAACTTGATGATTAATCACAACAAAAATGATAAAGGCAAATTTGTCACAGAACTTTCACAAGAAAATCCCTTAAATGCCAGAACTCTACTTCTAATATTTTTGGAATGTATGCTTAACTATGTCTTTAAAAAAAGAAATATAGGTCCAGTTGTCCAGGTTTTCTCTATGAAGGGTACCACTTATGCCAGAAACTACAGCAATGGGTGTCCAACTGTTGCATCAGTGTGTGACATATTCTAGGCGCAGATCCAAAAATCCAGGCGCCTATTGCGCCTGTTAACCCTTTACCACTCAGTGACGCAAAAGCGCGCTACATGAGTGCAGCTGCACTTCCTCAGTAATGCGTTATTGCGTCATTGTATTTGTGCACTTATTCTTACGAAGCGCGTTTTTGTGTATTTTGTGTACCACGATCTTAGATCGCTGGTGTACAAATAATTGTTAAATAAAGATACAAAAGTATTGCCCTTACCTAATCATCGTAATCTTTAGTTATGTCATGCTCATTTTCAGACTTGTTGAAGTCCGTGATTTTCGACTGTAAAAATACGGGAAAACCCTATCCAAATATGGAAGTCATGGGGAATTCCCGCCCGAATTTAAACCAAGATAATTCAGATGGGAGAGTGACGACGATCGTCCCCTTCAAGATCCATGGGAATCAGACGATGATATCCCGCTCGTTCACTCACGCAACGAAGACAAACTTGCCGAGGTGAATGCAGTATTTTATAGTATGTTTATTGACAGTGTGTCAAGCGCAAAATCAGACAAAAAAAACTTATAAGTGGATATATTGTAAACACACAAAAAACATATTTAACAAAAAGAATGATAAATAAGAAATGGAAATAAATGTTTAAAGCACTCCTTCCTATGCACTGCAGTGCACAACGCACTGCGCAACAATGTCTCTTAGGAGTAACCCCTCATGCAGTGCAGGGGACATGGCAACATTGTTGCGTTGAGTGATATAGGGTTAAGGTTGAACCCTGTATTGCGCCTACCAAAAATTGCTGTGCTCCAGGACCAATTGTCAGTGCTCAAGGACTCGAAAACTTGGAAACTCCTGTGCATAGGGTTGAGATCATGCTGGAATATATACTTACTATACTACATCCAGGGGTAAATGCACCGGGTATGGAGAATAACACCCCCTTCTTGCCTTTGTAGAGTTCTGCGACACTTATTCCATTGCTCGGACTTCCTTCATACACAAGAATATCTGGTAGATGATCTCCAACCTTAAAACAACCAGTAGAGGGAAGATAAGTGAAATTAAACAGACAAACAAAAATAAAAGCAAGCCAAAGAGAATAAAAGTTTCCGATAAAAATAATCAGTTTGAAGAATAGTTAGCAGAGTACAGCGCAGTGCTCCTTACACTTATTAGCTGTTTACGCACATAATTGGGTCCAAAATCACCATATAATCTTCCCATTTCATTAACCTGTTAATGGCAGTAGAAGCCAGAAAACTGAGAAAACCAAAACAATTTTTGGGATGACTTGTTAATAATACATTCTCATGCTCCTTCAAATATTCTGTTGCTGTTTTAAGTTTATTAAAAAATCATTATCATAAGTATCATGAATTCAGACAGAACTTTCATGGGTAACTCTAAATATGAATGGATTAATGTCAGAACTGTGGGTTGTTTATTTCAGGTTGATTTGATGATTTAACGCATATATAGTGGTATGCACATATTTTGTTAGAATGAATGCCGATGATATTTGCAAAGGATTATTATCATAAGTTTAGAATAAAAATCGCTCCTGTGCACATTCTGTCTCAGTTCATTTGAGTACATTCATAATTTATAATCAACATACACACTACTGATATGAATGGTTAACACATTTACATCTGCAGTATACAGCTAGTCTGACAACTTTGAACATAAGGCTTCCAATCTAGTATGTAAATGTTTTTGAAGAGAGTGTTCAACCCATTGGAAAAACTTTCAGTAAAATACAACTTTTAAATTCAAATATTACTCAGAATATTGCAAAATATGTTTAAGATAGTCCTATATATGGCGGATCATATCCTAAAGATGTGATAGTGTTAAAGGAAACACATAGTCTGGGTCTTATCTATAAGTCAAGGAAATGAATTCAGGTCAGTTTACATGTATAATCATAACATAACAACAGCTGGGTTCAGCCTGAGGTATTGAGTAGATCAGACTTTGACACCTATTTTCCAGCCTTTCCCTGCAGTACACAATACACATCTTTTCTGGACCTTATCCTTTCAAAACTTCAGTGAATAGGCTATTGATCAAAGCTATATTGAGCCAATATATATATATATATATATATATATATATATATATATATATATATATATACATATACATATACAGATATATATATATATATATATATATATATATATATATATATATATATATATATATATATATATATATATATATATATATATATATATATATGTATTTACCAGTATGCATATATCATGAAAGACAAACTACAAACTATATTGATATTTTTTGGAGACCACAATTGAATTGAATTTAAATGAGTATGGCCATTGAAATCAATGGCTATGACAGCCAATCACAGCTCCAAAATCGCAAATTCCTTAAAAATGTCCCTTTCCCTCGCAAAAGATTAAAAAGCAGTACCCCAAAAGCAGTGTCTTGTGTTATGAACAAGGAATTGTCATTCGCGCTGTCACATTGCCATGCCTGTTGACAGACACTGAAACTTGGAAATTGAAGTGCCAGTGGTGGGATGCAGATGTCATGTAGTCCCTGCCAAGATGTACGATCCTTGAACTTTGATCATGGACTTGCATTTTAGAAAAATGAGTCTACAGGATACCTACCCGTAGTGGTGCTTTGGAAACGGAGTGTAAGCTGAAAAATCTGCAAATTTGTGTCCTCCCTGGGAATAGCCGTGCAGCAATAGAGGCTGCCATCTTGTGAACGTGACGTCATTTTATGTTTATCACGTGATTCAACACAGGGGAATCCCCGAGAAGATTGGAAACGCATCACAGAATATTGATTTCAAATACAATCTCTTTTAAAAATAAATAATTCAAACTTAAAGTAACGAAATGTGTAACTTAAAAAAAAAGAAAATACTAACATGATAAGCACCATAGACTTAGAATACTAATCATTTATTTTGCATTATATGCATTTTTTGTCTATATCTTTTTTGTTTATATCTCCCCTTTGTGGCTTTGTTCCATGCACACTTCTTTCAAATTCTCCAAAGATGGATGTTTCTATTTAGGTCTTGTCACATAAGAAATCAAAAGATGCTTTGAACATGAAGTTCTTTCGCAAATATGATTATCATAGATGTAGTTTGTAATGCTTATAACATTATTAACCATATAGCTTAGATGACCAAACACAAGTGGATTCGAAACCAGCCGGTCAACCTGAACATATGCTAGCCTCAACCAGCGTCAACTAATAGCCCCAAATTGGTGCCCAGCTGATGGTGGAGATCAGGTTTCGCTGTAATGTAATCGATACGAGAGCCCTGATTGGTCCTTGTTCCAATGTGACCTCGCGCTGCTGCCAGTCAGCAACTCCTGGCATGAGTCCAGCATCTCACTACAGTGCATATAGTAATTGATCTCTCGCTACATATCCATTCTTTTCTTTATCCGAGACCATAGACTCCACTGTTTAGAATATATTCAACTGAAAAATTATAGCACCTCATTTTCCCCTGGCTTTTGTTTTGTCTTTGTGTAATGATTAGCCTAGGTACCCTGCTTTTCATCCAATATATATAAATTACTTTCTTTGCTATAAGAATAATCAGGTTTATGTCACCTTTGAGTTGTTCCTCTCCAAATATATTTTGGAAATCAACCTATTTTACTTTACTAGTGCTCAATTTTGAGATGAATTCTTCCATTTCTTTCTGGAATTGCTTAATGCATACATTTTTTGTTTTCTTTCATTTTTCATTTTTTGAATGCTGTTTTATTTAGTTATCTATTTATTTTCTCTATTCTACCCTGTATTTTTTTCACCAAACATATTTTAAAGATATTCTTTCTCATTTTTGAATTCTCTCCTGAATTTCTGTTCTTTTTCTATTTTCCTCTTTCCTCCCTAATAACATTTAATCATACATTCGCATTCCTCCTACAGAAATTTTTTCTTAAACTCCACCCGAACAGTGCGCTTAATCGGAGGAATACAGTAAATACTTTCTATACAATTGGACAACAATATTTTCTCTCTGTGACTAGCTGATTATCACTCAATTTTTATCTCTTCCTTATTTTCTAAGACTCCCTAATTATCCTTCTCTCTCTCTCACTCCTCTGACATGGTGCAATGTAGGGTTCTTTGGGTATGTTTCTTATACAATATCAGCCATTAGGCTTCATATTTCTGCCTTCTATCTCTTTGAATTTCTTATCATATAAAAGTGTTTGGTGAATGTTCAGATAAACTCTGCAGGGCTGGTTGGTGACAGCCTTGCTTCCCATGCTATTGGGTTCTAGTTCAAACCTGGGACATTTGGCAGGAATGAGACATAGCAAGCTGTATAAAACAAAGATTTTATTTCAAATATTCTTCACATACATTAGTGTATAACAGATGTAACATAACACTAGTCTTGGCAGAGATACACTGCACCTAGGTTTTAACTCATGTCAAATATGCTAGTCATGCGAAAAAACTGCACCTTATTGCTTTTTCACTTGATATTATATGAGTTGTTTACTTTTAAAAGTTGTGGACATATATTCAAGATATACATTTCACCATTATTCACAGCATCTTCATTCTTCCACCCAATTTTGAGTGAGTGAAATTGGAGAAGGCATTGGTTTCTAGATCTAATGACAAGGATTTCCTACAAAAGGTATTCATAGATGTCAAGCAGTGAAATGTGGCTAGTATCATACTTAATTGTAACTGTTATGTAACGAAGTTCAACATAACATATTTTTGGTGATAAAGTTGCTCACATTCCAATGATGTTAAATACACATGCAGTCATTCTTAACCAAAAGGCTGGAGTCAGAACCAATGCAGTGAGGTTGTCAAATCTGAGAACCAGCATCATATCATATGAATCAGACTATGGCTAACCACAAGAATTACCATTGATTTCAACCACATAGCATGACAAATAGCACCTACATGTATATTGGTATACACCATTACAATCCCATCAATCCTTGATGGTCGGACACCCATGATTCACTAAATAGAAGAACCCATGCATTTACAATTATAAGTGTGGTATTCCCTTGGTCTGGCTTTGTAACCGGGGTATCAAATTGTCCCACTAATAAGCCACAGAGGCTTCAAAACAGTACCATGTAACCTTTGAAAACTCAGACCATGAAGGATGTTTGCTAACTCGTTAATGTAGAGCTGAGTTTACTATATAAGTCAGTTCATTTGATCACACTTATGATGCCCCTGACAGTTTGACCCATCAGAGCCTTTATGACATTTCTTGTATGTATTTTGACACAGATCACGTTAAGTGCAAACCCCAGTTAAAATTCTTGTCTTTTGACTTATTCTGGTCTTTATTATTGATGATAAAAGGTTCATATGGTGTAGTGCCACCAGGAGACAATTTCTTAGCCGCTTCTTACAATTGGCCTCCAGAAATAACTAGATTTCAGGATTTTCTGTGCTCCAGGACTTGTATTCTTAGAGACCCATGTTGTAATGCAGTCTGTACTGTGGCAATAGTTAGCAAGCACATCGCCAGAAGTTCATCCAAGGGCGGGGTCACTGCAATGGCTGTGTAGGATTGATAGTAGCAAATCTGCTTTTCTGCATCCTGGTGATATATCTCTCACATATCATCATTTGTCTGAAATAGAATAGCTACATGCACAGATGAATGTAGTAGTAGAAGTAGTAGTAGTAGTAGTAGTAGTAGTAGTAGTAGTAGTAGTAGTAGTAGTAGAAATAGTAGTAGTAGTAGTAGTAGTAGTAGTAGTAGTAGTAGTAGCAGCAGCAGTAGAAGCAGCAGTAGCAATAGCAGTAGTAACAGCAGTAGTAACATCCATACATCCTACAAGTAACATTCATGCTCAAGAGGTCCTGCAAAGAGTGCTTACACTAGAATATTTCTTCACAAGTTTAAGAAGTACTTTCTTAATCCATGGTATCCCCAGAGTAGAATCTTGTCATGGCACTCAAAATAAGAATATTTCCTTACAAAATATTGCAATATTTTCTTTAACCTGCTATGAGCATAAGGCATATTATGTGAATTAGCCAACTTACATCGGCACACATGTCAACCATCATATCCAGGGTCTTCTGCTGTGCCTTGTACATTTGTTCATTGTATTCTAGGGAAGCTAGAATTCGTAGATAGCGAGCCAAACTATCAATGTTTCTGCAAAAGTGAGATCAAGCATTATTCATATCATTTGACATAATGCAAAGTGCATCTCAGAAAAAAATACATTAAACATGATCAAGAAAGGTATGTATCTGTTAAAGTAAAATCCCTCAATAAGGTTTCATTCCTGAATTTGCAGAAATTTGAAAGTATGCAGGTTTGGCAAAATGAACACTTCACACACAAGTCCAAACTATCACGAATATGGTTCTTAGGGTGGTTCATTTGTATTTTTCCCCTCTGAGTAGGGCATATCAGTTTTTGGAGGTCTGGTAGTCTTGTGAAAAACTAGTAATTTTACCAAGCAGCAAGTGCGGTGTGAAAAGTATTGAAATGGAAAAGAATGAGGACAAATTAAGTACAATGAAATTCTCATAAAATAATTATTCGATCTTTATTCTAATTCATTATTCTAATATTAACATTATTGGCTAAGAAAGGCAAAGATAAAATAAGTGGTTGGTGTATTTAATTGTGTTGACATTTGATAAGTTTTTAATTTCACAAAATGTGCAAAATATCTATAACATAAACCACAGCATTTTTGGCAATATGCATATTTACCAATGGGGAATGACAGTTTTTAAAATCTGAGATGTACTGCTTCAGTTTAAGGTATGACTTAACTATGACATGATTAGGGATGGGGATCGTTGAGAATTCTACGGTTCGGTTCGGTTCTCGGTTTTGCTTCTACGGTTCGGTTTTATCACGGTTTCCTAAACGGTTTAATAATGACATTTCTTGGATACGAAACTACGCAATGGAATGCGTGGCTGAACTTGTCTGAACTGGAAAGTTCTGGAAAGTTCCTATATACTAGCTCCCTGGCCACTTTCTCTACGCTCAGAAGGCTTCTGGGCATAGTGAATGTGGGCAGGGTACCAGACTTGAGAGATTTTGAAATGGCTGTTTGATCGTCGTGCTTGGCAGACATTGTGAGGCCAGCGAGGAGGTAGGTGCTGACAGTTTTATTACACCTCCAGGAACCCTGTGCATGCATAGAAAACCGAACCGTGTAGAGGGAGGTCTGTTTTTTGACTGGTTAACCGCAATGCTCTGGCCGGTTTCACATATGAACCGGTCCCCGGTCCCCATCCCTAGACATGATGTAACATTTCCAGCTAACACACACCATATTCAATTTTGTTTTCTATATCATACTTTCATATTTCATAGCATTACCCATTCCATCGATCATTCAATTACACTTTAATTTGTTTAAAGGGATAGGTATTTTCTATGTGTAGCCAATCTCTATCATTTGTACCACATTTGTGTATTCATCAATTGACAAAATCACATTGTAATCCACTTTTATAGCATGTTGACCTTTACAGATTGCACAATTTGTACCAACAGATATGAAAAACATTTGATGATAAGTTGATAACTCTATTTTCAGCAATATATGATATCATAATCCCATGGGTGCGAACTGATATTTCAACTTACTCTGGGGAGCAGTAGGAGTAGTGCTCTTCCACTGTCTTTCTTGGCTTCAATTTTGTAGAATCTTCACTTGCCACTGAGCTTTCAGAATCTTAGAATAAGAGTTGAAAAAAAATTGCTGTGTTAATGTAAATCGATTTCATGATGCGAAACAAAATCTTGACAAGATGATTGATAGGAAGTTTATCAGAGTATTAACATTGTCAACAATCAATTAAAAGTAATCTATGATACTGTTTTCAATTCATTAAACTTACCAATTTTACCTAATTGATATTTATGAATTCCATTTCACATTACAGGTCAACCAAGGATGTACCATTGACTGATAATCAGAATATGTAGATGTTAAAATGCCTACTTCTACTTCTACTTCTACCACAGGTATGCAATAGAAATATTGTAAATTTCTAGTGGTTAAAGAGGGGTTTTACTTTAGGGGAAAGAAACACCTAAGGGGTCTACCTGATTCTACTCCCCCTGCAAAAAGATCATCATCATCCTCTTCAACCACCATAGCCTGAAATATATATGGAAGTACATTATTATAGGAATAGTTTATGGTGTACCTCGGTAGTTTGGCTAACCCACCATGATTAAGTTCAAAAAGGTCAAAAAAAAAACCAGGAGCCGGAGGTGATTGGTGGAATGCAACCTTTCTGAACTTAACCATGATGGTTTAGCCAACCCATCATTTTAGATCTTATTCTCATCTTATCACAGCATGACTGGCAATTAAACTGTTTTTAAAGTCATCTAACAAGGGAAAATTGCTTCAGATGACCTGAAACAGGCAAATTATAGGTCCATCAACATCATATGTAAATCCTAGAAGTGAAATCTGACTGACTTTTGGATGAGCTTATCATCTTGAGATATAAGTTTTGTGAATGGCTGACCACAGCTGTAAATGGTTGGCTAACCTCCCATGGTCCAATCTATTGAGATTCACAACACAATATCTGAAAAACATTTGAAGAGTGATTGTTACAAGAACAACAGCTTTCAATCAAATATTCTCCTAAATTTGAGCTTTGGATTTTTGCCCCACCAGTTGTTCTCTCCAGATGTGAATGGGTTTAAATTTTGGATCTTATTTTCAGATCATAAACTTAGATAATAAATCTTAGCAATATCTTCATGGTGACATTTTTGCAACAGATTGTACACTGGCAACTTAACTTAGTGTATATTCATGACACATAAAAAATCTATTTCAAAATTTGATCTATATATAGAAAAAACATGTATTATATGTTACCTTCTTTTTCTTCTTCATAGCTTCACTGGCAGCCTCAAGAGTCAGCTGGAAGTTATCCACCAAAACAGCCACAAACAAGCTAAAATAATGAAAGCAACATATGTATGTGTTAATTTCACTCTATATATTATGCATATTACTACAATTGATATATGATGCTACACCTTTTCCATCCATATATTTCAATAATTCCCTTCAAGGCCTTTCTATTTTTTGAACCATTTAAGATCTCTCCAGACCTATTACGAACCCAGTGGCCATTTCAGCATTCTTTGTCAATCATTTAGCAGCCATATGCCAGGCATTGGTAATACAGCTTGGTGTAGTGAGGCAATAGAAGGTAAACTGTCTTGCCCAGGGACTGTGCACAAACTGAAAACTGACCAGGCAATCACTTTTCTCTATATTTCAATTAGTTTATTTTTTGCACAAAATTAAAAAAAAAATTACATTCATATTTCTGGCCGGGTTGTTTGTGCACAATGCAATGAGACAGTATTTAATTGCCAATTAACACAGCAAAAAGGTGGCACACTTAAGTTTTCCATAATGCTACTTACTTGAGAAAGATGAAATATTCCATAATGATATACAGAAGCAGATACACAATTATATGCCACTGATCTGGAAATAAAGGTATATAGAATTAAACAGACGAAGGGAAATAAAACAAAGGGGATTCATATTTCATGGCATTTACATAACATGCAGAAGGATAAGCTATTTTGAGGTTGAGAGTAACTTTGAAACCAAAAGCATGGTTTAACCCTAAAGAAGCGTTGATATGATATCAATATGTTTTTTTTTCAAAAGTTGCATGTCATTCACATATAAAAAAGTTAATAGGAATCTTAATTTGCCAAATTTGAAAATTACTCTTCTACATTCTTCAGGAGATCAAACTAATGAAAAGGTTAGCTTTTTAATAAAATGAATGCTTTTTGAATGTGGGCATTTGTTAGAGTACATATCATGAATTGCACATTTGAAACTGTGTGTCCCTCAGTTTGGATATCACCTTTAAGCTTTGTATTTCTAAATTATTGAACTGAGCACTTACTTAAACCCCTTATAGGGTTTCATTAGGTTGGAAGAATTTAGCGGTACCCCTACTAGCCCAAAACTATTACAACTGCAGAAAGCCTTTCAAGAGGGCATGTTGGACTACTAGCCAAGTATATTGTTAACCCTAAAAACCCTACCAGACTAAGAGAAATGGATAAAACATGTTATAACCACAATTACATCAAAGCCAAAATTAAACCAAGTAATTATGTGTATTTTGACATTTCCACTCTATCACATACTTCACCAGGTTGGTTATAATGACATCCTATAGAATGCTGAGGGGCTAGTTGAGATTTGAATGGTTCTGAGAATGTATTAACACCACCAGACCACTATATACCTCTTTGGTATTTTCTTTAACCATGTTCAAGTTATAATAATTTTAATCACGATTTGTCCACAATATAAGAACTTTTAGCTAACCGTCAAACCTAAAAACGTTCCTGTAATTTGGGTTTTGAATATATTTGATACAGACTCTATAGTGTACCTACCTTTATTAGCATAATAGATGTAGGACCAGTCATCCAGAGTGAGAAGTTGGAAGAGAGTATACCATGCTGTCAGCATTGTCCCAAAGCGCTCCGGATCACTTGATCCATAGAAGCCTCGCCCTATCACAGCAAACATATCTTAAATGGCTAAAGAAAATGTATAGATACACTGCAAAAATATTCAATCTCACAACCCATCCCTATAACCAATGGTCCCTCAGATCCAATATCAGTGAATATCAGTAGTTTGTATGAAAACAAACACACTCTCATAAGTTTATGACCATGATCATGTTCAGAATGGTTTCTTATTGCATGTGGGAATCCAGCCTATTAGCCTAGTGACATATGGCCTTGCCACTGACTGTGTGCTCTCTATCAGTACTGTCAAAGGTCCAAAATTCAAAAGGAGGCATGTGAAAAAGTTGCCAGTGACCAAAGGGGATAGTTGGTGATTTCTCTGGGTACTTCGGTTTCCTTATTAGATATAGTAGGAAAAATGAAGATCAAAGAAATTCCCATTCCGACATTTAATCATCATTGAAATATATGAAAAATATAAAAGATTTCCTAAAAGATGATTTCTTGTAATGCTATCTCACCATATTCATCAGGCTGTTTGGAAGCTGTGGGCATAAATGGGTTCCCTGCATGTTCACAAAATAGAAAAAGGGCTGTTCCTTCCATTTTGAATTCTGTTCAGGACCCCCCCCCCCCCCCCCCACAATACCTTTCTCAATGGAACAGCCCTAACCCAGACTTTCCTTCTTGTGTTCCTTTCACTGTTTATAGATGGCGCCACATGTCAATATGAAATAGACCACTAACACTCAAATTGTGTATATCACTAACATTGACTTTTTTATGGATAGCATTTACATTATTAAAGCATTTTTTACTCAGAAAAAACCTTACACACTGTATTAAACACTCAGCATTTTAACTTTTTTTCAGTAAGAATATAAAATCTATATATTAAGTGAAGGATGTACTGATATTTTAATTATCACTTATACATTATTTCAACATGATACACAAAGGATACACATAAATAAGAATATAAGCATCACAATGGCTCCCATGGACTGTACAGACTGCAAACATGTGGTCATTATGACTTGCAGATTCTGAAGGAATCTGAAAGATAATAATCATTCACTGTAGTAAATGCAACTGACTTCGTCTGTGGTATAAAGATGTATATAGCCTAATGGATGTTAAGAAGTTATTTGATGTAATGCCTTTACCGTTAAAATAACTATAAGCGGTCAAAATGTTTTAGCAATCTTTTCCCATCACATATTAGACCATAGAATGGTTCATGAAATGTTAAATAATCAGTCAAAGTCATTTCAAAAAAAGATAATTCTTGGAATATTTTAAAAGCAACAGCACAGACACATATTTTGATTTTTTTCAGTTTGCTTGTCCTTAAATAGAATCATATTGATAAATTCATTAATTCTGTAATATGCAATGTATCAATACTGCTCACAGACCCTTAAAAATCTAAACGCATGGCCAGATCCTTAGCCAGGTTTTAGAAAATGGGCATGCAAAATCAACAATTATAGATTTTTGGGGGTTTCATTATTTCATGTAAAAAAACGCAATATTTTCAGATGAGAAACATACATTTAACTATTGACAAAATGCATACCTCCTCTAAGTAATATTCTAGTGAAAGTAAAACTTTTCAATCATTAGTTAAAAAGACATTTTTTTAAAGTTCTTGGTATTTGGGTGTCCTTATGTGTGATTTTGAAGGTTTGTGTGTCCATATGATAGCCAAACACCCTGTTAGCTATGGCTCTCAAGTGTTTAAAATTACCTTATTGTTCGCAAAACACGTAATGCACGGATTGCACGAACGGTTCGGAAAATTCTTAACAGGCGAAAAATTGCAGCTCCATTAAACGTCCCCATATTCCTGATAGCAAATGGAAGAATGAATTCTCCCAAATTGAAGACTACAATGAGAAAATCTGAAAAATACAAAGAAAAATGGTAATGCCTATGGATATCAAGTTATGGTTAATCATTAGCTAACCTAAAACAATTTATCAAACACAAATAAAGCAAATAATTTCATATTTTTCCAATGATTGCTGATTGTTTAAAACATGAAGTGAAACATGAGCAAAAACGTTTGTAAGAAAAAATAGAATTATATTTCATAAATACATGTATGTATATTGATTGCATTTACAAAGTATGATTGCCCAAAGGCTATTCATAGTGTAAAATGTATGAATTTGTCTTACCTAGTATGTTCCAAGTTTCTTTAAAGAAGAGCTTTCTCCAAACATATAGTTTGAGCACTATTTCCATGACATAAATTCCAAGGAAGGTACTGTCCAAGGCTGATAGGTACCATCCTGTGAGGGAAATAAATACATCGCTTACTTATTTTCACTTTTATCTTATTTTTCCCACGGTAACCAACAGGAATATTTATGAAAAAATATTGAATATAAGTGATTTTGTAACAATACATTTAAAAACCTCTTCGCGCTATTTTGTAGATTTTATTATAGTTAGTAAGTAGTACACGTACTGTCTGGAATAGAATTGTGAAAAATTCCAGGTATGGATGGTTTAAAACCTTGTTTTCTATGTTACCAGTGAATAGTAACAAATAATACTAAGGTGACTCTAGAGAGAGAAAAGAAAGTACATGTATTGCAAATAGGGTTTTAACCCATTAATTCTTAGCTTAAGAATTCCTCTAGAAAGGACATATTATCGTATACATTTGACAACTTTGAGATTGAGAATGATTTTAGAAAATATTTGAAGGAGAGTTGTTGGTAATATTCCATATATTCAAATATTTTCCAAACTATGCTTTTGCCTGCAGACTGCTTTTTGTCGCTGGAAACATTAATGGTTTAACATAGATACTTTTTCATCCAGTTATTGCCTGGTAATGAGATCGACTTACCTGCTCTGACAGAAACTATGGGCCATGTGTTGCCAATGAGCATGCCTGTATTCATGAAAATCACTAAGAGGATGAAGCCAGAGAATGCCCCAGAGTCAGTGAAATCATACATGATACATCTGAATTTACTGGCCTTATGCAGAACCTTTTGCTTCTGTTTTTCCTTTGCCCTTGCTTTAGGGTCAACAGGTGCATCTCCCTTGGCAGCGGCTTCTGCCTGTTGTCTCTCTTTTTCTTTCTTCCTCACAATCTCTCTTTCCGGAAGTAAACCTTCCATATTTTTCAACTTCTCATCCTGTGCTTCCTTTAAATCTTCTAAATCCACTCCCACACTTACGCGCCGCCCTTCTCCTATGCTGATTTGGCCTTCCTTGACAGTGCTTGCTTGCCTGTCACCAATGAGAGTGTCCCTCCTTTGCTGTTGGATGCTCGCTCTCCTATCACCCGATACACTCATCCTTCTCCCTGCCATGATGCTCCCCCTGCGTTCGCGTCCAGCGCCTATACTTGGCCCAGGAACCGGAGCCACACTTGAGCGCCTGCGTCCTCCACCTTGTATACTTGTTCGACGAGCATCACTGACTCTTCTACTACTGCCCCCTGTTTGACCCGAATCACGTCCACCAGTGGGCTGCAGGCTCATTCTGCGAGCCATGCTCGATCGCCGATTTTCTAGCATGTTGACACGTTGATCTTGCATCTGAACACTGCTCCTTCTTGTGGAATTCTGGTGGTACCTTTGTAACTGGTCCGCCTCATCCATCGATGACTTCACCATGATGACGGCTTTATGCTATAGAGTGGAATAAAGATTTAATCAAACTTTGATAATGATAACTGAATTTGCAATGGGTTATGGTCTGGCAGATGGCTTGTGTTAATTTATAGCTAAGTCCTATAGTCTGTCTGACACGAGTTTGGCAACCACTTTTTCCACTTTTTTGTAACAAAACGTTTGAGTTTTCCATTCAAACTTGGTAAGCCTCTTTGGAGCACTACTACGTATCGGTTTAACCTTACTTTTTGTCTCAACTCAACAAAATGTTGAGTTTGCTCATTAGGTCCCATTGTAAAATGTGCCCATTGCCAACAATACAATCTTGCGTGTTTGTATTGTTGGCAATTGTTGGCAACGGGCAGATTTTACAATGGGGCCTAATGAGCAAAATCAACATTTTGTGGAGTTGAGACAAAAATTATTAGTGCTTCAACGAGGAAAAAGCAGTTGCCAAACTCGAGTCAGACAGACTATATAGTGTCCTCAGGTTGGCTTAGGCCGCCAACGCCGAGGCGAAAAAAAAGTCATTCTGGATAATCTTAATGACTTTAATAAGAGACCCAAATTCCTTGCAAATCACTCGCATTTTTTGTCAGAAATTTCTAACATACCCAAATTCCTGGAAAATCACTACCATTTTTTGTTAAAATATTTCTAAAAATGTTCCAAGCAAAAGAAAAAAATAGGTATAGCTTAAAATTAGCCATTCATGATATTCAATACGCATTTTCTAATTCAGTAAAAAGAAATAGGACACCCAAAGGTTTATGATTGCCCATTTTGGACACAGTCTGACTCTGGCAGAAAAAAAAATTATTGATTCAAAAATCAAAATTAAGTGGCAAAATTGCAAGTACAAATTTGTATATTCCCAGGAGGAAGTCTTTTATAAAAAGGACACTGAATTGATGATTAGTCAATTTCTATTTCCTCATATGTAATAGTGACACAGTCAGGGTTTTTTACTTACTATTTATATAAACAGTGATTACTCTGGGATGCATGAGAGCGTTTGTTTATGTTGTGCCTCTCCGCGTGCTCGAAAAGCGCGCGTGCAACCTATCCCATCGTGCACCTCTTCATCACACCATTCGCGCATGCGTAGCTAAATTTAGGCTTTAATGGCTGACGGAAGAGAACTTCTTACATTTTAAACGTAACATTTTGTCATCAGGCAACGACTGTCACCGCCCTCCTCCACGTATAACGTTTCCATAAGACATCTCAACATGGGTGACAACGAGCAGAAAGGCATGCAGATGATGGCTGAGGCCGAGAAAAAAATGAAATCATCACAAGGATTTTTTGGTTCACTATTTGGGTAGGATGTCTCATTCATCAATCAATTCATGTTTCCTATATTTACATATGTGACCTCACTCATTCTAGAGGTTTTTGAGTAGAAAGACTTTTAACTGGGAATGACATTTTTGGGGCATCTTTATTTATGTTAAGAATTAAAAGAACTTGATGACAAGATTGACAACATATATCTGTCAGGTCATATTGCCAATTACAAGATTACTGGTCTGATTTAATGATTACATGATGGTCTGTTTTCACATCATTGACTTAAAGGGCCCCAGCCGTGCAGACTCTAATACTCATTTTATATATTGGTGCTTACTGGTATTAGAAGTCGGGGAACCTCACCATCTCTTTATATTGTAAATTTCTTCTTTCCCAAATTTCTCCTTCTGTGCCCTATTGACTTCAAAACTGGCTACAGTTTAGTTCAGACATAAACCTACATCCCATTTCTGATTTCATATGGACGGTAGGGTTTAGTTTCATCTCTTATAAATTACGTTAGCACTGTTCCGCCGAGATTTTAAGCGGAAGCATTTAACTATAATCTGGACACATACAAACAGCTGGGATATATATTTTTCCTCTTTTCAATCACCGACGGCTAGCTCTATGTAATGCCGTCATAAATAAAAGTCAGTGTCATTTAATTGGACTATATCAGACTCTTTTCTGCTCCAGCCGGCAATCGAGTTAGACGACTTGAAAATGTTCGCCATATTGGTTTTGTAAAAACCGATTCAATTTGAAGATTAGCGCAGATGTAACAAGTATATTATTAACCTTAATATACTTATGTATTGTTTCTATTACGAAATATCCAGAATATTTGCTGGAAGAAGGCATATAATATGGTAGTTATTGACGCTTTCAGGACCAAGAAGCCTAGCATTGGTTCCGTTTATGGGTTTTATGCTATTTAAACCACCTCTGCTAGCATGAAATTAGAGGATGGCATTGAACCTTACATGTGCAACACAGAACTTCCACAATAAGATATCGTTGCATATAGTAAGGTTCAATATTTTTGAACTAGCTACACTTGAGTGGCTAATGCATGCTAGCATTGCATGTAGCTATATCTATAGACTGTCTGGCCCATGCTTGACTGACCATTCTTGATACATTTCAAAAATCAAAATGATGAGGATAGGTTTCTCTCAAAGAACAAATGGAGAAGAAAGATGTGACGTTTGTACCGTCATCCTCAACAGAGATATGGCGCAACGTTAAGGTATCATAGGCCCTATGATAGGCTGTACCAGCGTGCAACATAACTGCTTGCACCATTGCGAGGTTAATAGTTGTGCAAGTAAAAATCGGCAAAAATTTGTAATCGAGCAAGCTGAACAAGATCCTTACTTGCCCCACTCAGCAAGTAATGTTTTGGGCAGAGTCCTCGCTATGTAACTTACCTTTGTTGGCGGGGCAAGTGGGACTGCCTGCGGGGCAAGTTAACTTTAGGGGCAGCTTGGCCCGCTCAGCATGTAATTGTTTTGTTGCACCCTGTGTACACATATTTTCACCTTTCTTTCAGATGTTACCTTAGAGTTCCATCTCATGTTTGAGCTGTGCTTGCAATTGATCTTTACACTTCATATTTCGTGGAGATTTTAGCTAGGATTGAATAAATGTAAACACAGCCTGGCTGAGCCTGCCTATGGTAAAAATTGCCTGAAAGGTGAAGAATGGCATGCATTGATCATTACAAAAATACCTTCTCAGGAGGTCAGAAGATTAAAAAATGAAAATCATGTACATGTTTTCAAATGGAGCCCCTATCTAAAAGAACAGGTTGGGTACACACTCTTTAAAAAAAATCCATTGAAATTTTATAACATTTCCTATGAATTTTTTGTTGAAAGTGAGAAAAGTATTCAGGGTTCTTATATAGAATATCATTCCTTAAGTTTGTAGCTATTCATTATCCCTGCAGGGGGAGACATTTTTATTTGTGCAGGCAAATACTGACATTCTAGTTACAGTATGTTTTAGGGGTGGCCAAGGTGAGACCTGGCTTTCAATGATGAAACATAGCTTCATTTACCTATCAAAGCCCCATTGACTGTCAGGGTAGCATGAGTAACTCACAGAGGGGTGAGGAAGGTTTCAGCTTATCCTGGTCTAGCATTAGCTGAGAGGCCTCTCCGTCTCTGAAATTGAAAATGTTACATAAATGACAACTCTGCTCATCATTCTGACAAGTTAGCCTAAAATATAACATGTCTGGCATGCTAAGGAGATTTATTGAGCATTGGTGAAAACTGTATAGGCTTGCACATACTGTTAATCAGTGTCTTTGCCAGGATTTAGAAACTGTAAAATTGGCAGAACTTTGTAAAATTTGTGGGCGTCCAAATTTTGCAGGGGGATCACAATATACTCATATTTCAACCATAAACATGTATAAATTCATCAAAATAAGGCACGATATCATCAAACAATGTCATGGGAATTATAAGGAGATGAAAGAATTCAATAATAAGCTTGAGATTGAGATTTTTAGAAATTCCACACTAAAAAGATTTGGTGTCCTGAGGGGTTCTTTTTAAGGGTTTGGGTGTCCAAAAAGTCACCAAGACGCCCTACTGGCTAAGACCATGCTGTTAATACAGTTAATACCGTTCCATACTGGTACAAAGTACTGCATTGTACCGTTTCAGTCCTTAATGATACTCTCAATGGCACTGATCACTGACAATTAAGCATACATCTTTGTCAATTGCTAAAATTTCTCAATTAGATTTGCTCCTCTGAGTTTATGAATATGGTTTTCTTGACTAGTTGAAGGGTATTGCAGGGAGAAAATATTTTTGCCCAAATATGCCATTGTTTGATGTTGTCAAGGGGTCACAACATGACTATGAATATGTAACAAGAAAGGAATTATCTAAAGTATCAATAACAGTACCGTTAAAATACTGTACCGTTTTGCTGGTATAAGGACTGGTACCAAACCATTTCACCCTGAACTGTATACTGCCTTACAATTGTATCAGTTAATCTTTTAACATGCAACTTTTTTGCAACTAGTAAAAATCAGATTCATAGGACCAAAACTTAATTTGTTTACTCGCCTGAAGTATAAATGAAACTCAAACCTTCATCACATGCAGGAAAATGCAATAATCGACGAACTATTCATTTTGAATATTTATCTCTATTTTGAACTGTTTTCAGTGGGTCAGCCAAGGTAGAGGAGGCAGCAGAGATGTATGTGCGAGCAGCGAATACCTTCAAGATGGCCAAAAAGTGGGCAGGTAAGGTTTTAAGACATTGCTGAGTTGTAAACTGTCTGTTTTGACACAATAAGCTGCTAAATATAGCTGGTGTAAGGATTTGGAGTAGCTGAGTAGCTAAATCTGGACATGCAGAAATCTTGTGATTGCTATTTTGGACAGGCATTTTAGAATTCCTGGCTAAGACCATGCATCTAGTACCTGCATATGGCTATTATGTTTAACGGTGCAGTGCCAACTATTTCTTAGAGAGATTCCAGCGAAGCCAAGAATAAATAGCTACCCCTATGCTATATATTGATTGGTAAATAGCAGTTCCGCCTGGCCACGGGCTGGTATGATCTATGTCATGGGAATGGGAGGGGATTGAAAGTTATTGATTTCCTGGTACGGTAGTGCTAACACAGTAGACTGTATGGCTTAATGGCCTGACTAGTGGAAAATGATCATAAATAATGCATGCAGTGTTGTAGTGATTTGCCAAGGAGAAGTTTCACAGTTTGCAGACCTGAGTTTGAAATATCATTAGAGTAAAGGATAACATTGGACTTGTAATGGCTAATCGATTTCCAACATGAGCCACAATTATGTCTGTAGCACCCAAAAATGACCTCAATATTGTATCTTTTTGATCTGAACATTTTTGAAGGAAGTGAATGTAGAACAGAGCCACACCCACAAATGTACTTCAGCTATTTAATGTAAATCTCAATTTCGCCCATGTTATTTTAACAGATATATCATATATCAATATATATATATATCAAGACAACTCTTGTCAAAGAGATCTGTGCATGAATGGATTAACTCAATCATGCTTAGAATTACCCTGCAAAAGTTTCTGGGTCATGGGAATTTTGAAATAACATATGAATAAAGTTTGACTGCATAGATATTTGTAGTTGTAAAGTAAGTTCTGCTTGATATTTGACCTTCAAATATTTCTTAAAGGATGCTTTTGGTGAAGGGATATCTCCAATTTTTGAGTTACTACAGAAATAAATTGGTTAAACTAGTACCATTAGGAGATATTTCTGGATGTATGATACAATTGAAATATGAATTCATGTATGCTTTCACATACAAATACATATAGCATAGTCATGTCAATGATATATCATTACATACATTGATCATTTTCTGATTATGCATATTGATCATCTGATAATTGCAAATTGATTATCTCTGATTATTGCCTATTGATAATTTCTGATAATTGTGTTTTGATTATTTCTTATAAATGTGCTTTGATTATTTCTGATAATTGTGCTTTGATTATTTCTGATAATTGTGTTTTGATTATTTCTGATAATTGCATTTTGATTATTTCTGATAATTGTGCTTTGATTATTTCTGATAATTGCATTTTGATTATTTCCAGCTGCTGGCAATGCATTCTGTGAGTCAGCTAAGATCCAGCTGCGTCTCAAGAGCAACCATGAAGCAGCAACCAACTATGTAGATGCTGGAAACTGCTACAAGAAAGCTGATCCTAATGGTATGTACATCAATTGTTTGCAGGTCTACTCTTATATTAGGTCTCAGTCACACATACAAAAACTTATAGAAAGTATGCAGAAAGACAATGAAGAGTCAAATTCTTGGTCATTTTTGCTCAAAATTTTGACATATCCCCCTGACTGTGGCCTGAGCCTGGATTTTAAAGGGACTGTTCTTAACCCTTGTACTGCTGTTGGCTAAATTTCCCAATACAAAATGATGCGAAAAACCTTTAAAAAATGACTGAAACCCTGGCACATGGGTATTCATCGGAGAGTACTCAGCGAGTGCTTTCTAATGAATACCAACAAGGCAGGGTTTAGATGGTTTTCAAAAATGTTTGCATTCTTGTGCTTTGGATGAAAGTAGCCTCAGCATTGGAAGGGTTCACCTATACATTCCCTGTAAATGGTGTTGGTTACCTGAAAAAAGATTTTAAAAAGTTTCAAAAAGTTCAAGAGTTATAGAATATAGTTATGAATAACCTACTGATAAATATTGGGTGTATTTTTCTTTTTTTGTCTACCTCAATGATGTGAGTTATATCTTAAATGTGTACTTTATCTGTTACAGAGGCTGTAAACTGTTTAACGAAGGCAATTGAAATTTACACAGATATGGTAAGTTGAAAGACGTAAAGTTCAATATTAGGGATTGGCACCTGTAAAACTTTTATGATACGATACAATATCAATATTTCCTTTTAATATTATTAACAATATTGTTAATGATACTTTCTGTCTCCCAGCGACTTGTGTACCATATTAAAGTGAAGAATTAGAATCCTTATCAGAACTTGCAGTCGTTGTATTTATATCAATAGTTATGTTTTTATTTTCCTATGAGTGGAAAAATTTAATGAGGCTATATTCCGTGTAATACTTATACCTATAAACAATTCTACTGTGACAAGGGACAGTTTTACTAAACTGATTTCTCATTCTCTTGTAGACTAAGTGACAGTTACATTATGTGTACAACATTTAGACCTTGTTTATAATATTCATAACCCATTCATGTTTTTTGCTGATTTTTTATGTCTTTGTGTTCTACCTTCAGGGCCGATTCACCATAGCGGCCAAGCATCACATCTCTATAGCCGAGGTCTACGAGACGGAAATTGTGGATGTGGAGAAAGTAAGTTTAAAATTGTCTTGATTATTTGTCAACCACAATCAATTCAATTTATTGAATATTAATAGTATTAGTGTGCATTGGTTTTGTTGAGTTAATGAAAATTAATGTCAATTTGATATTCATACCATTCCCATTCTATCTATTTTTCCTTTAGATTATTTTTGAAGTCAGCTTCAATTAGATCTTGAAATTTTTTAAAGAATAACTTTTTCATTATATTTGTATTTCATTCAATTTCCCCTACTGTTGTGATGTGGTGCAATGTATGCAATTGCCAATACTCATCTCTCATTTTCCAGGCTATTGCAAATTATGAGCAAGCAGCTGATTACTACAAAGGGGAAGAATCAAATAGGTAAGTGTGCAGTTTACCTGATATCAAGATTTTTCCTATACTGAACCTTACATGTACTTTAATAGGGTCTCAAATAGGGATTGGCACCTTTAAAGTGTTCGCAATGCAATAGGATACAATACAATATTGATATTTCCTTAAAAATACGATACTTTCACAATATTTTTAACAATACTGCCTGCCTCCTAGGGACCTAAATTTGATGAATTGAGCACTATCTACTTCATAAATTTCACCAATAAATAGCATACTGCCTTCATACAAAGGCGTCCAAGTAGTAGTAAAGTCAATTTTACGAATATTGTAAATCTTTGCAATATGATACAATACTCTTTTTTTTGGGTAAGATACTTTTTTCCAGCTTTGTTTTTCAAACTGGGAAACTGATATGTGCCAGTAGGATAGGAATGTTTTAGGTTCTCATCATTTTGAGATTGAACAATCTTTGAAACATTTTTCTTTATTAAAAAATGCTGTATGATATTTTTCCTATTTTCAGTTCTGCTAACAAGTGTCTGCTGAAGGTGGGCATGTTCGCAGCTCAGTTAGAACAGTATGATAAAGCAATATTGATCTATGAACAGGTGAGTACATGATATTACTATTGGAGCACAAAGCATTGAAATATCTTAAAAAGGATCACAATGCATGCATTATATATAACATTGAGTATGAATGCAGTGCACTATTTAGTTGATCAATGAATGTAAAAACAGTGCACCAATGACATGGTCTGACAGGTTTGAAATAACTCGTCAAAAAGTAAGACTAAAGAAATAATCCAAAAGGGGTGGTTAAACCTAGCTGGAAAACACTAATAATACACACACTAACATATAATACTTTGTTATTGAAATATTTCTATATGTTTCAGATCATGTGTTCGCTTCAGGTGTAAATTAATTACTGCTTTGAAGAACTTGAATAAACAACTGCCTTATTTTTCAGGTTGCCACATCATCCATGGATAACTCGTTACTGCGTTACAGTGCCAAGGACCATTTCTTCCGGGCCGCTCTGTGTCATCTGTGTGTGGATTTCCTCAATGCACAGATAGCAATACAGAAGTACCAGGAGATGTTCCCCACCTTCTCCGACTCCAGGGAGTGCAAATTAGTAAAGGTAGACATGATGATATTGGTTGGGATGATTATAATGATTATAGTGATGTTGACAGTGATGATTATTATCATAATGCTGATAGTAATGATAAAGATATTAGAATAGTATTATGATAACAATTATAATAATAATTATAATAATAATAATGATAGTAATATTAATAATGATGATAGTGATAATGATGTTAATTATAATTATGATGATATTAGAAAAGAATCATTATTATGTATTATTATTAATAACAATGATAGTAATAATTGTAGTTTATTGATAATGCTGCATATCCATGTGTGATGTTCAAAAGCGCATTGCAAAAATATCAATGAGCAGATGTTAATCAGCATGGTCTCTTGAACTGCTCTCTTATGTTAATTTCTCCTGGTATTTTTCAGACCTTAATGGGCCATATCGAGGAAGAGAATGTTGATGGCTTTACAGATGCGGTTAAGGAATATGACAGCATATCCCGTCTAGACAATTGGCTCACAACCATGCTGCTGAGAGTCAAGAAAACAATTGATGGCAACCCCGACCTGAAATAAAGCAATTCTACCATCATTATATTATTTACAATGTACCACTGTAAGGAGAAATGGAAATGAGATTTGATTTTCATTTTCGAAGTTATGGGGTGTATTATTTAATGCTACCTTGAAGAGTTGTAAAGTAATAAATCTGACAAAAAAGAAGTTTACAACTTCTTTAGTCATCTAGGTGATGAAAATATGAACTAGACAAATTACAAGATTAGTGGAATTTTATTGACTGTCTTCTGAAATATAATCAAAGAGGGAAATCGAGTAATATTAATTGGCGTAACATTTTACCATGGTGAAGAAATATGTAAATCTTTTCTGTTCCAGGGTATTGTTTTTTAGCTAAATAACATGGGTAGAAACCTGTAAACTCTTCTGCAGAGATAGCATGTCTTATAGTTAGATGGCTGAGGAATCAAATGGAAAAGTTGTTTGCAGTAGGTGTTTTCAAGTATGGAAAAAAGAAAATCATGTTGAGAAAGTACAAACAAAAAAATGCATGAGAGAAATGTTTAAGATCAACCTGAAGTGCATTTTTTCTTGCATAGAAGTCAGCAATATGTCTATGCGGTAGTATCTTAACGATTTGATCTCCAGTCATGTTTCTTTTTTCTTTTAAATCATGCTGTGACAGAACTGCTGTTGTGCTTGCTACAGGAGGCAAATTTCAAAATTGAGGAAAGCAAATTCGACCACCATGAAGCAAAAAAATACTTTTTAAAAAATAAACCCTCTCTGTGGGCATTGAGAATGGGTTTTGGTTCTATATATATATATAAGATGACCACATATGGTCAACTTTCTGTACATGGTATGGTTGTTATGGAATGTGATATTGGTCAATATATGATCATCCATATCTTCCTGGGTGTTCATTAAGCCTGCAGCTGTCATGCTAGAACACACATTTAAGTGTACTTCATTCATGAGTCAGTATAAGTCAGTTCCATGAGGTGTTTGGTACTTAAGTGCAGCTTGATCTCACGTTTTGAGATATATACATACATATATATATATATACATATACATATATATATATATATATATATATATATATATATATATATATATATATATATATATATATATATATATATATATATATATATATATAAACATATATGATTTCATGACTAGTACACTTGTTTTAGATATTGAACTTTTGCTTCAGAGTTTATTATTCCATCTGCCTTTGATACTGATGTCAGTATCGAATACTGCTGTTATTAAGTATGTGATTGGAACACACTTCATTGTCTCAACTTTTAGAACCGTTGCGGTATCTCAACCATGTGACTAGCTGAAATCTCTACACCTCTTCCCTTCAATGAAACCTTCACGCCTGATCTGTAAACTGAGGAATTCTTCTCAATTTCTTTTCCAATATAATGAAGTATGTTTCAGATTGAAATCTCCATGTCTGTTCCTTTCACTGAAAGGATCAGTGCATGATCAGCCAATGGAAAAATATATTTCATTTGATTTACAGAATTTAAGCTAAATATTCTGAGACTTCCCCTTGGTCTTATCTTTTGCTTAGGAGGACTTCTGGTCTTTTTCTATCCATAGATTTTGAGGTGAGGTTGAATTTGGCATAACAATTTTCCTTATAAAGTTAAGGAATGTAATTGTATTGTAAACAAGTGCTGTATGAATCTGAAATATGCAGTTTGATGCAAAGGTATCCTTGTACATGAAGCATGTCTTTCTAGTTTGAATTACCCCACCTATGTGATACTAATGAATATGATTAGGTATTTAGAAATAAAAGGAATTGTTTATATCAGTATTTCAAGCATGCCGAGAAACTGTATTTCCATTGATCTGAAGTTTGTGTTAGTCCAAGGTATAAGTAATCAGTGTTTAGACGTTCCATATAACTTTTTCTTCAACAATGTTCTCTGTACTGATGATCATTAACCCTTCCATATCTGCATCCTATGTGGGGTCTGACACATGGATGTACATGTTTCTCTATAATTCAACAATATTTTGAGAAATACTGTATTCAAAATTTGTTTTACCTGCTAGGTTAGCAATCTCTCATCAAATATTTGCAAGGAGATGTCCTGAGTGTGCAGGCCATGCATGCACTCCAGTTTTAAATGGGTTTAAAACGAAAGGTAGGATTTCACTTCAACCCAAAAGCTTATTGAAGGAAGGGGTATCTTCAAAGATGTAGATCTTTAATAAGGTGAGATTGTATTATTCATGATACTGTAAAAAACTTAACAAAGTTTGATGTGTATTTATCATATTCGTGGATTCCATTTTCAAATGAACTTTGATTGCTGGTTTAGACTCAAATGGTCTAAGTGAACTTGCTAGTCTTCAATACAATCCTTTGCTCATTGGTAAAATGGGATAGATTATAGGTATTTAGCTATTTAAATGGTGCACATAAAGAGTCTATGGGTATTGAAGGTTACCCAGTTTAAGCATGTATGATATGTATATAGGACAGTGCTCCACAAGTAAAATACGATTTTAGATAGAATATCTTGGAATGTAGACTTATAGTTTCAGTGGTAAATATATGCCATGGCATTAAATCACCCAGTATGTAGTTGTATTGTACATGATATTTTATTCTCATTTATTAACTTTGACATTTCTCCCTTGAGCTTTGCCTTTCTATAGTACTTCAATTTCATTTTGAACATGATCAATTTTGATTGTCTTGGATACTTGAGAAGGTTTGTGATATACTGAGAATATTGTCTCTCTCATGAAAGGAAGCTTCACTTGTGATCATTTGAACTAATTCCAAATAATATTTCATAATTAAGTGCACCTGCCTACAGGGACTATCTTAGTACCTTTTGAGTTTAATTGTTATTTACAGACAGGAAAGAAATCTGTTTTGACATTTCATCTCTCTTTTCTTTGTGCTTGTGCCATAGTTTTGTTGAAGTTATTCTGTCCTAAATCATAACATACTATTTCCAAGTTAACTTACTATTTGGTAACTCCTTGCTGATGACCTTTTCCTTGTTTCGTTCATTTTCTGTGTACTGCTTCAAGCTAAGAAACCAGTATCTATGGCCAAAATGATTGCACATACTAGTTGCATTTATACAACGGTCAGTAATATCAACAACATCACCTATGAGTCGTTATTGCCAAGTACTTGAATGACAGAATGAGTGGCTATACATCACTGTGTTATCTATAGTTTATTTCATGTAGAATTTTCTCTAAGCTACTCCAGTATGTTTCCAGTGCATATAGAAATAGTCATACTGTACGTGTCTGATGTGGTAGCTTCAAGTGTCTTAGCATAAATGATCCATTCCATTGTCAATGTTGTACTTGTACTGTGAAATGATAAAATAAACATATGTGTCTATAAAGAATTTTAATAAATGAAATCCTATATGTAAGCAACATGGTATTTCTGATTAATATTGAAAATTGCTAGATCTATATAGTAGTTTAATTTTTAAATGAGCTGTAATTATGTGTGTATACATGGAAAGTTTTGCCATGCAAGGGAAGGAGCGTAGGCAGTCTCATTTTCTTAAAATACATAGAAGTGTAATTGTGACCTTAAGGATGGGCATGATCCCCATCTATTGTTACCTCTTTAGTCCCGTGCACCCTTAGAAATATTCTAATATTGCTGCATCTTCTTGGCCAGCACATTAATTCTTCAGCTACATGGGTACATATCACACAATTTGAGCTGTAAAAACATATTCAATGGGAAATTAGAGAAATCAGTAAATTTGCTTTACAAGTATCAGCTTAGATTAATAATGTATTTTTTCCTCTAAGGTATCAGCTCTAACATTCTTCGCATCGACCTCTCATATTCAATGCTAGCACAATAGCTACTACACAGTGCTGTTGTGAATGAATATTTGCACATACATGATCTGTCTGATGAAGATTGATGCATTTCATGTAAAACAAAAATAGGATCAAATTTCCAAATCATAAATTGGTGTTCAGAAGAAGTGTCTGTGATACTTAAACCTATGCAGCTGAAGATGTATTCTGTTTGCCCCTCCCAGAGGTGGTTCTCCTTGTCATTGTAAGACATGTGACTTACTTCCACCAATCACAGACCTCATATATAGTTAATCATATACCCACATCTATTGTGCCTATATCCTCAAAGCTGCATAAACCACTTAGGTGCTATCTATGGGAAGAATGAGAATGCTCAGCCAGGTTTTTCATTGTCTGGTATTGGTGGAAGACAGGCCTCTGTGGAACAAGCTCCACAGACCCATGTGAAAATCCTCTAAGATTCTCAGTTTCAAAGTGGACTTAAGTTAAGTGGTGGTTTTCCCCCAAGCTTACCTCTGAACTGGCTTGTCGTGACTAGGCCCCAATACGGCAGAAAACAAGACTACCAAATTTCAAATTCAGATTATTTGGGTTTATGAGATACACCAGTTCCCTTGGGATAATCAATTACTTTTATCCTTATATAGGTAGTTCTTCTTGTCACTTTAATAACTACAATCAGTAGGAATTGCTCATTGTATAGAAAATGATACATTAGGTGCCTGTACATTACAGAGAATTTATCAACTTGACCTTGAATAGTTGGTGGTGAATATATAAATGTACAGAAAAACTAGAATAAAAATGTAAAAATATGATAAAACATCACTAAGTCTTTCATAGTTTATTCTTCCACATATTTTACATAATTTTACACAGCATAGACCCTTGTATATCACCCTGGTTGCTACAACTGTATATACCATAGTAGACTTGGGTGCTTCACATTGAAGGAAATAGTGTACATATTACAATTGTTGTGTTTTGACACATTTATATCTAAAGCATCTGAATAACATACTAACTTTTGATGATATTATTCTGATCAAAACTGTAGGTCAAACCTTAGTGAATTCTTGCCTTATTTCTAAATGATTGTCACAAGGTAGCAAGGATCCAGAGTAGTTTTATAAGAACTTAAATTGATTAACTGCTTTCCTTGAACCTAAACTACATAAAAAGATAATAGACAACTGAGAATCTTGTTCATTTTGACTCATTACTATAAAGCATAACACTTGGCAGAGTTAAAACTTTTAAATGACCAGTTAAGCAATATATTCTAAATATATGTGCATCCTATGGTGCTTGTGTAACAAAAATATGAAACTGTAAAAGCAAGCCCATTTATTGGTAAGAATTACATGTTAACCCATTATTTATGTTTGCGGCCAAAACAAAGCTTTATCAATTTGGTGATATCTTTCTGTCAAAGATTTTTTTGCAAAATATCCGGTGAGAAATGTTTCATCAGATATTGACTGACAATCCCCCAAAATTTCAGCTCATGTACCATATATTCCATTGTTATTTTCTAGTACATCATATAATGCAGGCAGCACTATCAAATGGAACTTAACCCTTATGCTGGTGGTGGCTAATTTCGCCAATACAAAATTATGCAAAAGAAACCCCTGAAAAATGACTGAAACCTTGGCACATGGGTACTCATCTGAGAGTACTCAGTGAGAGCTATCCAATAAATACCAACTTGACAGGTTTCCCATGGTTTTCACAAATCTTTGCATCCTTGTCTTTTGTACAAAACTAGCCTCAGCAATGGCAGGGTTGAGAAAAGAATGGGTCAACACAAGCCTAGACCCATATAATGGCCAAAAGAGGCTGCACAATTTTGGTGAAATCTTTCAAGTGAAAGCATAATGGGGAAAATATTAAGGAAAAATGTTATATCTAAAAACTACCAACAAATATCCTTCATATATTTTGTTAAATGTTTTTCTGATATATTGTCTAAAGTATCATAGGCAACAGTTTCAGTGAATTCAAATGCATGAATGGATTATCAAGAAAATCTCCTTCAATGTCAAACAATCAAATCTCCCACGTAATAGGACTTTGTACAAAACAGATCAGTTAAAAGCTTCAAGCTTATAGCAGAGGTAATTATTAAGCAATATAACTCCCAAGGTCTTTCTTCTTTGTGTCATTATGTTCATTATAAAAGTTACAATATTAACCCATTTATTCCCGTAGCAGCCAAATAAAGCCTGACTTTTCTGAAAATTACTTCCCAAGATATGGACTTTGGAAAATACTTGAATGAGAAATGTTAATTGCATATTTTACACATATAGGTCTCCTTCAAACATTTTCCAAAAAGATATTCATATTACAGAAATCACACCAAGATAGTCAGGTATTATATTGACCGCTGCAGGCATGAATGGGTTTAAGTAGTTCATTTCATTTGTCTGAATACCTGTTGCCGTGGCAACCTCCCAGCCCATGTTATATTATACCAGTATCATACCACTAGCACTCAAAAGTGATATGAAATATATGACATTTTCTTTTGCTAAGGAATACTACAAAGAAACCTCAAATTTGTATTTTATCAATCAGACAAAATTCAAACAAAATCAAAGTTTCATCTTTTTTTTTTTTACAGAAAATGAACAGTGACAGTTCAATGAAAAACCCCATTCATCAAATAACTAATGACACCTATTCCACACAGTCTTGGTTTAAGTACATACATAGCATACACGTTTATATTCATATTTGTCTATCATTTGCAAAGTTTTCATTATAAATACTAATAATCTTCAGCATACATGTAGTTGGAGGTAATTCCTAATTTCTCCAGATTCTCTTTGACCACACATAAAATTCTGTAATTGATGATCTAGCCCTTGATAAATTTTATCCAACAATTAATATTTTATATCACACCCTTTCCAATATTAAGTTTCATAGGCACATTACATGCATAACTGAGCTAGCCTTTTGAGCAGCCTATTCATGTGTTAAATTTCAACTTCCTTGGGAGCTAGCAACCTGGTCAGCCATTTAAGATCTTGCGTTATGAACTGGGGTATTGGTCACAATTGGTAATCCTCTGATATACCCAGCTTGCAGCCAGTAGGTGCACTTAATGTGTAAGGTCCGGCCTATAATGATGCAAGTGCAGCACTGATTACACTGTAGGCATGTTAGTCCAAAAGCTGCTTAAGATCATCAGTGACGCTGCTTTTGTTCATCTTAACTTCTCACGCTGGCCAACACAAGTATGTGTCTACTGCACACAGAGCCTGATGTGATTGTATGCTTATTGGCCAATGGCTGCATTTTCCTGTCACCTTCCTTTCAGTTTATCTACTCAAAGGAGGTCTATCAACTAAACAAAAAAATTCCCAATGGAAGACAGCAAGTTGAATATTTGAAGTAAAAACGTTCGCAGCAAGGAAAAAATGTACAGAAAGACAACGCATGTTCCATTCAAACATTTCACCGCGAGTCCTGGGTATGCATGCCTAGGAGTTCCCCCTGATATTGTCCTCTGGATTTAGGAAACCTTAGATAACAACAATGATTTTACAAAATATTTGAAGGAGAATTCCTGTTATTATTTTGATAACAACTTCAAATCTTTTCCCAAATATGCTTTTATCTATGAGATTTCACCAAAATTAACAGGCCGCTTTTGGCCACTCAAAGATTTTATGAGTAAAATATAAAGCCAAACCTGTTCAAGTGATCAGTCAACCAATTCACACTTATGAATTCCTCTAGAAACTGCATTATGATACTTTCCACAATGGTAACTTTCTCATCAAATACAATACTTACTAATAAATTCAAGCTTATGATTTTGATGTGAAGATAAAATGGTCTCTCTTTTAATGTTAGACACTAAAAGTGACGTCATGAATGGGATCAAACATTTTCTCATAAAAAATGCGTTATATTTCATGTTGAAGAACAGCTGTTTTTCAAAACTTTCCTAGCAGGTTTGACTTTATTGGCCTTTGGAGAGAATATTCAAATGCTTTGAAAGAGATTGGGAAACCCTTTCATGCATGCAGATCTCCCTGATGTGTCTATATATGTCTGACATCTATATAAATTTTGAAAATAGAAATGGAAATTAGACAAAAATTCACATAATATCTAAAGGTTAGCTGTTTGTTAGGTTCTGATTGATATTACTCCTTCAAATATTTTCACTGCATCACCAAATATGGATGTTTCAGAGCGATACAGACATGAATTGGTTAAAAGGTGGCTTCTGGTGTTTTACGAAGAATCATAGCTCGTCCTCTTTCCAAGCCAAATGTCACTTATGCAAGTATCCTGAAAAGATGCCTTAAAAAGAATGAAGACTTACGGTAAATACCACCACAAGTTTTTATTAACAATATGCCATGCAAGTTCCGCAATAGGAACTATACTAGATAATTTCAAATGTACACCTGACAAAAATATATATATATATTTATATACTGCAAGCAGTAAGCATATTTACAGATAATGGTCCACTTCTTTCAAGTGCACTTATAACTACCTTTATTCTACCAACATACTCATCATCTACAAGATGTCTGAAAGCTTTTTAAATGTCTAGCCCTAAACTAGAATATTCTTACTCAATTACCCCGGGTGTTCAATTACTGTTCTGGAGACCTCAAAACATTTAGAGGCAAAATCCTTTAAGCATTGTTAAACTTGACAAGTTTTTAAGAAGCATGGTTGATATGTTGAAAAAACGTAAACTTAAGAAATTGTTATTATGTGTTGAATGCTATGGGTCTTTATTATTGATATGAAAGCTCCCATATTAGTGGAACCAGGTGACAATTCTCTAAACTAATTGCTGGTGATTTTTTCTTCTAAATCAAAAGTCAGCCACCAAACATCGCTGTGAACCAGGGCATATAATTATTCTACTTGGATACCCCTGCAAGGGCTTGTAAACTTTAGAGAACCCCAGCATTAACCTTAGCCTAGATGACAGCCACTCTGGATAAAGCTATGCCTCCTAGGTAACAACACTCTCCTATTCTATTTTGACAATTTCAAACATGCTAATGATAAAACCTGGTCCTTCTGAACATATACTCCTTAATAACATGGAAAAGGCATTGCATTTCTCATCAGGAGAATATTGGGATTTTCTCTCGGGGGTGATTTCCCATAACTGGTGACCTCTAAAGCCAGGTTGACTGTATCAATTAAATGTTGCCTATATTTTGGTGTCATTTTCAATACAAAAGCACCTCTATGAAAATACTAAAAGAGAAATGTCAATCAGAACTCAAACTAAAAGTGTTGTGGCTAACTCAAAATTCCGACAAAAAGAAATCTCAGCTATGACCAATCCAGGACTTCCTCAACCAATCCAAGAGCAAATCATCACCAAATAGAGTCTGATCCAAGACTAAATATATTCTATTCTAAAATTGAGGCTGTGGCTTGGATTTTTTACACGTTTGCCCGTGGCATACAAGGGCTCTCTGACCATAAAGGAACTATATTAGCTTGATCACCTGATTTCTAACACCAAAAAGAAAGCGTGCTTTATTCCCCTAAAAATGGGCATCCTGTAAAAAGCTTGTGTTACAAACTTCATGAGTCTGAATCTGTCAATGAATAATTACAAGCGTGACTTTTTCTAATTACTCTGTAGCAATACACATATTTAGGCATACAGACATATATTTCTTTTAACAAGTATCCATTGTGCAGACAGTCACCCTGAAAAGGAGTTTATCTTTTTTTTAAATTACTGTATACCATGTTAATATTGCAGCATTCTTGTGTTTTGGACAAAAAGTAGCCTTAGCATTAGAAGGGTTAAGGTGATGACAGATATCAAGATAGCGCTCATTTTATCCCATTAATATTACTTTCTGTATACTTAAAGACATTTATTCTAATCCATGCAGACTCAGTGACACGTTCATCTATGAACACAAAAGATAAATCATTTATCCTGCTCACATTTATTATGTGAATTTATGCCTCATAATGAAGATACCTCCAAAAGTAAGGTTGATCTAGGTGACACTTGTCAAGGACATATTCAAACATAAATGAATTGAACATAAACTCCATAGTTGATTCATTATTGAAAATTGGGGCCTGATAGCTTTTAAACGTAAAGCAGTCCTAAAGCTGGTAAAAGACTCTGCCATTCTATAAAATCAAAGCCTGATGATGTCTTCAACAGGAGTCAGTCACATGCCCAACTCTATGAGAGTGAAATTGAGCTTACAGGAGGGTGAATTTAAAGCCCTCAGCATCTTGTACATACTACTATTGTAGTCTAAACAAAGCATACTTCATTTCGAAACCAAATGATGATAATGGCACCTCATGCCAGAGATGTACAGACATGTCCTCAGCCTCAATGATACATACATATATATATATATATATATATATATATATATATATATATATATATATATATATATATATATATATATATATATATATATATATATATATATATATATATATATATATAAATATATATATATATATATATATATATAAATATATATATATATATATATATATATATATATATATATATATATATATATATATATATATATATATATATATATATAAATATATATATATATATATAAATATATATATATATATATATATATATATATATATATATATATATATATATATATATATATATATATATATATATATATATATATATATATATATATATATATAGACATATTTACATTTATATATGTATACATATACATATATCAATTAAATGTATGTCCTCAGCACCCTGGATGATATGAGAAGACTTCTGTGTTGTAATGCTTGAAGCAGGACGTGATGATGAAGATGATGATGATGATGGTGATTTGGTTTGCCTCATTATTTATCCATGGTCTCTGGAGGCTGGGGGTTGTAATGTGATCCATGCATCTCAGGCTGGTATGTGAGGAGAACTATCATGACCCACAGGTGCAGCAGAAACTGAAATAGTATAAATAATAGTATATAGTAGTTTATAGTCTATTGAATGTAATTGGGTGTATATATATTATATACACACTTATATATATATATATGTGTGTGTGTATATATATATATATATATATATATATATATATATATATATATATATATATATATATATATATATATATATATATATATATATATATATATATATATATATATATATAAATATACATAACTATTAAAGGTATAAGAAAGACCCAGAATGAATGAGAGTCCGAATATGTGTCAATTAGAATAATATTTACCATATTAAGAATGACAGAGGATCCATCAAGATGAGGATTACAATATGAGTACCAGTATCTATGTGCCAAATATGGAATTTACTCACCATATACACTATGACAAAGACTCTGGCTATAGGGTACCGCCTGAGGAAGACGCCTAGTCGCACGCTGAACTTATCTATGGTGTGGGCTGCTCTCTTCATCTTCCTAGTCATCGGCGTGTCTGAGATCGCCTCTCGCATGAAACCTGGAACCCTGTGACGCACTGGAAAAAATAATATATTCAATATGAAACTGGAATTTCAGTCCTAGAGAACAATTATTATTAATCTTATAATAATAGGACAGGAAAAAATCTACGGAATGGGGATAGAAACAGGGAAAAAAGATTTGTTAGATACACGTATATAGTGGAATGTAATATACAGAAAGAAACTAAAGCATGAAATTTAGATAACACAACACATATAAGCTAAAATGGAATCCTTGCAAAACATTAATAATTGAAAATTTCCTCTTACAGTATTTTCTAACAAAGAAATAGAATATAAGAGCAAATATTTAGGTGTTTTGGGCAGAACACGTACAGTTAAGTCTTTTTTGTATGCACAGATTTGACAATATCTTTCACAGGTACCTACCTTCTTCATCTTCATTCATGTGAATTGCTGTAGTGCTTGCCCTGGTCACAGACGCTTGCACATCTTTGTATTGGTTCTAAAAACAAGCATGTCAGTCCATTAGTTTGCTTATAAATGTATAAGGTTGCAAATATATTTGAAATATTCATGACTGCATATCCAAATGGTGTATGACAGTTCATGAGCACATTAGCAACTACAAACAAGCAAATGGAAAATTGACATTCAACCCCGCAATCTCCCAGCACAGATGCCATAACTGGCACAAAGCAGCAGTACCATACCAAAGCTATTCACTTATTAGGTTCACACAGTTTTTCAAACACTAACTTATACTTTCAAAAGAACTCATAACACGTTAGTGAAATTGTATGTATGTATTCATCAGTAAATAATTAAGACCACAGCTATCAATCTCTTTAGTTGCAATCCTAAAAAAGACACGTTTGTGACCAAAAGGTATGTGTTACGGTAGGGATAGGTAACGAATGAGGTTCTCTGCAAGGGTATGGAGTTGGTTCTCTAACCCTGAGGAGAAGTGAAACATGGAAGTAGAATTACCTCTAGTCTTTCTAGTTGTAACCCTAATGAGTTTTTCTCTGTGCTGAGAGCCTCCAGCATGGTCTGTTTCTGAATGAGGCTCTCTGTGAGTGCGTGGAGTCGGTTCTCGAGCTCACTCTGACTCGTACTGCTCATGCTCTTGGTTGTCAGCTGCTGCCGGAGTTTCTGGATCTCCAAGTCTCGATCCTGGATATGACCCTGGAGGCCAGATTTCTGTTTATGTAGTTCCTCTAGGGCATAGCTCAATTCCTAGGGAAGAAACAAGATGAATGTTAATATCTTCTGTATCTGAATCTGGAGGCCCACTTTCTGTTTATGTAGTTCTTCTTGGGCATAGCTCAATTCCTAGCAAACAAACAAGGTGAATGTTAATATATTCCGGATCTGACCCTGGAAGCCCAATTTCTGTCAATAGGGAATAGCTTAATTCCGAAACTGAAGAGATAACCGTTAATATCCTCTGAATTTACCACAATATCTGCTTATGTAGTTCTAGGCAATAACTTAATTCCTTAATAACAGAAAAGAAGAATGTCAATATCTTCTGAATTGTCATGTCACAATCATGGATCTGAAGGCCTGTAGTTCTTTTAAGCCATAGCTCAATTCTTAAATTAAAGCCAACATTTGATTTCTAATAGACTCTGGTCATCACCTCAAGACCTGATTTCTGAATATGTAGATCTTCTAAGGCAACAGAAGAGTAGAGTGCTCATCAATTAGTGAATTTGGAGATTTTGGGTCTTGAAATCATTATCAAAGATCTGACTAAGGATACCTGATTTCCCCTTACGTAAAGGATATCTTATATGTATGTCACACTTTTGCCAAAAACTACGTGAGACCTGATAACAACCTGTAGAGAGCAACACACCTGTTTTTGTTTGTGTAATTCATGGTCTGCATCCTCCCTTTTCCTTTTCTCTTCCTCCAGCTGTTCTTCTAAACTCTGGATCTCATCTTGGGCAGCATCACTATCAGTCTGTAACTGGACCTCCAGCTCCTGAAATTGAGATATATGTATGTACATGTATGAACCATTCCAATGATGAGGGTACTTTCGTTGTAAGCACAGTAACGCAAAGATTTATGAAAACCATCCAAACCCTGTCATGTTGGTATTCATTGGATAGCTCTTGCTGAGCACTCTTCAATAAGTCATTTACCAATGTGCCAGGGTTTCAGTCATTTTCATGTATCGTTTTGTATAGGCAAAATAAGCCAACAGTAGCATAAGGGTATATATGTTTATGTGTGTGCATGTATGTATGTATGTATGTATGTATGATCAATATGATTAAGGCCCATGTCCTGATATATGTACATGAAGATGAAGTAATTTCCTTAATTGCAATGGCCCATAATCAGAACAAGCATGATATTTACCATGGACATGACTTCAAGGACCTAACACTAGAATTGAGACATTAATCTGTCACTTGTCAATCTGTCAAATTGATCTATTATTGATACATTTACAACTAGGTGTGCCATATATTATATCATTCCTTATGAATTACCTGTAATTCTGCCCTGAGGTTGTCTATGGCCATTTTGCTGTGCTGCACCTCATCCTTCAGGTGGTCTCTCTCGTTTTTCATCTCTTCTAGCTCGATACTCATCACAGATGTATCGTTCTCTCCTGCAGCCCCACTCCCCTCCTTCAAACTCGCTATCAAACGCTCCTTAGACTGAAAGGAAACAAGGTATCACAATCTAGTCATCACAGATGTGTCAGTTTCATCTGTAGTATTCTAGTGCCCTTCAATAGCAGTGTAATTATCAAAAATATTGAAGATTTAGACAATGCCTATCAAGAAGATCTAGGCATTAACAAGTTAATTACTTTCCCAGATGGTCACACTGGTGCCATTCTGTGCAGGATGAGACCAACTTACCTGTAGTATTCTAGTGGCCTTCAATAGCACTGTTATTATCAGAAATATCTTAGATCAAGACATCACTCATCAAGATGATCTCTAGCCATGAATAGCTAAAATACACTTTTCCGAAATGGTTACACTAGTGCCATACTGTGCAGGATAATCAGTCCAGCTTACCTGTAGTATTCTAGTGGCCTTGTCCTTGTAGTTATTGAGCTCCTCCTTAGCCGCCTCTGCCTGGCTCTTGGCTGTTTTCAGCTGATTGTTGGTATCGCTCACTCGGGCTCTCTCCTCATTGAGTCTCTTCTGTATGGTGCGGACAGACTCAGCCAGAGTCTGCACCTCAGCTTCAAGTTTGCTCTGTCTCTGCATTGACTCCTCCTAGAAACAAAGGAATTCATATGAATAAGCATCACTTGTTTCTGTCCTTTGAGGCTTACTAGACATAGATTGATAGTAAGTAGCAGAGAACTCTGATAAAATTGTGTAGAAACTAGGCATCATATTTCAGACCAAGAAAAAAAAGGTACTTGGTGGGGTAATTAAAATTCCCATTTTGGGCTTTTGGCGCTAGTCTAATCAGATTGCTTGGTCTCCTCATAGACTCACCCTTGAAAGAAGAAATGAAGGAATAAATGGATTACCATACCATCAAAATTTGTGACTGTAACATGAATAGCCTGTGATTAAGGATATAAATTATCATCAGAGAACTACTAAGGTATGCCTACATATCTGAGCCACCTTAACCCTTCCAATGCTAAGGCTACTTTCGTCCAAAGCACAAGGACGCAAAGATTTGTGAAAACCATCTAAACCCTGGCATGTTGGTATTCATTGGATAGCTTCTGCTGAGTACTCTCAGATGAGTACCCATGTGCAAGGGTTTCAGTCATACATACCTGAGCCATCTTGAATGCGTCCTTTTCCCTCCTTAATGCGGCGTCTGCCTCCTGGACTTTGTCTCTAGCCGCGTCCATGGCCTGACTCTGGAGGCCACTTGAGTCTGTGTGATCCTGTAAGATCCTGAAATGATGAAAGTGAAATTATTTATTATTTTTTGTCTCCATTTTGAATTCATATTTTGACAAATATGTATTTGTCACAATTTGTTGTTTTTCATGTATTGTATTTGATTTCTTTGGAATGGAGAATCAATATGTTGGATAAAACTACTTTGCCTCATTCTCTTATTTTGCTGATCATCAATAAACTATAGTTTCTCTACCTCCTGCTGAGAGAAAAAAATCTTTAAGACCGATCCCAAACCTTTTGTATTATTTCATCAAGCTGTTTTACATCAATTTTTTTTTTCCTTTAAAAAACTTTTTCTTGTTGGGGTATGGGAGATTTTAAGATAATTCAACTACCTTGATTTTATGATATTCAACTACCTTGTTTTCTCGCTTTGCAGATCAGCAAGTACATGTCGTTTCTCGGCCAGCTCCTTGTCTGCCTCCTCCCAGCGTACGCGCAGCACGGCCAGCTGGGAGTCCTTGGCCTGCAGCGCCTCCTGGAAGTCGTTCTCCCGAGACTGCAGCTCACGCAGCATCTGGTCACTCTGCGTCATCTGGCTCTGCTTCGACATCATCTGCTTCTTCAGACGGTTCAACTCTGCAAGCAAGTGTTGTGGTACGCTTAGTGATCATATCAATCAACTAAATACTTGAGTATCTCTAGCACTGAAGAATCAGGTGACATTTATATTTCATATTTTCAATCCAATGTAACTGCAGGCTCCAACATAAGTTTCAGAACTAACTTGCCATGCCGGGCGAGTAGTTCATGACTTTTACTTGCCCTTCATAATTTTTGGCTTGCCCCAAAAAAGTTATAACATATGCTAGAATGGCATGTATTATCTATCATGGATTTTATGATTTGAAAACCATTTTCTTTTTTAATTGGGTTGCATTGTTTGCATATTTCTAGGTATCTGTACCTTTTTTTATATAAAAATGTGTAGACTACTCAGAAAATCAGCTTGCTCATTCGGGCATGTGCTAATTAAAATAAGCGGGCAAGTACTTATGTCGGTGCCTGAACTTTATCCTCTTAATGCAATTTTACTGCCAGCAGCCTCCCCACAGGGCTTGTGCTACTTTCAAAAACAGCCACAGTCAGCCATGGTGCTGAGCATTGGTTTGATTGTGGTGCTACTTGAGAACTGAAACAGCACACCCTGAAATCTTAGTGATCTTTTTAAGTGAATACTTCCTTGTTTATTTGCAATAGCCAAAATGGGGGGGGGCACCTACCTGTTTGAGCATCTTTGGCTCTCTGTATGACAGACCGCATCTCGTCGTTGAGGGAGGCCACCTCATTCTTGAGCAGCTTGTTCTCCAGCTCCAGAGCTGACACCTGGGAGGAGGGGGGCTGGCTGTCCTCCTGGTTGCTATGGTAGCCGCTCGAGGAGTCATGGTTATTGGTCGCATCATCGGGGATGTCATTTGTTGATTGGTCCAAGCTGTCTGTCTCGTCAGCTACTGCAAGTAAGACATCAATGATCATAAAGAAATCAGGAAAATCTTCGTATTTATCATTTTTTCAATACCGATTAAAATTTTATCATGGTGGCATCCCACAAACAGTGCAGCAGATTCTGTCTGTCTCGTTAGCTACTGCAAGTAAGACATTGATGGTCATAAAGAAATCAGGAAATCGATACAGAATGTCATCCTCATGTTTATTATTTTTTTCAATACTGTTTGGCATCCCACAAACAGTGCAGCAGATTCATATGTTGTAATGTATCTTCTTTGTGAGCTGCTTACATAATTTTAGACCCTTTTCTACAGGCTGGAATTCCTGAAAGTGAGCTGATTTCTATTTCAGTTCAGGTGAATACATGTTGGTTTAGCTGATTTGGTACTTTTCAAATTTCACATGATACAGATATCAAAATTTCCTTGATGATATGATATTTGATATATTTCAGGGGCCTTTATTTCTAAAACTTTGCATGGCTATCTGTCAGAAATAATGGGATTAGTACATTTAAAATTACACATGATACAAATGTCAAAATTTCCTTGATGATATGATATTTAATTAATGATATATTTTTAACAATACTGCCTGCTTCAAACAGACCTAATTTTTCTTTTAATACAATGGCATATTTGAATAGTGAACTGCCTTTGCACAGATATGTCCAGGTAGCAGATAAGTCTATTTATACAGATTGAAACTGTACTTTCTTAACCTGGCTTAATCCTTTCACTGCTGAGAGTACTTTCATCGAAGGCACAAGAACCCAAAAGATTTTGAAAATCATCTCAATCCTGTCATGTTGGTATTCATTGGAAAGCCCTCATTGAGTTCTCTCAGATGAGTACCCATTTGCCAGGGTTTCAGTCATTTTTCAGCTTTTTTCACATTATTTCGTAATGGCCAAATTAGCCACCAGCATTGAGAGGGTTAAATGATACTATAATTCCCATTTGATATCATACGGAGTACTAATACTTTTACCTACTGAAATATAATAAAGGCTTACTGTATACTAAGTGCATGGTCAGTTAGTTCAGGTGAAAGCTTTTTTTCATTTATGTTATTTCTTCCACCTAATTTGTTTACGCATGAGATCTAAAAACAAACAAAACCAATGGAAACGTATTGTTAAATAAAGATTTCCGTTAAATTTCTATGAGACATTGAAATCTGTTTTGTCAACAAACGTGCTATCACCTGACAAATTGTGAGATAAAATACTGCCTGGCTTCAGTTCAAAATGTTTGTAAAAATAACACAATCACATTCCAGGGAAAATGTTGTTATAGTTTAATGAATAAAACTTCTAGTAGGTGGATAAATGCATGTTTATAATAATAGCATTATTTGAAGCATGGTCAAACCCACTTCAGGAATGGAAACGAAGAGATCTATACAGTATGTATTTCCAAAGTTTGCCTAAAATATTAACACCAAACCAGCACAGCAATCTATCAAAACATGGACAGGTAAATATTTAAGCTGTACACATAGACTAGGCCAGGTCTTGAAAGGATGCCCACTGGACCTCTCGGCCCTTGGCTGACCCTTTCAGTAAATAAGCTTCAATTGGCCACTTATGAAATGAATGCACACACACACACAAAATGAATGGTCCATTGAATTCTACAGGACGGAACCAAACTATCGAACTCAGGCATCCCCAGGCATCGCTATCATTGGCCGTAGAGTGGGTCAGGCAGCCCTTCACAATTTTCCAGACTTTGCATTTGTTCTGTCAGCTTGTAGCCTGAAGTGTGTCCTATCAAAGCTCAATGAAAGAGACAACATTCATAGAAAATAATGGTTACCAAGAACATTAGAAAATTACTTTCTTTTGAGTTCATTCTAGAAAAGGTGCAAGTAACTGAACCCTAGTTCATCCATTGTGAATTGAAGTACCATCAGGGTGTATGGAAAGGAAAGGAAATAAGGACAGAGTCTAAACACATTTTAATAGAGTGGATGTCAAATGGACAAAAAGTGTAGCAAGGTTTTGTGAAAACAGCATCAGTGTAACTTGAAACATTTGCAATATAAATCATCATATGCTCCATTCTGGCAAGCTCATTGGCTGGCAATCATCACAGCAACATCACCATTAACACTTTGCTCATCATCCCAACATTGACATCACCATCATTGTCATCGTCATCATCATCATCATCATCATCATCATCATCATCATCATCATCATCATCATCATCATCATCATCATAATCATCACTTTGCCCATGATCCCATCATCAACACAACCATAATTGTCATCATCATTGTCAACATCATCATCACCATTATAATCAACATCACCCTCTTCACCACCACCTCCAACATCTTTCTCCTCCTCCTCCTCATCATCACAACCTTTATCAACATCATCATTATCACCACAACAACGGAAGGGCAGAATGATTTTCTAAACAGATAGATGCCTAAGGGATCTCCCTTGTCTACCCCTAGCTGCCAGCAGGCTCTTATATACCAGTTAGTTAATAGCACAATCCTCTACTTCATGGATTAACTCACAAAAGTTCCAGCGCTCAACAATGAATAACCTTATTAGGGGCTACCTACACTCTTATATTTAGTAGCCTTTCCATCTGTTTTGGTGAAAGAAAGGTGCTGGAGGGTAGGTGTAACAATTAAGGTCAGAGTTCCGTACCACAACTCATTCATGCATATAGTTCTTCCCCTTGAAAAGGCTTGTCTGGATTTACGGAACTTTGGACATTAACTTAGGAATAAAGCAGGAATTCAACAATAATAACATATAATTGAATTCATCTCACTCAAGTATAAATCCCATGACATTTTATAATGATATTATGCCTTAATGCAATAAATTACTACATATTTATGGTTGTAATATAAGTACATTGTGGTTTCCTTTGAAAAAATAGGACTGGATGCCCAAAAACGTTATGATTGCCAATTTTGGGCACCCAGTTTTTAAATACCGGTTGAGACCCTGACAAACAGGTCATTTCTTTTCACACTAAACACTAAGCACACTTGCATTTTCTCAATAAGTTAATTGTATCCTAATATCGTTTAGACCCCTAGGGAGGATGGAGCATACTATGTGTGAATGGACGGTGCCCATCTTGTACATGTGTCATAAACATTAAACACACAAAAGTTGTTTTCCTATCCACAACAATTTTCAAAAAAAAAAAAAAAATTAATAAGAAATTTATTAATACAAGAATTCACGAAGTACTTGAAGAAGAGTTGTTGGTTGGTTCAGAAAAAAATTCCCATTCAAATACTAACAGAAAGATGCATGTGTCAGGACACTATGCCTAAAATAGACAGACCTTTTTTTTTGGGGGGGGGGGGGGGAGGGGCTTTCAAGGCATGATGGGGTTAATGACACCACTTGTTGACCTCACCATTGGCCCTAGTAGGTAGTATTTTAACTCACATGTGTAAGATGGGAACCAAACACTGTCAGCAAGTCGTTTTCAGAGAAATCTCTGAGTTACAACAAAAGTCATCCTGATATCTAAGTATAATGAATCAAAGTAGTTCTGTGTCGACAGTTTTTAGCTGGTGGCCAATATAACTTCAGTAAAACAACCTAAGCAAACTTCATTAATAGGGTAATTTGGCTACCTGCACCTGTACATGTATGTAGTCTAGGGGCACAGATATATGTCTGAGTGCATGGCCAACTAACACACCTTTAGCCTGTGCCCTAGTTTCCTACCTGTCTCATCCCAGGACATCATATTCAATGTAAATCCCAGGTAGGTCCTCGGGAGAGAGCCAGCCCTTTTGTGTGCACCTTTCACTGACAGCCCTCAGTGGACAATGAATGCACTCAACTGGTACATGTCTACTGGGAACTCAACATAACCCCCTGGTGGAGGAAACCTGAACTACTATACATCAGTGATTGTGTGTACAGTGGAAGTACATTACAATGCTGGATCAACATAGGAAGGAAGCTGAGGATTGGTGTTTTACAGTATGTGCACCATTAGTAAAGATCTAAAGATGCTTTCTAAAGATAGTGCAAAAGCATACATGATGGAAGTAGTTTATGATATAATAGTACATTATATTTGCATGGGCGGGAAGAAATCTACCAGTTAAGTTACAGAACTGGGAGGAGAACACAGAAAACAACCATCCTTCCTATTAGTTAAGAAAAATCAACTTAATTTTAACATACACTATTTCCAAAGTTTCAAGGTTTTTAATCTACAAGGGATGGTATGAACTTCAGTTTGCTTTATTAGGGGTCACTGCTATTGTTTGGAGGGGTGGTAGCCATGAGTTCACATGACCTCTAAGAAAAGTTATCTGTTTTGTCTACATGAACAGGAAAGAGATAAACTAACAGTTTAATTCAAACAGTGTGCCCAAGTTTAGTAATCCTATATATTCCTATATACAGCCATTGTATAACATAGTCTGAGGCATTTACAGGAATTGTTCAAGCACACAAAAATGCAATTTACTGATTTCCCTTACCAGTCATGTAATCCCAAACTCAAACTTGTCAATATATACACAGGGCGTACATGCCTGCATAGTCTTAGCCAGGAGGGCATCTGTGTGTCATTTGGACACCCAAACCCTCAAAAATCACCTCTGAGTAAACCCATATTCTACTGTATTTAATCTCTTTAAATGTCAGTTTCAAGCAAATAACTGAATGAATTCCACCTCAATAAATTCCTAAGACACTGTAGGATTATACTTGACCTTATTTCATTAGTTAAATACATATTTATGGTTGTAATCTGAGTATATTGGTACCCCTTGAAAAATAGGATGCCCAAATATACATACATATATTACAATTGCCAATTTTGGGCACCCAGTTTCTAATTCCAGGCTAAGATCCTGTACGTCTGTAATGTGTAAAACAGGACTATTTTGGTAATATTTGACCAGGGCCCTGTCTCAGGGTAGGATTAATAGGTAGGTCCTCAACATGCAAGGCCACCATTCAAAATCATCTTCATCATCATCTTCATCACCACTGAGGGACAGTTGGGTGCCCAAAATTGACATTTTTGTGTCTATTATATTTTGAGGGAGACCAAAGTTTATTCAGATAATAACCATACACGGATACACCTGCATTAGCTTACTGAGAAAAGGCATAAAAATACTTCTGCTAGGTCATGGGAATTTTACAAAAACATTCAGTGACTTGCTTGAGGTTTGTTTGGTGTCCGGTGACACCCGTATACCCAGTTGTCTGAAGCCCTGCTGAGGGGTCCATCTAATCTCATGAGTATCTTACATAATACACTTCCAAAGACCTGACACTTAAAAGGACAAATATAGAACAGATTGCAAACATCAATTGTTCTGCTTTAAAACCAGTGTCAATGTCAACTAAGCACTTGATATTTCCTACATAACTGCGTTCTGACCCATCAACTTTATTTACTTATCCTGCTGACACCCAGTGCACAATATTTCACTTTCAATGCATTACAATACATTGATTAATTATACCGCTCCCTCAGGTACCTGGGTGACTAAAGAATCATAGAGATCATAGGTCATGTGTTTATTTTGTTCACAGAGCCTGATTCAAAGGCCTACCCTAGTTACTAAAATAAAGTAGCAGGGGTCACCTGTAACTTTCCAAGTTCATGGTTCAGACCCCTTTATTCATAAGGATCTAGGCATCTTTAAAATGTTCACAAAATGTGAGAGAAGGTCATGACAAACACTTATGTACAATAAACACATTTCAGGACTGTTTAAATATTGAGATGTCCTTTTTCTTTAGATGACACCTTGCAACTTCCCCAGGGATTTTTTGCCTGGCTGTCCTACTAAAATAAACAAAATGCTTCCTTAAAGGAAAGGTGTTCAGACAGATAACACATACACAAAATGTTTAGATAGAATACTCAAACACTTAAGCTCTTGCATTGAAAACTATGTTTCCTGTATTGTGCTTGCGAGACATCCCGCGAACAGTTCCAACATAAATAATATTTCAATAGAGATCTGGCCAATCCATCAAGCTTGTAAACATTTCAGGATTTCCTCAAACTTTATCAAACATGGTTCAACATATACAAGGCCAAGTTCAGGTTATGTTACCAGAATGAATAATGACAATGAATGAAATATGATATCCTATTCATGCCTAGAGATCTACCTGACATGGCTGACAAGTGTTGTCTGTTTTCATAATACTCATGAAAACGATAAATATTGGACTTTCTAAAGACATCAATTCACAAAACGTTTGATGAAAGAACTATTGCCAGGTTTTTTAATCAACATTTCTCCTTTTTAAAGATATTTTCTGAAAAATTTTCAAGTAAAAAAGCTAAAAAGAAAATAGTCTGTCATTGCATTTTTAAGGGCGTAAACACGTATGGGATATTTTTCACAATATAATGTTTATGGGACACCGGTACAGACGTGGCCATGCATGAAAGGATCTATAATGGGATCCATAAAGAAAAGCCATTTAACCCATTTACACTCGAAATGGCCCAAATAGATGTGTTTTTTTTCTAACAAAAGAATGTTTTGAAAAATATTTGAAGGAGAAATTTAAATCAGAAACCAATCAAAGACTCTCCTTCAAACATTTTGTTACAAGCTTTTGCTTTATCCATACATTTTTTTCAAAAGTTTAACTTTAATAGAAGCAGAGGATACTTTCTAGAGGAACACTGAGTGTGAATGGGTTAATGAATAACTGAAGATAGCATCATTCTTTACAATAACCCCAGTGTGAAATTGGAACAGGATGAGCTTATGTCAAATATCATATGTAAGCCGCACTCAGGACCTTAAACCGGAATTGTTAAAAACAGGATGTTCTAAGTGAGATAACCATATAGTTTTGAGTGTAACTATTTCACAGGTTACAGCATACAATTCAAATAAGAGTTATAAACATGTATTCACTGATTTACTGGGAAAATGATTAATATTTCAAAGTATTGTCTTGACATTGACACTGGAGTGAAACCTTATAAATCCTTTGCTTTAAACCTAGAAATTTAGAAATTCCTGACCAAAACACTAGGTGCTCTGATGTATGATTTTCTAGAGCGAGGTTGCCCGCAATTGACACCCAGACACCATGTTGGCTAAGGCCTTTGTTGCACTGACTGTCACCTGTCAAAATCCTTTCATAAAATGCATTGTGAGATGAAACCAGGCCACAGATACCTTCAAATGTATCAGTTTCCTTTATCTGTGTTATAGATATTACAGGGCATTAGCCAGCAGGGTGTCTGGGCATCTTTTGGACACACCTGTAACCTTAAAAAATACACATTGAAACACCAAAATATTGGCGCCTGTGATACTTTTGAAAATAGAAACTATCCTTCAAATTATAGTTTCAGCCAGCAAGGGCGTTTGGTTATGATGGGCCGATCATCGATCATAATCGATAATCCATCGGTTGCCTCATTTTTTTTTTTACTGATTTATCGATACTAAATGACTGGCAATTTGTCAGCTTTCTTATGAAACTAAGCTCAAAAGATACTTCAAATTGAAGTTAGAGTGGGTGCTAATAGCAAGCAATTGTCATAGACTATCACTTAGTTTTAAACTCTAGACCTCTAGTACCCAATTAAGTGCTGAAAAAGTGTGAAGAATCGATTATGATCGATAATCGATCAGTTGGTTGAAACAGATTATGGATATGAAATTTCAACCGATTCCCAACCCTAGCGTCTGGGCATCATTTATTTAGACACCCAAATCTTCTATGGCCACCCTAAAGAACAACAAAAATATTTTGTGAGGATTTTTTTTAAATGTCAATTTTAAGCAAACTGGTTTCTGGCAAGGTAAAAACCGTCCTTTGGCGTAAATTGCCAACCCTGTTCTTTGGTATTCCAAGCTACATTTCTTTAGGGTATATCCAAGGGACCATTTGAATCACTCTCAGACTTCAACTGTGGGAAGATGGGCGATGACACTTATAGGTTTCAAGCGTCATAGCCTATTTTGCCACACAATATGTCAGTAAATAAACATGTTTGAATACAATGGTTTTCTGAATAAAGATTGAGGGGTCCAGCTAGCCACTAGCCCCACAGCCAATGGCTACAGAAAATTGTGTTGGGCTATAATAATATTTGACTTTGTAGCCTGGCTCACGCTGGATGGCTAAAAGAAAAGTGAAATTCGAAGATCATGCTCAGAGCAATATGAGTAATAAAATCAGTTGAAAACACCATTTGACACATCAGTTGTTCTTCGATACAATTCCAATGTGCAATAGAACAGGCTTCAAAAATTGTTTTAGGGATGGACTGCAGCATCTAGAAAATCTAGGGCTATGAGATCTTGGAAGATAGCTACAGCATTTAGAAAATCTAGGGCTATGAGATCTTGGAAGATCGCTATGGCAATTTGAAAACCTGAAGACAAGTTTATCATGGTCTCTCTTCAGAAACAGATTGTTTAATTTCTTAAGGACAATCAGTTCCAAAATCCTGGCTAAGGTCCTACTTCTACTCCGGGTGTAGTACGGATCAATTCCTACTATATAGACAATAATTACAGCCTGAAATTCCTTAAGGATCCACCTTTACAAACGCTATCCATACGGGATAAATCAACCAAATAACGCCATTATAGTAAGGCCAAATAAAAATAAAAGTACGCTTCAGGGGACATGGCCAGAAAAAAGAGGGTAGGTAGGTAGGCAATTCTTTTTTTTTTTTTTTCTTTTTTTTTGAAAACACAGCACCTGTATCACTTTTTGTATTATTGACCAGTATTGTAAGCAGCTAGCACATCAATTAGTATATTCTACTTCAATAGTAAGCATTTCCAAAATAACAGTACAATGATTAGGATGACTAGAAAATTCTATAAAATAAGCTTCTGTAAAATGTCTTATTAAATTCAACTTTATATATACCCCATGCAAAATCATCAGCAAAATTCCTCTGGGTGCCACACCTCAAGGCCCCCAGAAGCCAAAGGGTCTACATGCTCTGAGGTGCATTCTAAGGGCTATCCTGCAAGCAAAATTAGCAATTTAGGAAGGTCATTTGATGTTTTTCACAGTACATCTAATGATAAAACATTTGAATTTTTTATCTTTTGAACAGATCATTGAAGGAAACTACAGAAGATCAATACAGGCAACCCATTTTATGTATTAATAGTGTTCAAAGGGTATAAGACAACGCATGGCTGTGTTTATTCATGTATACAAATAACAAACAGCAGGGATAGAATTTATTTGTATGCATCAAGAAATACAATGAAAGAAATATACATACAAAATGAGAGAGAGAGAGAGAGACTATAAGAGAGAAAAAAACAGGATGCATAAAGAAATACAGTAAAGAAATATATTCAAAAAGGAGATACAGGAAGATAGTGTTAAAATATGATGCACAGATTAACAAAAACAAGATATTAACAGGTTACAGTAATCCTATTTACTTGGTTTTGATAAGCCTGGTTAAGCCCTATTAGCTGTCAAACAGTGATCAAACAAATGAACTTAGATCTTGTCATTCTGCAAATCAACACAATTAAAGTTTGTTTTCAAGTCCATTTTCAATATTTTTAGATGCCCACTTGGCTAGTTAATAGGGCAGAAGGTCAGTACATTATCCGCCCCCTCCTGAGGATTCAATTGAATGGTGCATATAAGTAAACCTGGTTAATCATAATTACACTCCATCCAAAACTGGTAAGAGCAATTGGCTACCAGTATAATCTACCACTAATGTTACAATACTACCTACTAGAACTGTTATGGTAGTGTTCATGATTTCCCAGAAATCTGATGCTTGAATGTTTATACTTGTTCATCAAGTTCTTAAAGTCATCCCCCACTTAGTAATCCAGCTGTGACGCGACCCGCAACACTCAAACAATGATTGCTTATCAGCTCAACTAGCGGCACCTAGCGGTGAGGTAATCACGCTCTTCAATTAAGAGAGGTCACATTAACTGCTGTATTTCCTGTTTGGCGTGAATATAAGCATGCCGTGAATAAGCATGCCGTAAATAAGCATGCAGCATCAGTGGGTCAGCAGTAATGATAGGAACCCCATGGGGAGTATTGAATCTTTCCCAGGCCACTATCTCCTTTTGTTATCAACTGCCTGTGAAGTGCCAGCGAGACTAATGGTGTCAGCCATGCTGGACGTAATAAAATTTTCAAGCTCGGAGGTAATTGACAGGGTCGGTCGGGTCCCCGGAATCTTGATATTAATTTTACTTGGCCTAAGTAAAGAGCAGAGTGGCTAATTGGCTGAATGACTAAGTTGTTTGGTTGTATAATCCCTCATTCTAGAATCTAGATACCTTCTGTACTGGAACTAACAGGAAATCTACCCCACCCAGGAAGCCCCATCTGACCTACTACCTTCACTTATCAGAGAGTATCGTAATTTTGCATACATGTATAAGACGCACCTGAACATGAGGCACCCCTTGTTCAGGCCTTTGAAATGATGTACATATAGACATAGCCTTATGTATAGTGCACATCCCCTTTTCGGCTTCATGGAGTGCCCAGGTGGTTGGGTGCATATTGTCAGGTTTAACCTTTTTGTGGGGCGGAATATCATAAATAGGTCAAGATTGGCGTAACTCTGATCACCCTTCATGAAAAAACTACCTACTCACCGGCAACTAAGGCCTTGGTTTTTACGGTTTCAGGCCACTTTATTTAAAGAAAACCTTCAAAATAAACTTAATCATGCTGTCTTTGTCTATCTGATACAGTACATCATCTAAACTGGCAACCATTTTAAACTAGCTAAACAGGGCCAATACAGTTCGAGAGGGCTGAATGACGAAGTTGTTTGGTTGGGTAATTCCTTCACTCATTTTCTCTCTCAGTAATTCACAGGGACATCAACCTGCACTAGTTAGAAGCCTAACAAACAAAACTGGCTGGCCGGTCTCTCAGGGCATTATGTATGTACATACACAATAAGAATAGAATCCTTTGATCCATTCCATCTCCCATTTACCAAATCAATCAAAGATAAGTTAGATTTAACCAATTAAAGGACAGTTAGTGTGATATTCCCTAGCATGAAATGTTCTGGTTATAAGTACTCAACCCTGAATCAGGATCTCAGCAAGTAATTAATTACCCTCCCAACTCCTAATCAACGTAAAACATGCATAAAACACACATTTATGACCAAAAAAATAATGCAAAATTCTACCACCCTACCTACCTTGTTTTTTTCAGACCGTTACAGGAAATGTTCAAACAATTTTTTTAGGCCTTTTAGTATGCATTACATTGATACTTTATTTCCGGTTGAAATTGGTGCGTAGGTAGTATTTATTCTTTATATTTCTCATATACTACTACAGATTGCGATTCCAAATTGCCTTGACTCTAGTAACTGTGGTTTAGGCCGATAAATTGTATTTTTTTCTCGTTTTTTTTTTTGGGGGGGGGGGGTATGAAACAAGTGGTAGTGAACCTCAGGTAAACTACCAAATAATCGATTATAATCGATTAATCGTTCGGAAATTTCGCCGAGCAGTTGACCGGCAAAATTTCAACGATTCCCAGCACTACCAAATGACGCCCTACATTGTGAACCATCTAGAAGTTCAAGGGGTAAAAAGAAACAGTGTCCATAGGAGATGAGATAGAATCCCTGAACTGTGTAGCCTGTGCTTACCATTTGAATCCTTTTTCCTTCAAACCTTTGATTATAAATTCTGATCTAGTTGTGATGAACATTTACTCTTTCAAATACAATCAAATTGTATATGCTCTGTCTGATCACACAGATGTTATTACCAAAATAGTCAGGAAAACTTTGACACTACAGGTATAAAAGGGTTAAACTATTGATCTTGGATTTTAATGTATTAAATATGACTGGTGGTGTTCTTAAGGGGCTTATCCAACATTAATTTAAGAATCTTGAGGGTTTGTTCTATATGAGGGGGGTGTTTTGACATAGAGGTAGACCAATCTTTATTGGTTTAAAGGGCCATATCAAGCTATTCAAATCGTTGCGGACGGGAATTTTAGAGAGTTTAATTCAATATTTTTCCTTAAATTCATGTAAACTTCCAGATTTGGCTGTTTTATCTTATAGATATATCATTCTAAAACACTATTATAAAAAAAGTTTGTTAAATTTTTTTGACAAAATAGTAGATTTTAATGAATTTCTTGCTGTTGCGGACGGGAAACTCTGCGACGGAGGTTTTAGATACCTTCACAAAAACAGAAATCCTTCTTCAAATACTGAAGAAAATTAATGTTTTGCATATGTGCAATGTAGCCAAGACCCCCAAGTATCTATTTCTGCATGTATTTCAAATTTTGATCATCCCATTCAAATTTTGGAGAATTTATTCAGTGTTGCGGACGGAAAATGCATACTGTTGCGGACGGGAAATTTTCGTCGCAAGTACATGAGAGGAAGTATTCAGTACGTTAAACATTTGTAAGAGGTCAAAATTTGATAACATCACTCAAAAATTGAAAATAGTCATTTGGAAGACTGACATAAGAATGTTTTATACAACATTATTCATAGATCAGTAGTCTAAATGCTGAGCTACAGATGAAATGATTCCTGAAACTAAATTTCATTGGATTTAGCTCAGAGACTGATACTCTCAATTCTAGGTTCTTAAATTATTGTGGCTTAAACATTGAAAACACTTAAAACAAGAGTTCTATATTCTTTCTATTAGAAAAGATAACTATATACAGCAATTTAAGCAAGTTAAGAGAGGATTCTTATAACCAGGTTGTGGAGTGATGCTGGTGCTCCAAATTGCAATAGGGCTATATACCCAGATCTTAGCACGGAAATCTTAAGTGCGATTTAAAACATACTAGCAATGCTAAATTACAAGTTTAGATAAACAACTGATTTTCATGATATGTATGTTTGGTTAGGACTACAAACCCAGTTCATATCCAATACTGAATATCAATGCACACCTACATTAATTCTCCATTCACCCAATAGACATGTTAGATCTGAGCCCCAAAAAATAGCCAACTGTCAAATATGTATGAATGAAAATATCACATAGGTATTTTAAAGTATTTAGCAAACTGGACACTCAGTAACTACACATATTCCTAAATCATTCAGTATACAGATACTTTGGTATCATTTAAAACAACTTTCTCAGGATCCTTTCTGTTTTTCTCAACTTTTTCTAGAATGCTCTGTACCTGATGCCATGTTGATGATGCAATGAGAAATGATTTAGCTTTCTACCTGCTCATCTAATTTGCTGATTTAGCTTATTTATTAATTTTAATAATGAGTTCTCATAGGTTCTAGCATAGGTCTAATAATAAATGATCCAACCAATGTACAGGTGTACACATTCAGCACTGTCTAGACATGAACCTTCATCCTGTCTGCACCCCTACATCCTTAATCCTGAAGCCACCTATTCAGTCAATCAGGGTAAATGCAATTTCCCCCCAACCCTTTCCTCCCTCCCACAACTGGAGAATCAGAGGTAAATGCAATTTCCCCCTACCCTCTTCTTCTCCCCAGACTGGAGAATCAGAGGTGTTGATGAGAGGGGGAAGTGAAGGTAAAACAGAATCCACATCATTTGGGCTATATACCTTGATTTGTACAGGAAGTGATTAAAACCAGGAAGTATGGAATTATTGTTCCTGTTAAAACTGACCAGGTGGTGAGTGAAATCATCTACCTCTGAGAACATAAACTAAATTATGCTTTTCATAACTTTCTCTGTTTAATGTTCTAAAGGAAGCATCACACCTAAGTCAGTTGGAACTATTATGCTGAGTATGTATGTAAGAAACAGAGTGGTACTCAAACTTTGCTCATACCTCCAAGGCCCATTACCTAAGTGTAATCCTCTTTTCTGTATATTATACCATTAAAACATCAGAGATCTTTCTTTGGAAAATTCCCCAGCCCAAAGAGGGAAGATGGATGTGCCTTGACTCTTTTATTTAGATGGAAATCCATAGCTGTCATTGATCACCTGACTTTTGCCTTCCAGTCATACTTCCTGTCCCAATCACTTTCCCGTCCGAAACAGCACTAACTGTTGCGGACGGAAAATTTTCAAACTCCATTTTTACAAGTTATGTGATTTATTTTCTTCATTTCTTTTACATTAATAGATATGCATTATAATGAAGTAAGAGGATTCCAAAAATGGTTACACTATCACTTAAAATGAATTCTTTATAGAAACTTTTCAAAGTTTTTTGTTGCGGACGGGAAAATGGCTATCAAACCAGTTCAATACCTCATTGATCAATGATCACCAGATCAAATATGTTCAGTGGTAATGTACTTCAGCCTCACACCTACAAAAAGACACCAAAATAGTGTACTTCTGACAACCCTATCAAAAATAAAATGATTTTAATCACTTTTCCGTCCGCAACACTAAAAAAAATATTTTTAAGGTAAAAAGTCAATTTTATGTGAGGTGGAGGGCTTTAAGTTCTGCTTTTTTTTCATTTTGTTGTACACTTTAGGATGTCTATTTTCAGTACGTCTTCAATTCATATTGGTAAAATGAAATTATTTTTTAAAGTTCTCCGTCGCAATTATTGTGATATGGCCCTAAAGCAAAGTTTAAGAAGCGACAATTTGTAATGCTCAAGAAAAACAACATATTGAATTTGAAAGAGGGATTCGTCAAACCCCTCAGGCCTGAAACCCTTTTTCTTCCTGTGAAGGGCTACCCCAAAATTTGTAAAAATATCCAGCAACGAATGATAAGTTCTTGAAAAGGTAATGTAAGGTAAACATCAGAAAGGAACATAATCCCTGTCCTGCTGAATTGCTGTCAAATGTAACCTAGCCAGTCATGTTGTACTTTACAACCTCAATTCTGGTATGCACCAGAATTGTCCAATTCTGGTACGTACCAGAATTGCTGGAAAGAACAATTCTGGTACACTGCAAGTGGCAGGATTGTTCCAACAATTCTGGTATGTTCTAGAATTGTTGGAGCAATTCTGGTACGTACGAAATCTGTTGGCCGTAAGCAATGCACCTATTTCGAATCATGTCTCCATTATATTATTTGCCCAATAAACAAATACAAAATTGACATTGGTAGATAGATATGTGTCTTGGCTTTCGGGAAATATAATATTTATTACAATCCAACCACGGGAAGTATTTATTTGGATTGTGTAAAGTGCGGCGAGGAGACCGCAAAATCTGCCGTTTTCAAAATGGCGGATCTACACAAGTGCGAAGTGATTTCAATTGCACTTGTTTTTAAACGATCGTTTCAACAACATTATAAATTTATTTCGAAAAATAAAGTTCATATTCTTGTTCCCTGACATCCATTTAGTCTAAATATTATCTTTATTGAATTTAGGATGTCAGGAATCTATCAGGTTGGTTCAATTCATATGTCTAAGGAAGGAAAGCAGGCCGGACGGCAGGCAGGTAAGAAATTCTCGAACAATTCTGGTACGTACCAGAATTGCATGAGTAACAATTCTGGTACATACTAGAATTGCCAGAAGAAACAATCCTGGTACACAGGAATCACCAGAATTGTAAACTTCTCTGAACAATTCTGGTACGTACCAGAATTGAGGTCGTAAAGTACAACATGACCACCTAGCCTGCCAATTGCATTGTTGTTGGTGCCCAGGGACAAAATTGAAATTTGAGGAGTCCCCCCCCCCCCCCAACTTGTGATCCATATGTATAAATAAGCTAGCAGCAACTTACCTTGTTTATCAGCCAAGCTGGAGTTTGTTAATCCACTCTCGGTAGTCTTGCCACTCTTGGTGGAGGCAGAGGATGATGTGCTTGAATGTCTTGAATGGGTACCATTTGTTATCCCAGTCTTTACTGCCAAGGCAGGTTTCTTATTTTCTACAGTTGTACTGCTATTGAGAAACTCAAATAATTCATCATCTTTATCCTTCTTCTTCGCCGGTGACCCATTCTGTGGTACAGGGGAGGAGGAGATTGATTTCCTGCTCCTGCTGTTAAAACCATTGTCAAAACGATTGAGATTTGAAGGCACACTTTTTGAGGCAGTCATACTAGACATGGCTGCCTGCTGTGTGGGGGCTGGTGAGAGATAGGAGGAGTGTCCGGAGGCACCGCTACTTGAGTCTTTGTGGCTCTCCCAGCTCTGGTGGTTGCCTGATTTTGGGGCCGGTGCCGCTGAGTCTTCATTGTGCAGAGCGGTGGCAGCCTGTTGGTCCACTTTGTTGAGAAGCTCCTCAGCCTTTCCTGCCAATCCAGTCAGCCAAGACATCTTGGACACTTAGGACTGGTTCCCACACAGGGTCTGTAATCAAAGAAAATTAGCACTCAAGTTAGATTTATTTCAAATGCAAGGTTTGACACTGGTAGCCCTACACTAACACTGACAAGTAACATTCAACAAATTACCAAAATTGCAATATGTAGCATTCATGACCAAAATAACCTTAACCAAATTTTGCTATTTCAACTGTCTAAAAGTTCTCAGAGATCAAACGAAATATCTTCAATCTAATATCTGTTAAGGTCTGTGACCTGGGCCTTTGCCAGATGGCTGTATGTGTGCACACAAAACCTTTAAACAAGTAAAGGCTGTTGTATGAACATATAGCATATACACAGGTCTATTAGTCTGACACCCGATTAAGTAATGGCAATCTTATGGCTTCCCTTCCATATGAAATTCTAGGATTTCCGAGTCACCAAATAAATGGCTTTGTCAGTATTATTTGGGAGGGGTTAAAAAAATTATAAGAAAAGGGGAGTGCTGTATTTAATAAGCCTGTAAGGTGATACAAGTTTGCTTTTAGGGTTGGGTCTACTACAAATGGGTAGCAATCTAATCTTTTAAAGGTATTCAAACAGCAGCGCAGGACTGACGTTTGGCTTTGTTACCCTGGTATATGTGCCTGGTAAGGAACCCTGCAAAATTGAGTCAATCCTCATTTTCATACAATGTTGTGAACAGTTACAGAATTATAACACAAGTGACAGTCTTTACCTAGACAAACACTGGATGTGAAAAAGAGAACATATCAACTCAAAAGAAATACCACATATTTTTCGAGACCAACATATGTGTATTTTGGTTGTAGAGTGATTGAAAATGCACAATCTGTAAGTGTAACCGATGAGCCATCCAAGGCAAAATATACAGACACTCAGATGAAGAAAAAAAACATTGCCATGATTGTTATTTTCAGAACTGTGATGACATTGGATTCATCTCCATTTCATACAAAACAGACAGTGTTTTGTCGATCATATCGACAACAAGTCAGATCTATGTGGTGTACACAACTGCTATACAATCTTTTACTACTCACAACTCACCACTTGCCAACTAAATCCAATGTTTTTCACCCAAAACAAAATTGTAATGGCGACGTGGATATCAACTCTTTGGCATGCGCGATGACCTCTACCCATAGCACTTCCGGGTTACTTAGATCAACACATGTATGGGTAACGCACAGTTTTAAAGCAATTTCTGCTACTTGAACCTCTTAAATAACAGTTCCACACCAATTAAATTTCATCATGAAGGTGGTGGCTCTAATTAGGTAAGTTATTCACGTTCCTATAAGCCACAATCCTGACCATTTCCAGTGTAGATCTATTATCGCCCAAGAAATCACATCTCTTTGCTATGGCAAGCCATAGTAGATAAGTTTGACATAATTCGTAAAGTAAATATTGCTCATTTCAGAATAATTTTCTTCGCAAAATATTTTCTCATAAAATATGCTCATTCTGTGAAATATTTCGATGAGAAAAATAGTTTTGTTCTGTTAAAAGAGTAAAAGTAAAATTACAGTCGTAGCCTCATAGCCTACATGTCTGGTGCAGTAGACCATCTTTTAAATTGAAAATTAAATGCCATATGATAATGAAAATTACAACAAAAATATGATGATGATAGCCTTGATAGGGTAAAATGATGCAGGTGGTAGTGGGTAATGATAATTATGATGATGATAAAATTGATAATTGTATTATTATTATCATTGTTATTATTATCATTTTTATTAGTAGTAGTAATAATGATAATGATAATAATAATAATGATAATAATAATAATAATTATAATAACAATAATAATTATAATAAAAATGATAGTAATAATAATGATAATGAAAATATTTCGATGTTATCATTGCTTCGGCCATATCCTCAAATAAGAATGCTTTATTTGTACCATGTGACCACATGTTATAAGTTCATGATGCCTCCTATTCATTTTATATTGCCCCAGGCCCCTCTTAGTCATGTTTACATTGCCACTGGCCCGCTAGTTCAGGGCTGTCCAAGCCCAAAATGCCTGTAGCAAAATTTGAACTACCTGTAGCAAAATACTTCTACCGTCTGCCACCAGGTTGCGTTTTAATGGTTCAAATTTTATCCACCAGGTGTCATTTAGTTCACAGTTTACACACTAGGGGAAGTTAAATTAAGACAATACAAACTACAATTCAGATTGAATCTCCAGTTCTTTATTCCTCTAATTCAATGATTCAATCACATTAATAATAAAGTGTGGAAAGTTTGGTAAATGATCATTATACACATCGTTTTCCACTAAGTAAAATTTATTATACTGCCTTCATACCAGCAAAGCTTTTCTTATTAATGGAAGTACATATAGGATTCTATCCCAATAAATACACAAGTCATTCATATATCACTACTAGAAATGCCTGTTAAGTTGCTCATGTAACCTAGTCATTCACAATGTCAGCTGTAAGATGTAAAACATAATGCAGATACCATATCATGTGAACATATCCCTTAAACAGCATCAGTCAATTTTCCATTTTATATGGCTACTTAGTCACTTTCAAAAACTATCATCAGCATCCCTAAGTGTATTAGCATATCAAATATTAATGAAATCTGGTGACCGGTTGCAGAGAAATTAGTGAAACAAGTTTTTTGGTAAGTGGGCATCAGCAGATTATGAGTATAAATTGCTCAAGCATATTTTTTTTCAAAAAGTATCATGTTTATACATTTCCTTCATTGGTATTTCTAGTAGTATATCATGAAAATTATATATTGAGGAGGAAATGTTAATACAGTAAACCAAGACTTCCAACTTTGCAAGTTAAGTAGTCTTCTTGGAATCTGTAGCTGGAAAATAGCCAATTTATATGATTGATGTTAGTTTTTCAGGTCTCTAACTGTGGAGGATAAAATTATGTATTCCCAAATAAAATCTAGCGTCTCTCCTTACTTAAAATTCACTTTTTCAATATGTAAACAATTTAGGTTTGTCAAATTTATGATTTCAGACCTCGAAATTGTATAGCATAGAATTAGAAACTGGATTTTCCTCAATAGTCTTTTGTGTTTCTAAACAGTTTACACACGTCTACGAAATACTTGATTTCTAGAGTTGACAAGTTGGATTTATCAGACTACCTTTGTGAGCACCCCAATAAAACGTTTTATTGATATCTTGTGCTCGACGGCCAAGAAAAATGATGGACAGTGTTTTTTTCTTCTGACAACAACAGAGAAAATGCACGTCCACACTGATTGTAAACAAGCAAAAATAATCATAATCGCAAAATCACTGAAGAAACAGGTTGAACGTAAGTATACATAAACAACTCCTTTATCGATAGACATTACAGAAATCTTAGTAAAATACGTAACTTTTCCAAAAATCCAAAACTGAAGGAGTAGCTTTTTTTATTCTATATGGCGTCTGTATCATGGCGTCCCTTTGTTTACCACATGTTTAGTCATGCGCACGACGCCGTGTTTGGTGATCACTTAGTTTTGATGACCACCGCTAGATGGCGAACGTATGCATGTTGCGAAATTCCCGTGTCGCAACCTTGGCGCAAATATTCTTGTGTCGCATTTTTTGAGGCTGCTGGCGCAAAATTTTGCGACAATGCGACAGCTTGGACAGCCCTGTAGTTGATGAGGTCACCGATAGGTGGCTGCAGCTGAGCAGATTTGCCATATGTTATATGTTCATGATGCTTCCCACCTAGTTTACATTGCCCCAGGCCCGCTCAGTTTTTGCCCAGTTATAATGTTGTCCCATTGAAATAAATGATTATCTAAAACCCAGAGGTCTGTTTTCTTTTAAGAGTAATAATGAATGCCTTATAGATTGTTCCCCAGGGCGTTATGAGAATTTGCCATAGGCTGGTGGGCTGTCAATAAGGCTTTGATAATAATAATTAATTAATAATAATAATAATAATAATAATAATAATAATAATGATAATAATAATAATAATAATAATAATAATTATGATACTGATAAAAATAGTAATAATGATGATAATAATAATAATAATGATAATAATAATAATAATAATGATAATAATAATAATAATAATAATAATGATAGTAATGGTAATAATAATAATAATTATAATAATTAGTGGTCGGACGATTAATTGGAACCTTGAGCATTTGATAGTGGCAAAGCCAGCTCGACTCGTTTCGATAGTTGTTATTTACGTTGCCCCCTCTCCCTCCCTATTCATTGGCTGTAATAATTTATGGCTAAGTTGTGCAACTCAAGCAACTGGCACCAGAGTCTTAGACAGGATTTAGAAACTGTGTACCCAAAAAACCCAATATTGGCAATTGTAAAATGTTGTGGGTGTCCTATCTTTCAGCGGATTTCACAATATACTCAGATTACAAACATAAATGTATTTACTGATTGAAATAAGAAATAATATCTTCATACAATGTCATAGGAATTGAGGTGGAAAAATTCAATTATATGCTCAATCAACATTTTAAGAAATCCTTCACAAAAATATTTGTGTGTCCTGTGAGCCTTGGTCACTCTGAATTATGAGCACTAGACTTCAAAAAGTATTCCAGACAATGTCCCATCACTAGTAAATTTCCTTTTTGTTTTTCAGTGGTGGAAAGGATAGTTGTTACAATATGCTGCAGTGTGTCTCTGAAGGACATGACATTACAGCTTTAGCAAATCTGATGCCAAAAGACAAAGGTACGACTCAATATTTCTGAGGGAAATAAAAAAAATACTTATAAGTATTTCTTCTCACTCTCTTATTTATCACTGTAAACATTCTTTAGAGATTAACTTTACTTTATCTATTTTGATGATTCTCACCACCCAATTTTTCTGAGAGCTCCGAGATTTTTGACTTGCAATAAAAAAAAAGGTTTTCCAGTAAAGTGTATTTCTTTAAGTAAATCAGACAGCCAGTTTATACCCTGGTATAACATGATATGACATGGTCTGCACATATTCAATTGGTAAGAAAGACTAAGATCTATATATATTAGAATATATAATATCTGTACAGCACCTACTTGACTAAAGGAAAGAAAAATGTTATGCTTATGATGAGTTATTTTTCGGATGTCAGATCATGTTTTTACTCCAAATGCAAATTTAACCCATTCACACTCATAGCGGCCAAAACAGGCTTGATGTTTTTGGAAATATTTTTGTAAGTAGAAATCAGAACCTGTTCAAGCCAAACGACATATCTCCTTCAAATATTTTGTGAACTTTCACATTATTCCCTAGTTAATTCTATAAAGTATGAGAGTAGCAGACGATACCTTCTAGAGGAACACTGCTTGTGAGTGGGTTAGATAAGTTTACCCATTTGAATCTCTATTGCACCTTTCTTTTTGACAACTTCGAACATAACTCCAGTTCCAGCAATATTTATAAAGATATTTGTAGAGGTATTGTTTAAACCTACAGGTACAGCGACTTTAAGCAGTGTATAAGGTTAATTTGCAAGATTTGGTAGCACCGCTAGGCTAGTTGATTTCAGGATTTGGTCACCCTTAGTATTTACCCCAGTACTCAAGCAACTGAGCCAAATGACATTTTCATGAGTGCAGCAGGCACAGACTCACTGGGGGTTGTGGCATGCCTGACCCCCTTAAGATGCTATTCTTGCATTTTCAGTAAAAACAGTAATGTACTTGCTGGAACGGTTGAGTCAGATGGATGTTTTGCTAGCCCAGACAATTCTTTACTCATCCATTGTGGGTGTGTAATTGTCTGTTAAATACACTGCCTTCAGTCAAATACTTCTTAGAATATTTCCATTTGTGTCAGACGGTAAAATAGTCTATCTCTAATCTAAATACATTTTCATCTCTTCCTCTTAGATGAGCTGGATAGTTATATGTACCAGACAGTAGGGCACCATGCGGTGGACCTGTACGCCGAGGCCATGGACCTACCACTCTACAGACACACTATAGAGGGCAGCTCTGTGCAGCAGGGACGAGACTACCAAGTCACAGATGATGATGAGGTGGAGGACCTCTATAAACTACTACAGAAAGTACAGGTAATGGTATATTGAAATTGTAAAAAAGTTTAGCAGGAAGGAACTTGAAATTTACTTCTTATTGGGCCTAGTCAATGGTATCCCTAAGGTAATTCTGAACCTGCAGTGACCATCACATGTGTAAGTAATGAGATTTTGCCATTTGAGTGGAAAGTTGTAAATATTGAAATGAAATAGAATATGGATTGACAGAGGATGGTTGGCTATGCTATTCTCTACCTGATAACAATAAAAAATCTGGAGATACACCTTGTAATATGATTATGCTGCTGTGAGGTATGTTTTGGGATGGGACTTTCAACTAGGTTGCAATGGTACTGATCACTTTAAACCCAGTATGGTTCCACATTGTAATTTATGGGATATGCAATAAAGGAACATAACTACAAAGTGGCAGCTAAAAGAGTTAGATTATTATATTTATAGTATTTGAATGGAGATTCAGTCATATGTAAAATTACAATATTGAATTGTATTGAAATCGTATAATACCAAGACCCTTAATTTTGTGAAGCTACTATTAACAGTGTGAGTTTACATTAATTTACGTCTTTAATTTTTTAAGTTGCATTCAATCTTTTTAGCCTTCTATCTATATTAGCATTCTTTATTTTCAGCGGGAGTGTGGGATAGAGGGTGTGTCTGTTGGGGCTATCCTTTCTGACTACCAGAGGGTCAGAGTTGAACATGTGTAAGTCATTTTTACCAGATGGTAGTGATGTCATTGATATGAAATTTTATCGATTCGATTAATCGCTATATTTTTCGATTCGATTCGATTCGATTCGATACACCGCAACGTGTTCGTTGGGCACAATTAATTACCTAGTATATTGCTCAAAATAAAAAACATTCTTGCTTTTTTAATTCATTCATCAAACAGCAAATCTATGAATCAATTCTGTATTTATTCATTCATCAATTATTATAATCAATCATGTTGTTTAATTTTTTTTTTATTTCATTTGAATACACACATTACTTAATTTAATTTGTTTATCAATTTACTTTATATTTAATTTATTCTTTTATACCTATTACAATTCATTTTGTGGCGGTTATTTGTATCAATTTCATCCATAGCCACATTGTATGTCTATATGGACATTCGTTACATTTGCTCATTTTAGACACGAACGTTCGAAACGTTTGTATCTCGAATACTGCGCACATGATGAGCAGTACGTTTAGCGAACGTTTCAGAAATTGTTCTGAACGTACTGCGAATTCTATGTGCGCATTAAGATAAAATAGCGGCCGTTTGTTTTGGTGAGCGAATCGGTCTACCGCTCATGATTTTGCGTGTACTTACGGCTGAGAGCCGTAGTACAACGTAAAACATTACCACCAAAGGTAACGGCCGTTGGTTTGTTGGACCGAGCGATCGCTCATGAGTTTTTGCGTGTACTTACGGCTGACAGCCGTAGTACACGGTAGAACTTAACCCCCAAATGTAGCGGCATTTGGGGGTAAATTTTGTCGATTCTGGCGCATTGATACGGTAGCCTTATCGATGCGACTATCGACAGGGTCTTACTTAGCGGTGCATCGACTTGGCGACTATCGATGACATCCCTACCAGATGGTATGTGGAAAAGTGGCCAGTGACTTGGTTGTCTTTTCCCCAGTATCAGAAATGTATCTTTATTAGCTGAAATGCAAAAAATTGAATAATGTTTTAGTCAATATATTCCCTGAGGTGTTTCTGTTTCCTTCACCAGTTGATATGTTTTTCAAAAAAAGTGGTTCTTATGAAACTTATTCAGAATAACTCTTATCCTTAGATATTTATATTTTTGTAAGCCGGTATGTATATTGATGATGTTTCTGTCCAACAGAGGTCATCACTGCTAGTTTACTTGATGCTGGGATTTTCATGGAGAATCATATTTTGAGGACAATATCATTTGATGACAGCAGTGCTGTGGTTTGCAGGGGTAATGTTATTTTCATATTTTTTAAGGTACATGTGAGTTTTCTCGCTTGAAAATGGAAAATTACTCTCTTTCATGTCATGCCTGCTTTGTGAAAATCCTCCCTGGTTTCTTTTGTATGATTTAAACCTGATGATCTGCCTGTTCGTTTCAGGTGTGGCAGATTGGGCCTCACCTCTCTAGCCTACCTGTGGAGAAGAGAACAGACAGAATTACTTAAAGAAATGATAGACTGTCAGGTCAATGCAATACTCATCAAAGTTGCTGCACTAGGCAAGTACATGTGTATCATTTCTGATAATAATAACATTGTTATTATTATCATTATTATTATTATCATTATTATTATTATTATTATCATTATTATCATTATTATTATTATCATTATCATTATTATTATTATTATGTATTTCAGTTTACTGAGATACATTATCAGATGATATGGTCTGCGGTTTCTACTCGACGGATGTGGTTTGCGGTTTTTCTCCTGGACGCAAACTGGTCGAGAAATTCTGTCAGCTAAGGATGTTGGCGCGTGTCGGGTGGGCATGTCTTTGTGTGGGTCTCTGCCGCGAGGGGCCTTATTGATTGGCCATTCATTTCGTTGGAGGTTTTTGATTGGCATGTTTTTTTGACATTGGCGCGGTTACGGTCCGCCATTTTGATATCGAGTTTCGCGAAATTTGAACCCCGATTTCAAAGCTTTGATTTGTGGCCATCTCTAACTTTAAAATTCCCTAACTGAAAGTTTTAACAAGCCAAGTATCTATATTTTTTAGATTAATTCTTTTGGTTTCGGAAAATCCAAAATATTTCGAGATATTTGTCATTACGCATCGGTGATGACGAGCTGACCATGGCGATAAGTCAATTTTTCATGGTTCCTCGCCGATTCCTTTCAGTTTTATCAAGTTATCGCCCCCCGATCCAAATATGAGTACCTACCTGGATAGATGAGATCCTCATCTATCTGATTCAATCATTTTTTAATTCCAACTTCAGGTTGGAAGCGAAAAAATAGCTATTCGCTACAACCGGAAGTTGATTTTTTTTGACAATGGCGAGGTTACTGTACGGCTTCCCTTCGATATGCATTTCACACAAAAAAAAACATACTATTTTCAAAAAATTGTCACGTCGCCGTTTCTGGGTCAAAAGTTACAAATGACCCATCAAAATGTTCGCAAGAAAGAGGGCTTTTACCCTATTATCATAACCTGTTTGTTATGTTTGTTATTTTTGGAAAAAAATGGCGTTGATCTTTTTGAAAATGGCGAGGTTGCGGCTTCCCTTCGATATGCATTTCACACAAAAAAAAACATACTATTTTCAAAAAATTGTCACGTCGCCGTTTCTGGGTCAAAAGTTACAAATGACCCATCAAAATGTTCGCAAGAAAGAGGGCTTTTACCCTATTATCATAACCTGTTTGTTATGTTTGTTATTTTTGGAAAAAAATGGCGTTGATCTTTTTGAAAATGGCGAGGTTACGGCTTCCCTTCGATATGCATTTCACACAAAAAACATACTATTTTTTTAAAAATTGTCACGTCGCCGTTTCTGTGTCAAAAGTTACGAATGACCCATCAAAATGTTCGCAAGAAAAAGGGCTTTTACCCTATTATCATAACCTGTTTGTTATGTTTGTTATTTTTGAAAAAAAATGGCGTTGTTTTTTTTGACAATGGCGAGGTTACGGCTTCCCTTCGATATGCATTTCACACAAAAAACATACTATTTTCAAAAAATTGTCACGTCGCCGTTTCTTGGTCAAAAGTTACAAATGACCCATCAAAATGTTCGCAAGAAAGAGGGCTTTTACCCTATTATCATAACCTGTTTGTTATGTTTGTTATTTTTGAAAAAAATGGCGACTTTGGAAAAAAACGGCAAAAACGGCTTTTTTCAATGTTGATTTAGGAACCCTGGCGAAATTCTCAATTTACTTATTAATTTCGCCACTAGAACCGAAAAAAAAGTTTCAACTTCAAGAAAACAGACTCTAAATAATACATCCTGCCCATTTGTGGAATTTCAATCGTAAAAAATGAACTTTGAAAAAACTGGAAGTAGTAAATTTCATTTTTCTTCAAAACCAATGTTAAGGTAAAACTTTGAGATGGTTCAAGGGATAATAACTATGTAATGAGACAACTGCTGTATCTGGTATTGTCATTGCATCTGTCAGGAGAGTAATTCAAGTTACTCCCAAAATATCACCGAAACAGACCAAGATAATTTCATTGTCAACACACCAATAAGATATGATAATTAGAAACGTCTGATTGTCATAAACCCTCCATCAGGAGGTCAAACGCAAAGGCTCAAATAGCTGAAACCCATGTCTGTTCTGCAAATGGGGCAAAACAAAATCATCTTTGAACTTACTAAAGGCTATAATTCATTTGATACTATTCTACAATTTGAAATGATTTTCATCTGTAGTGATATATTTTGGAGGACCAACAAAAGATAAAATGAGCATTTGCATTCTAAAATTATATTCAAGTTGAAGGATGATCTTATGTGACTATCAGAGTAACAGAATTGATTGAATTTACACACCTAACAACTGAGCATGCACACAGCTGCCCAGCATCCTCCACTTTACAAGATAAATACTCAAGTGGCCAAAGATGCATTTATCTGGCTGAGGTCATCATCTTGACAATTGGCTTGAGCCTGCTCACCTTATAACTGACCAAAAACCTTTAGATGTATGCTGCTGAACCATTCCCACCTGATCACATCTCCCCTAAAACTGACCATGAATGTTGATGGTTGAAGTGAACAATTTACTTGACAAACACTGCCTCATTTCTGGCCACACACTGTGTTAGAGGAACACTGCTGGACCATGGTAACCAAATTACATTATTCCCCCAAATGACCATGCATTATGGCAATTAGGGTTCAGCCATCAAAGAAAAAAGGACAGATTGCTTATGCTCTAGGGCACACTAGGACATCCCATCTTTCAAGTCAGTAGGGGCAATGGAATACAGAGTTATGTGGTAGCTCCCTCAGTTACATGGATATTATGTGGTTGTTCAGTTAATAAAATAAAAAAAGATCAGTTTAGTATAAATTTACATAAAAATGGTATTAACAAGTCATGTCCCTTTTAATATAGGAATTTCATATTGATATTAAAAAGGAGCTTCTAACCACAATGGCATTAATCAGCATGATATATATATATATATATATATATATATATATATATATATATATATATATATATATATATATATATATATATATATATATATATATTAGAGCTGCACTCACGGAGGGAGATCAACTCATGAGCTCACCACCCGTTTGACTCGTGAGCTCATGAGCTCGCGGATGTTCCGATTTTCCAAAAAAAATCTTATTTTCCAGCCCAGCTATTAAGAAATAAATATTTATTGGCAGACATTTATTAACATTGCCATGTTTATTTAATTATAAAACGTGCTGACGAGGTACAAAGGTCAACAACACTTGAATGTATACATTGGAGATTGTAAAGAAGACATGACAGCGATAAGCAGTTATGTATGTTGATAATTTGTGTTAGGTGCTCTGTGTTACGTGTGTGTTCCCAACATAGACGAGCTCACGATTAGAAAATTTCAGCTCGAACTCGGCGAGTTTGCTCCAGGGCTCGAGTCACTCGAATTCGTGAGTGTTGAGTGCAGCCCTAATATATATATATATATATATATATATATATATATATATATATATATATATATATATATATATATATATATATATATATATCGCGGATGTTCCGATTTTCCAAAAAAATCTTATTTTCCAGCCCAGCTATTAAGAAATAAATATTTATTGGCAGACATTAATTAACATTGCCTTGTTTATTTAATTATAAAACATGCTGACGAGGTACAAAGGTCAACAACGCTTGAATGTATACATTGGAGATTGTAAAGAAGACATGACAGCGATAAGCAGTTATGTATGTTGATAATTTGTGTTAGGTGCTCTGTGTTACGTGTGTGTTCCCAACATAGACGAGCTCACGATTAGAAAATTTCAGCTCGAACTCGGCGAGTTTGCTCCAGGGCTCGAGCCACTCGAATTCGTGAGTGTTGAGTGCAGCCCTAATATATATATATATATATATATATATATATATATATATATATATATATATATATATATATATATATATATATATATATATATATGTATATATATTCTACCATCCCTATTATTTGATTCGGATGACATGTTGTCAGAATGGGGTCAAATGACAGAGAAGGAAAACCAGAAGGTTGAATGACCGAGAGGTATTTTAATTATCTAAGTATCAAGCCCCTGTACAGGAAATGGATTTTCGTGTTTTATTCGCTTTTTCTGCCATATTCATGTCTACACCAACATGACGACCGCAACCGCCACAACCATCCCAACATACTACTCAGACCACGACTTAATAACAGTCTTCAACAACTAGAACCAAAAGCCCCAGCACAGACCATCAATAGATATCATCTTGACCTTCAATATAAAGCAAAATCGTTATGTAATATAGCTTTATTAATACTTCCTGAAATACACCTATGACGCTATTAGCGTCCTTCTTGTTATTATTATTATTATTATTATTATTATTATTGATGTTGTCATTGTCATCATCATCATCATCATCATCATCATCATTAAACCAATCATCCTCATTATTTCAATTATGGTATTTCAATAATAATAGTGCACTGTAATGATAGTGCTAATGCTCTTTTTTTGTTTCAGGTCTAGAACCTGCCAAGCACCTTGGAAAAACCCTAGAAGAAATATATCCTCACATGCTCAAAATGGTAAGCAAAACTAAAAGCTCTGAAAGCATAAGCAATTATTTGGCAGTACAATATTTCCAACCACTCCAGGATTTTGGCTAATTTAATCATTATTTCTAACAATGAAAATTATATCTGCATACCTCTATGCATTGACCACCTATAGAATGGCATCATTCCAAGCAGTACTTTTCCCATTTTGGGAAAGCTCTGTACACTAATAACATTACATTCCTGGCCAGACGCAATGGTGGCAGGGTTCTCTTGAACTCTCTGCAGTTCCCTCTTCTTCCTGCATGCAGTGAGCCCAAAGATGTACTGTACGATGTACACAACACCATTAAGAAGCTTTTGAAGATGCATTTGGGCTTCCTGGAAAAATCTTAATTTCGAGTTCTGTGTGAAGTGGTTTCAGCCCCAGCCTGAGTACTCCGAGTCGTGGGATCACCTTGACACCTGACGCACCACCCCTAGTATTTTAATACTGCTCTTTCTGCATTGTTGTATGTTACTGACATCACCTTATTTCTCCTCATGTTTTCAGACGGACCTGTATGGACTGAATGTCTGTGGAGAAGGTGGGGAGTATGAGACATTTACCCTAGATTGTCCACTCTTCAATAAGAAAATTGTATTGTAAGTATTACAGGAATAGTTTAACTCATTTACTCCAGTAGTTTATGGAATATCATTTTTGAAAATACTAAAAGTTGGAATAATTTTCTCAAATGTTTCAAGTTGACACAACAAACAAATTGTTGAATGATTAGTGGCCTGACTGTCAGGCAACTGTACAGTGTACAACACAGATATAGAAGTAGAGGATCTGATCTGTGCATATGAGAATAAGGATGTGGGCATTTTAAAAGTTTTTCATGAAACTAAGAAATATTTGCTAGTAATTAGCGAAAAGCCTTTATTCGGAATGATTAAGGCAGCAGATAAATCAAGTATGTATGGATGTTCATAAGCTGCACCAGTGTAACAGGTCTTGGATGATTTCCCCATTTGATAGTATTATTATTTGGTATTGAAATGAGTACTGGTAATATCCCCAATTTGAGTATTTGAGAATGTATTTGTCAACCTTATGCCTATCTCAGTATGTACCATATTCATCGGAATAAGCGCACAACCCCCAAATAATTGCACCCCTCCCCCTTTTTTTTGGAAAAATATTGGAAAGGGTAAACCAGGAGCCAGCTGAACCTCCCCAACCAAAGTTGATGTTTCCTCACCTTTACATGTGGTACCAGTACAGACCATAAATTGTCCTATTTTACAGTACTTGAACACTTTGCCTTCTTGGTCACCAATTCAGTCGCTCAAATGTCCAATCAGACATGGCGTAAAATAGACAAAAAATTGAATCTATAGTTCTGGGCAGTCATGGATTGTTGCCATGATCGGCACCACATATGGGGTGCAGCTAAATGGAAGATACCCCCAATACCCCTTCTAGTGAATTTTTTCCTAACTTGCTATGCACTCATGTGCTTATTTGAACGAATATGGTAACATATCTCTTATTCAGAGTTCAACATGTTTTTTCAGAGATGAGGTTGAATCAGTGCTGCATTCAGATGATGCCTTCTCACCTGTCGGCTACCTCAACCTCAAGAAAGCTCACCTGGAGAAGAAAGACATAGTAAGTTTCCCAATAACTTTTAGATTTAAGAATTATTTTACGAGATATTTGAAGGAGAGTTGTTGGTAGTGTTCTGATTAACATTTCTCCTTCAAATATTTTCTCTATTTTTCTTTCACCATAAAGATTTCCCCCAAATTTACAGGCTGCTTTTGGCCACTACAAGCAATAATGGGTTAACATATTCTTGCTTAGAATTCTTGCAAATTATCCCAGGACTTTGAATTCTTTTGAAATCTCCTTGGAATGAGGCCTGAATTGACAGACTACTTAATGGAGAGTTGTTGGTTTGGTTCATATTGACTTTTCTCAAATATTTAAAAAAAAATCCTCTTACAGTTCTCCTTCAAAACTTTCTTCTGAACTTATTTAATATTACTAAGGATTACTGGGACCAGTGACAAATTATCTGATGGGAAGTTGTTTGTTTATTTCCAATTGACAACTGTCCTTTAAATATTTTTCAAAAGATTCTTTGTTCAGTGGGACAACACCAGCAGGGCTAGGCCTTTCTTAGTTGCCACAGGCATAAATAGGTTAACCTATATGGCCATAGCAGCCAGAAACAAGCCGCCTATTTTGGTTGCAACTTTAACCATAAACGTGGGCTATGCCATTATTTGATGTAAGAAAATCATTTGATAGGTCAAAAGATAGTGATTAACTAAATCAATAATATTTCTCTTTTGTCTTAAATGAAATGGGTTTCTAACTACTGAAATGAATATTATTGCTGTACTGTTATTTCAGTTGGGTAGATTTACACAATTTGAAAATTTTAACTGGGAATATTTGGATGTTTCTTCACTGACTTTTTTGTTCAAGCTTTTACTAAAATTGATGTAGTGCTATCTGAATATTTTCTGTTTTTTTAGGTCAGTGTTCAAACATTATCATTTTATTCTGCACATATCCATCTCATATGTTCATGTTTTCATGTTTCAGGACACAAGTCAGAGCCATCTAGAGCGGCTTAAGAATTTACCTCTTAAAAGAAGCAATGATTTATTAAGAGAGCTATTTACAGAGGATGAACTGGATGAGATAAATAAATCACCCATTGCAGTGAGCTCAAAAACAGTCACGTCATCACAAGATAATGTAGATGTGGGTTAGTATAATGAAAATCTGCACAAGTTGAAAAACCTTTGGTATTTAGTTTACACTGGTGTTTGAGCTTACACATGTACTGACTAATTACTTCTAATCAACTCATTAATTATTTTTTTGTGTGTATTTTTTACGCCAAACTGTCTTAAAGTCACCTTGATTTTTTTTGCAACATTGAACATACACTGGGGTTCAACTGATGGAAGTGTTCATTTGTACTTTATAAAATTAAACTATCATGGACCACAATGAAGTTTTGATTACATGGAGGTTTTCAGATTTTAAATTCAGTTTGTCAAACCAGAATACCAAAAAAGGAAAATACATCAGCAGTAAATGACCTATTCAATGCAATAATTTTGCCTTATTTATACACACCTATTGTTTTTGTTTTATTTCAGTTCCAGAAGTAAATATCTGCCAGAGCAGGTCGGGTCTGGTGGGCATCTCTGGAATTCTGGCCATCATGCCAGAGCCCCCAGTTCCTATCACAGCGCTAGCACAGTCCGTCATGGAGAAACTTAAAGGTAGGCTTATTCGGAAAATTACAGTATTTTAGTTGCATAACCGTCCTTAGGGCATAGAATAGGGATCCGCCTTGGCCTAGTGGTTGCAATGCCTGGCTCCTAAGTGAGTGTGAGGTCGCAGGTTTGGGATCCCCATAAGGGATTGGCCTGGTTAATATGTATAAATGTGTGGCATTGTGGAGGGCTGTCTATGGTGCATCTGCAACTGACCGCTTGGAACTGTTCCTAAAGGGTTCATAATTTCTCCCCAATTCTGGGTATCTATCTTAGCTGGGAAAATGACTTAAAAACCAATTCCTTCTTTCCTTCCTCTATGTGGTATAAACAATGATATGAGCTGTTTACAAAAGCAACACTGACACCAGCTATTTGGATGTAATGAAAGGTGAAGAATACTTTTCATAGTATTTTTGATAGGTTTGTTAATCAGATATCAACTTGTAAATCCTCTTAAAGTATTTGATGAATTCATGCTTTATATCTCTGATACATGATTGATTTCACGCTTATTTTATACATTTTTAGCCACTCTCACCGAGCTGTCAATGACCACAAAACAACTGTGTGCTGTTCACCTCTATGTTAGAAATATGGCTGACTTCGCAAAGGTCAATGCTGTCTATAAGACCTACTTTGGAACAAACCCACCTGTCAGGTAAGAGGCCTCATCTTGTTGTATTCCTACACCTGGTGGGGTGTTTAGAGATCTTCTAGATGTTGTTGTCTGGCCCCATGATACTTTTGAAAATAGCTTTGATATTAAGAATGATTGAACAAAATATTTCAAGGAGAGTTGTTGGTAGTATTGTGGTTAACATATCTATCTCAAATAAATTCCTAACTATTCTTTTCTGGTATGGTTTTATTAGAATTGCCAGGCTGCTCTTAGCTACTATGAGCATTAATGGGTTAACCCATCTATCCTGTATATATTTGTGATTAGAGCAGTTTTGAAAAAACACTAAAGAGAAATGTTAATCAGAAACCAGCACACAACTCTCCATTGAGTATTTTGTGATTTTATTCTTATGGTTGAAGCTATTTTCAAATGTGCGATAGATTTATCACTTCAGATGATATTCTTTTCTCAATCATGAGTTTTCTCATTCCTACTTAGATTTCCTTTGATGTATGTCATCTGGATCCATGTTACTTGAGGTAATAAAATGGGAATTCACAAAATAATTGAAGGACAGTCGTAAGTTATTGCATACATGGGTTAGTCTGAAACTTGTTTATTTGGTAATATGTGAACTTTCTTGTTAGGCATGGCGAAGCATATTGTATACTGTGTTAATATTGCGGCAGTTTTATTAATGTGTACTTTGCGCACCTCTGGAGTCTGCATCTATGTAACTGCGCACCATTGTTTAGATATCAGTTCCCATATGCAAAAACAAAATGTGCATCAAAGGCAGCTGCCTTCCGAGCCCATTATTTTATATGTGCAAAACTAACACAGTACCCTATTACCCCGCATACACCACGCCTTTTTATACACCACAACACCTATGTCAAGGAGGGGGTGCGTGTTATCAACAGGTACATAAACAGAACTTTTTTACATTGATGCTATGGGTGCGGGGCGTGTTTGGTAGCGAACATCTATCTTTAGTGAGTTCCTATTGTCTATTGTCCTGTCACCATGAAGATGTTATGATGATTGCTATTATGATACCCTATATGTACCAGCTCATGTTTAAAAATAGACTACCTGTACTGGTAATTGGTATCACCTGTACAGTGACTCTGATCACTATAAACACTGTACCGTAAATTCTCGCAAATCTCGGACACTTTTTATTAATTACGATTTTTGTTGGCTGATGGTGGCCGAAATTTACTGAAAATAGCGATCAAATGTCAGACACCGTGGCCAAGATTCGTCGATATTATCAATTGAAACGAAAGCTACATGTACTATGATGTAGATGGAACTGAAAATCGATCGCTAACTTCGTACACAAGAATATAATTTTCCCCCACAAAACCCTTATTGTCCAACTACCTGACTTGTCATTCCTCTTCTATATATACTAATAAAGTAACTTGCCTCCCTTGTATGTTGTTTATTTGTTTATTCTTGCTGCCGCACGTCAATTACGCATTGAATTATATACTTGTTCAAGTTGTTGACAAGTCTTATTTCGAAATGGCACCGCCCAAGCTGTATTCCGCTCTACACGCAGAAATGCAATACCTACTTCCGGTTTCGCACCGATCATCTTTTGGCGGATATGGGCACTAGAAACAATCGTTAATCATCTAAAATCAATCGCAAACTTTGGAAATCTAAATGTTTATTTCTTATATCAATGAAATTTACTTGGTGGCCGACTTTTGGTGAAATGTGTGCTTGGATGAATCGGGGGTTGGCGAATTTCCCCAATAATTATTTGGTAAATTAATTATAGTGGCCGAGTTTCCTAGGGCGGCCGAGATTTCCGAGAATTTACGGTAAGCCTCTAATTCAAGAGGCAACGCGGGTTACGGTACAAGGGTCAAGTACTTAACTGGACATACCACACTCCCCAACTCCGCCTGCATATTATTAACGGGGACTTTGATAATACAATATAATAGATTGAGTGATGTTATTTGGTATTCAAGGTTTTTATTAAACAGTGTCCATAATTTTCATTTTTTCAAAGCTGTCCTTGGATTAGGACACATCCAAATGCATAAAGGAAGTCAGGAAATAGACAAACACCTGCTATAATGACCTTGTTTGAGATTGGGTAATAATATGTTTATTTTCAAATTTGTCTGACCTGAGTTTGTAAAGTCAGACAAAATGACAGCAAAGTTTGGTTATGATCTTAGAAAGATTCAGAATTAGTCAAATTTTAATTAAGTCTTATCGAAATTGGTCTTTGGTGGTTGGATAAATGTGATCATGTAACAATAAAGGATCAACCATTTTTTCACTTGTTCTGTAATACTTCAGTGTGTTGAAATAGAAGAATTTTTTAGATCAAAGGCAAGCGTTATCATTTGACTTATCATATCTCATTCTTGTATACAGCAATAGCCACATTTTAAAATTTTGCTATCTTTTAGGGTTTGCGTGCAACTGGACTTGCCAGAGAATGTAGCATTGACGTTGGACTGCTGTGGATATAAGGAGGGTGAGGGAGGCGATGCTAGTACACGACTCACCATGCATGTGCAGGGCCTGTCTCACTGGGCACCTGCTAACATAGGACCTTACAGTCAGTCAGTCAAGGTGAGGGATGAATCATGCAATATTTACCCCCTGGGTAAGAGACAAAATGCTGGCCTATATATAATCCTAGGTTCTGAGTATGGCATTGGCAGCTATTTTACAAGTTAGGTAGCTGCCAATGTCATACGGGTACCAGCAGGTATACTCAGATGGCCGCTCACAGTGCCTCCTTTTCTTGTCTGTTAGGATGTGTTTAAACAGCAATATACTTCTTGTATGAAGGTGGGCAGTGGTGGGAACTTGGGTTTAACTAGAGAATGACCTAAGAAACTATTTGGGCCTACGTTTTATTCATGGTGGAATTGTCCTCTGAACAATATGCAGCGGCTGTATACTAAGCAGATGGCAATTCTTTTGAAACATACAAGATTAGGTGATCTCCACCATTAAAATTATTAAAAATATTTAAATAGAAAAGGCAGTTGAATTAAGTAGTTTGTCTTAACTTAACATTTTAATGTTAAAATATGCCCCTAAAAAGATTTAATGAGGACACATGGGGCCTGTATGTGTGGGTAATCACAGCCAGTTACAATGAGAAGCAACAAGAGATTTCTTTGCACTTGGTACCATTTTATATTGTTATGATTCAGTAAACATAACACAACCATGTCAATAAGTGTATGTAATCAATAATTTAGGTGCCATATATTTTAGACTGACATATTGAGTGTCCTCCTGACTCTGATTCTATGATTTTCAGGTGGGAAATAGTATATATGTGGCTGGACAAATAGCAATGATTCCAACCTCCCTGCAGTTGGTTCCAGACATCAGGGCCCAATCCCGCCTCTCACTTCGACATGTGAGCAGAGTCCTCGCCGCAATGCATGCTGGGATTGATATCAGTAGTGTTGTCCTGGCAATTTGCTATGTCACCCACCATGAGTACATCCAACATGCAAGGAAAGAGTTGCAACATGCTCTCAGAGAATGTCAGGTGAGTTGTACTATCAGCCCATCTGTATCTAGAGTGTACAACTCATTAGATAGAAGAAAATTGGAAAAGTATTTGATGATGTATTCTCAACCCATTCATCCCATTCAAAACCGCCTGACTATTTTGGTGATATCTCTTTAACAAAAGCAACGTAGGGCTCGACGCTAACAGTGGTCCTATGGCCCCAGGCCTGTAAAATTTCCCCAAAAAGGCTTCGGGCCAGTAAAAAAATAATTCAACTGGTCCTACAGGGCTAGTAAACATTTGGGGGCATTCTTATTAACAAGTTTCCCCTCAACTGAGAGTAGTAGACGGAGTGGGCACTGTCCATGCATCATCAAATTTCGCTGCCTCTCACTATGAGTCATAGATAACCTGTGTACCCCAGGATTGGCTGCCTGCTGATCCCATCTCCTTGGCAACCTATCTGACCTAGATATGATGACAGTCTGTATACCCAGCCAGCCAGTCAGTCTCTCTTCTGCTTGCTTACTGCACAAATCACGTGACCAATACCTCCCCAGGCTAAACCGCGTAACCCGAGGCGCACATACCCTAGGTACTAGCATGCTGTGCCTATTGGGTTGCTGATCAAGGGGATGTATTTCTCTGCCCTCAAGAATACCCCAAATGTTTTTGAAATAAATGAACAAAAAAAAAATGTCTGTGAATTTTATGCAATGTTTTTTTCTTTTTATGTTAAAGAAGAATTTGTAGGACCAGTACAATTTTTGCAGGACCAGTAGATCCTCAGTGGTACTGGTCCTACGGAGCCAGTACCATTTTGAGTTAGCGTTGAGGCCTGCAACAGTTGGAAAATATTTGAAGGAGAGTTTTTAATTAAAACCTTATTCATTACTCTCCTTCATATAGTTGGCAAATCAATGCTTTATTCCGAAGTTATTTTCAAAAGTATAACAGGTCCAGACGACACTGGTCAAGTGGATCTCCAAGCATGAATGGGTTTAACACAAGATGAACAATAACTTTCACTCAAGTATTTCTAAGAATATTTCGTTGCTGTTAAAATTCTTACTGAAACCGCAATCAGCCAGGCCACTATATCAATATGTCCAGTGCTGCTTCATTAAGACCCCTGAGACTATTTGTTAAAGGATGGAAATCTTGTAGTGATTTAATAAAAATGGTTGTGTATTGATAGTTTTTTTGTGTTTTTTATTACAGGAGAGTCCCTCTGGCCCTCTGGTGGAGTATGTGGTAGTCCCTGCTTTACCTAAAGGTGCGCTGGTCGAATGGCAGGTCATCGCAAATACAGACTCACAACAGTGGCAGTGTAAGCATACACATGTACAATTAGTGATTAAGAAATAAAGCAAACTTATTTTCAAATAGAACATTTTATCAGCAGAGTTATGGTAAAAAAATTGTGCAGTTTAATTTTTCATTAGTGGATACTGTGAGTAACATGAAAACCCTACCTATTTTAATATCAAATGTTTCATGTTTGGGTGAATTTCATTTCACTTTATTTAATATTGTTATTTTGTGTGTGTGTGGTTTTTTTTTTTTTTGGGGGGGGGGATGGAGGTGGATCTTTGTATGAAGGTGACGGGTGTGTGGGCTTTATAAAAGCCTTCCCTTAAAAAAACATTTCTTAGTGAAAGTTTCATACTTGGATGAACTTGACTGATAGTTAATCCAGGTGTAAGCTTTGTAATACTTTCAATTAAAATCTTGCCTGTTCTATGCTTGACTTTTACTCACAAACAGAATATTACTCAACATACAGCTTACTTATGAAATAGAAAGTATTCTTACATATAACATTTACAGAGGTCTAGAGAAAATTGTTTGCAAATATCAAAAACTTTTGGCTATCAGCTGTAGATATAGCAGGTGTTTTGAAGGATATGTCAAACCTCCTCAAAGAGCTAATGTGTGCCTCAAATTTCAAATGTTTAGTTTTGGTGTGCCGATTACAGATTTAAGCTGACAACAAACCCTGTTTATAAAAATCCTCTTCAGAATTTGAATGTTAAATATACTAGTGAAAATTTAGTCTTTGACTTTAGCTCAAAATATATGCCCAACCTGCCCCCACTCTTTTCAGACTTTAAATTTAAGATTTTCATTATGAATAAGCCAATTTAATTTGGGCCGAAAAAAAATCCCATTTTCCTCCTTCAGATAATATGTATTTCCTATTGAAAGTATCCATCAATTTCAGGCTCATCTAGTAGCAAGTCACTAGGAGATAAGTGTGTTCTAAAGATGGAAACTAGGGAGAAGAATGTTGATGGGACTGACCTTCATTCGAGTATGGTCTCACTAGGTGAGTAGGAATGATATGGTACTTGGGGGAAGATCCAGGATTTTGATTTATATGAGAAGGTTGCTTCATTTTGACAGAGAGGTAGACCTACCCTGATATTAGACCTAACCTATCTTTGATTTGATGCACCCCTGGAGTTTGCATTTATTAAACTGTGCACCATTATTTGGACATACAATCCCTATGCTGGTATTGTACAGCACACTGACACATTAGCTTGTCATTCAATGCCTGTATGAAACTGTACATCAAAGGAAGCTCCCTGCTTAGCGTGCATTACTTTATTTATGCAAATTTAACATGGTATACAGTATTTGGAGATGCACTTAGGAATTTTCAGTGTTGATATACATATGTATTGATATGGTAACCTGACCTTAACTAGCACAAAAAATGTTTGATAACTTATATGATTATCTAAAATACCATATATTAGAGGATTTTAAAAAGACACAGTTTAGATTGATTTGTTTTAGAATTAAATCCATTTCTTGATCTTTTCTGCTCTCTTTATCTTGTTTTGTCTCTACCCTTGATGTATAATTTGTGTTAACTTTGTACATGGGTATCATAGTCCGCAGGATAGACGGGTTGACTGGTACCAGTCAGAGGTACAAAACGTAACCTATGTTTTTGAATGGCCATGAGTCCCTACTTTGAGAATATGCATGATGGACCGCTTGAAGTGGTAGCTTATACTGAGAAAACTGGCGCTTCTTATATCACGATTTTACCTTTTTTATGCCAAATTGGACAATTCACAGATTTCAGGGGCCTTGTATTTCCTTAACTAATAATCATATATCAGTTAAATCCACAGGTCTTAATAAGTATGTTACATAGATGCTATAAACAGAAAATATAATTTGAATATTGACCCTTTGGTGAAATAAGGTCATTTGAAAATGGCCATTTGACCTCCAATAAGAACCGTTTGTTTATTCACATCACTGATTTCAGGGCCTTGAATTTCCAGATTTGACAATCACACAGCAATCAAATCCCCAGGTCTGAATAAGTATGTTACAGATATACAGCAAAAAGAAAGAAACAATTTTAATATTGACCCTTTGGTCAAATAAGGTCATTTGAAAATAGCCATTTGCCCTTAGATAAGGACATAATGGTTATTTGGTACCAGTTGGGGGGACCGCATAAATTGGTACCAGTTGGGGGGACCTCCAATAACCCATATACTTTGAAAGCCCTTGAACCCCTCTTTAAATCCCTGCATGATGGACTTCTGCATCTAGTAGCTGTTTTGGAATATTGACCTCCAAAAGTACCGGGTATGTCCCTTTTTATGCCAAAATGGACAATTCATTTAGCATTTTTTTTTCTAGAATCTTCTGTTGGAACCTTACCTTCTTGCAAAGAATTCATGACAGACATTCTAAGCTTCTACACGACCAACCATGAGGACCTTTTGACCTTGAGAATATTCTATCGTCAGGATGTATTTAGAATGGATGACTTATACACAGGTGAGTGGATTATCATGACAAAGGTCTAAGCAAGGAGGTTGTTTTAGCATTATTTTGGCCACCCAAACCCTTTTACTATGCAACACCAGGACATCAAAATATGGTGATCAGTTTCGGAATGTGCAATTTAAAACCGGATATTAATAAAATTCCTTTGGCATTAAATGCTGATTTTTTAAGATTATGTAAGGAGTGTATATATTTTCATCAATACCAATTCAAATGCTGATAAAGACAAATCAAATACTTAAATATATAAAGATATTAACAATCTCTTATTTGTCATAAACAATACTTTATAGGGAAGGAGGAATAATGTACTTTGATATAAATTATGGTGTTTTATACTAAATCAAAATTATATCTGGTTTTGAAAAACACTTAGAAATTCATGAATAAGGTGTAAGTGTAAATACTATAATGCATTATAATGTTCAATTTCACAAAAATATTTACAAGAAATATTTGGGTCCTCTCGGCTACTGCAGTTATGAATGTGTTTAGTTTATTGTGTATATCATGTCCTGAGACAGTTTAGTTGGTAATAAAAACACTTTACTAAGATCCCCTTTTCCAAAAATTCTTTTTGTGATCCTGGCTTTTACAGAATACAGGATTTCATTCTTTGATGAAATAAAAGTCCACCCTGCTATACCTTGCCCTGCCATTTGCTGATTAATTTTCTAAGGGGACAGTCATTCTCTGAAGTTGTTGTGGATGCTTTTGAATTGATTTTCTATTCAGAAAAGCTTTTAATAAGTTTTAGCTGAGCTGGCGGAAATCCACCACCAGAAAATTTCATCAGGTTGCCATGGCAACTGACACTTAAAGCCAATTCTCTCTCTTCTTTGCTTGCTTGGACATTGATTCCATTTGACACCTTCCTTTTATCCTGCCATTTGTACACAGCAAGTCACTTTTCTATGTAGAACTGGCCATGTGAACAAAAAATAACTAATTTAATTTCTGAATAAAAGGGCACTACAGGTTACACAATACAAGTCTTTTTTTCCGTTTAGACTTGGCCATGCAATTGGAAAATATTTAGTTTAAGTTCTAGGCAAAAGTGGCGCCACACGTCTCACTGAGCTTGCATGTTCCAATAAATGCCTGATTTGTAGGTAAAGTTTCATTCTGTTCATGTTTTATGTGTTTTTGATCCAAGGCAGTTAGACCCTGTCATGTTAGTATTTATTGGATAGCTCTCGCTGAGTACTCTCAGATGAGTACCCATGTGCCAGGGTTTTAATCTTTTTTCAGGTTTTTTGCATCACTTTGTATTGGCCAAATTAGCCACCAGCAGCGTAAGGGCTAAAAAAAACTTAAAATTTGTGTAATAATTCAACCCATCGAAGCTCACAGCAGCCAAAAAAAGCAGCCTGATAATTATGATGAAATCTTGTATGCAAGAGAATTGTAAGGAAAATATTTGATGGAGAAATTTTGATCAGGATATAAACAACAATTCTCCTTCAAACATTTTGTAAAATCACCCTCAATTCTCAAGTTATTGTCAAGAGTATTTTAGATAGAGACGACAATTTATGAAGTAACTCTTAAGTATTAATGGGTTAAGATGTGTTTTTTGTGTAATAGTCTGTGTTGAACTTTATATACTCTTCAAAATTGTTCCTTGATTCTTCATATTCTTCTAATAAAATTTTCTTTTTGTTTTCAGGGTATTCTTCAGCCATGAAGTCATTGGGTGCAGTGCAGAGTCCGGTACCAGTCTTTCTTCCAGTCCAAGGCTTTGAAAGGGACACACAGCTTTTGACCATTTGTAATTGAGATACAATATTCCAACACAATATGATTGATTTTTCATATCAAGTTCATTTGTCTTGTGGGCATTTCATTTTTATCATGGACCCAAATATTGTTATTTAAACTGAATACTGTGTCAATATTGCAGCAATTTGATTAATGTGTACCTAGGGCATCCCTGGAGTCTGCACTTAATAAAGTGAGCACCACTATTAGGACATCCAATACCTATGCCAGTAGTGTACAGAATGCTGACATGGAAGCTTGCCATTAACACCTATGAGCAAAAAATAAACTGCGCATCAAAGGCAGCTGCTTGCCAAGTGCACTTCTTTATATGCGCAAAATTAAAACGGTATACAGTACATTTGTTGAGGACTTTGTGCACATATTTATTTAAGCCATCATTTATATATTTGGTATATGAATGAACACCATTTTGATATGCTGATGGCGATAAGAATGAAATAAAGATTGCATTTACCCAAGACTGTTGTTGTGTTTTAAGGTACAAGGTGAGAAGGAATGCATTTAACCATTGTTCATTATAAAACTATAAACATTAGACAGACTTGAGTCTACTGGACTTATGTGTTGTTTTGAAGGCTCACACATGATGTAAACTTATGCTTAAGAAGTGCCTGACTATTAGTCTATTTTTTCAAAATATTTGTGTGGCACCTTATTAAGGCCTGGCTATTTTGACAGTCTTTCTAATTAAAGCATTTATTAGTAAATATTTTGAACGAGTAACGTTCATTATATGTTGATTTGGATTTCTGTTAAATCTTCACTATTTCTGCCATATAGAGGCTGAATTGTGACTAGCCAGCTGTTGGAGGAAACCAGTGTACCCAGGTAAGACCACCGCCAAACCCAAAGTCACTGGCAACTTTCTCACTTGCCCGGAGTAGGATTCGAACCTGATGTCTTGGACTACTGCATGGCTGGCCCTCATTAGATTGATATACTAACTGCAAATGTTTTGGTAATTTTTTCATTTGAAATTCTAATACTTTCCTGAAGTTAATTGTTAACTTATTTATGCTTACAGAGGCCAAAAGCATACTAATAATTTTGATGAAATATTTCAAGCAAAACATCCTTTGAAAAATATTTGAAGGAGAAATGTTTTTCAGAAAATTGCAAAAAACTCTTCTTGAAATATTTTGGTAAAATAATTCTTAATTTCCAAGTTTTTGCCAAAAGTATCAAAGACGCATGCAGCAATTTCAAGAGGAACAATTGAGCGTTGATGGGTTAAAGAAAGAAAATAACTAAACAGTAAGGTTATTTTAGTGCATTTCAGATGAGGGTGTATGTACTAAAATGTTGCTAAGTGTAATAAATATGAATGGGGGTAGTTAACCCTTTCCCGTTGTGGAATTTTGGTTGATAACAGAAGTAGGTATGACTAACATTTCATTTCCCAATTTTCCAAAATATATCTTGTTTAGAAATATTTTGCCAATATTGACAGGCCTGTATTTGGTGCTATATGCACACATGGGTTAAACTCTTCACATCCCTGCAACAAGTGTACTGGGCAACTAGTATTGACTTTTTCTCCCAATAGCGAAAAATATTTCTATACGTGACAGATAGCATATCCGACCCAATTGCAAATGGGTGATGCTTTCAAATACTTATCTGAATGTAAGGATTGGTTAACGTACTATGATATCTCTCTGTTTGGCTGTCATTTAAGATGATTAGGGATGTTTGTACTTTCTTTCACTTTCATTTACATGGTGGGGCAGGTATGTAAATATCTTGATAACAGAGCAATATTTTGAAAGATATTTGACTGTAAGTTGTTCCAGTTGGATTGTGCAATTTCTCCACAAACAGTTAATACTAGTATATATATATATATATATATATATATTTTTGTATAGTTAATATATTATATCTGAGCCTACGTTGCTAGACTATGTGTGTAACTAGGTTATCATCAGCTGTTTTGCAATACAGCCACCCTTGAAATGTTTCTTTAACTTAATCAACTCATTATATCTGCAAATTAATTTTATCAACATTTTTTTTATTTGAGGGGGGGGGGGGGGAGGAGCAATATATGCTTCTTTATAAATAGAACAAAATTAATTTATAACATCAATGCAATGCATAAATTCTGTCATATATATTCAATTTTTTTTTTGGGGGGGGGGGGGGGGGAGGGGGGGGAGTAGCACTTAATGCTTCTTTAAAAAGATTTCACTTAAGTGCATTATTGTTGCAGATATTAATACATTTGGTTAAATTTACTTTCTTTCTTTATCTTCAATATTTTTTCTTCCATTGTCTTTGTATTATTCATTTTTATGGGGAGGGGGGTGCAATAAGAGAACGTTGACATATTTATTCTGTACAAACACAATAAATAAATAACAAACAAAAGCATTGTCACAACTCATCCCGCCCATTTATTCGTTCAGTGCAAGTAACAAATGGCTTCAGTGCAACAGTCCTATGTGTCCAGTATATGCAGTTTGTACATTTGACTTTTCTGGTGGTCACAGAATACCCAGTTTCCAAACACCCCAAACCCTGACAGAGGGTGCACACTTCCCGACTTCCCGCTAGACCCCTTGCATCATAAATCGGAACTAGTCTCAGTATAAAAGTCTACCACACAAACACAGGATAAAAGATAGCGTCCCTTTATATTAAACACGGGAGACCCTCTACCAGAAAGTGGAATCATAAATAATAAAATGTTATAAAATCCATTTGTACATATTCATAGCGGGAAGTTCAAAGGTCGCGACGCCCCCCATCAGACAATGCATATCGATCAGTGGTTCTCATATTAGATTCTTATTGTTATGTTAAGTAGTTATGTGCCTTCTTGTCCACCACCAATGCCTCAAATTAAGGCACAATCATGTTTGAAAGACAGCCAAGCAGTTCTGCATAATGAACAAGTACTTGCTGTCCTTATTAGGAGGGGCAGCATTGGTTCCTTCCATGTGGTCTGGAGAATTCAATTCCTAGCAATATTCTAGGAAATTTAATTCTTAAAAAGGAAAAGATTCCAGATAAAGAAAAGCACTTATTTTGGACAATTCTAATGGTCTAGAAATATTCCTAGAATGTAGGAAAAAGAACACCCTAGATGTGGATAATTACATTACTGTGGCTATTTCACCATCTCTAAGGCTCAGACAAAACTGAGAACTAGATCTGGACAATTTAATTTCATCAGGGTGATTGGATATCCATGATGTTTTTTTTTAATTCAAGATAAAAGTACTAGCTTTGAATAAGACCTGCCAGAGCACAGGCTATTCTAGTGATTTCATTTTGCTTCAAGACAAAAGTACTAGGTCAGGATTGAGTTCATAAGACTCTAGAAAAAGAAATTTCTAGTTCTGGATTATTCCTTAGCTCTGGCTATTCTAGTGAGACCAGGTCCTGAGCGAAAAAGAAAAACATTCTTAGCCATTCCTAGGACACTGCAGCTTGCCCTCTATATATATTCACCACTCGGAGGACTCAGTCAGCTTGTGTTATCTGATATGTCATTGACAGGCCTTCCAGCAGGGCCGGCGAATATATTTACCCCACATAAATAATCTTTATGAGTTGCTGGGTGTATTTCTGGGGGTACTAAGATGCTGTGAAGCCAGAGATTGCAGCTAACACATGTGGGGCCCTGGTATTATATTAGGAAAGCGCTGACACGCCGGGGAGTGCCAGGTCTCTCTAGAGATAGCTAGGTGCTGCCCCCTAGAGAGAAAATACCTACTGTCCTGAGTTACTCATTGGTCAAAGTGATGGCTCTTGCTCCTCGGCGAATCAGCACCACCTATGGGCCAGCCCAGCTGTTTCTCTCGATCCACATTTCTCTTGTTATTATAGGCATCTTAAACCTTCTCCCTTCGAGGGTCGGCATGGAATATTCCATCTCTGTACTGTTATCAGGATTTTCAAAACATAAAGAGACTCTCATTGAGGATTCCAAACCTAGGATAAATCCTTTAGTAGGATATCCTATATATCTGTTGAGATCATTGCATCATCAACATGTTAAAGTACTTGAGTGATTCTTCTTATTTGTTGGTAAATTCCTGCTATGGGATATCCAATGTCTGTTGAGACCTAATTGTATACAAATTCCTTTTTGTAATATATCCCTTAGTCTTCAATGATCATAACATCTTAACCATGTAAATAGATTCATGGATGATTCTTTCAAATTGTAGGTACTCCTACAGTAAGAATATCCCACTTCTATTCAAATCAAGTTATCATGTAAGGAGTCCCAGCTATGGTCATTCCAAACAAGGAAAAAACCACATACCTCAAAATATACCCTTATTTAGAAATTAGTAGCTACTTACTGTAGAAGGGATTTCCTTCCCTGCTGGAAAGTTCAAGATGACCAAGCCTACGATTGCATTGTTTTGAGGTGTTTGGACACAGGTTCGAGACAGCTGCATATTTACAATCCCCTAATGAACTACTGTATTTCCTACGTGTCTTATTCCTGGCCAGTTCAAGTTCAATTCCAGCACCTTCAAGATGCGTGTAGTATACATGTTCTAGCTGATGAAAATGAGTTCGCAAAAAGCAAAAACTAATAAGTTAATTGAATACTTGTATACTTTATTCTTTGATTTACTCAATTTAGCTTTCCTAGATGAATGACTGTATACTTGAGAAAACAACTTGCCTAGACCAGGTTAAGACGGGGTTTGACAAATCCTAGTCTGACCACTATAAAATAAACAACCACAAAATAGTATTACACCAAGAAATAAGTTAGTACACCATTAATAGACAACAGGCTTTTCTTCTAGTTGTGGGAAAAAATATGATTGAATAAATCAAGATTTTTACTGCCTTCAAACCTTGCATTTTCCTTCACCACTTTATAACAAGTTGATGCTTGAACCATTGTGAGCTGAGAAAACAGGTGCGAAAACAATTAACAGTTTAATGAACAGGTCCCACCCATATCACAGGCTCTGAACCCATCATTGAGCTAAGCCTATAGTAAAAGGTTACACAACTACCAGCAAAAAACTTACAGCAACACTGTTGCACTTTGTACAGCGATCCCTGATCTAGACTACAGATTTCTCCTGGGATGAAAACTGAAGTTGGAAGACAATAAAAATCTCTAGATTTATGAAAAATGTTAGGCGTTCAACATCCATAGCAATTATAAAATATACCGCTTTGTCTATTCTTAGCAAGGGATTAGTAGCTAATCCTGATGCTTGTAATTCACTAGTAACTACAGATCATTGGTTTCATTACATACCAAAGAAATGTTGATAAAGTTGCTGTTACACTAATTATTATCATTACTTGAAATGTGAGAAAAAATTTGAAATGCACAAGTGAAGACTGAAAAAAGAGGTATATTTTATTCTGAGTATGCACAATTCGATCATGGTTAATATTGGATAAAAAAGTAGATCACTAAATCTCTGAATCTCTATATAGGGAGGGAATTTTATGTACAGTTCATGGGATGTTTTCCACTATGTTCAATGCAGTAAGAGTAGAAAGATGCTTATTAAAGTAAGTCTATATAAATCACCCTCATACCAAGTATATCATAAATATAACCCCTAAGGCGGGGATTTCTTTCATAAGACATTGTCATGCCTAAAAGTGTATGTTCAAGTAAGTGCTGCATGGGATTAATTAACCTCAAAGTTTCAATAGCAATAGGAGTTTGCTATATAGGCACCAGTGCCTTGAGATGAACACCAATTATGCATATGGTAGCTCTACAATACAGAACTTCACACCTAAGCATATTAAAATCAGCTCCGCAGAGTCCAACGTCTCTACTAGAGCAAGCTGAGAGCACTTTAACAAGAGCTTCTATACATCAATCACAGTGGAAAACAAACGGCTCTCATTTGCAAGTATAGTGCCAACAAATTTTTTAAAAAATCCTGTGCACAGAAAATATGTATAAGGGAGACGCAATCACAAGCGGGACAACAAAAAAAAAACAATTCAAAGTTACAAAAAAAGGGGTCCACCAGCTATTAATAGCAAAATACTAGCAATATCAAAATCTTAAAGGAAACAATCCGTGTAATCATTAAACCTTGATAAAGCTTGAAATCTTCACATCACAAGTTTCAAGTTGGAGCAAATTCCCAATACCTGAACCCCAAATGGATTCAATGGGATGAATCATAATGGTAAAACACATATAGTGTTATTCCTTCAAAAGACAAGTCTCCATCGACAATTACAAAATACCATTAGCAACATGACAAACACAATGCCCTAATAATGAAATAAAAGAGACCTTAGCTCGACTGCCTGACTAGTAATGAAATGGTGCATAGATAATCAGAGAGGACTTAAAGATTTTCAGCGAGACAGCAGCTATGGGGAGGGCAGAGGGGGGAGGGGTTGGGGAATGGGGGAAAAGCAAGGGTGAAAAGCTTTGTAATTTAATGAGTTTTCGGCGTGTCAGGCCGGTCATATGTACATCACACGTAGCTTCCAATGTCCGATTTCATTCAGCAAAGGTCAGTCTTCAAGACAGGCGGCAGTGACGTAGCAGTCGTCTTCCAATAGAAGCAATCTTGCGGGGAATTTTGTCAATTCCGCTACTTGCACTGCCTCTCATGCTGCCGTTGCTGCTGCTGCTGCTGCTTCTGCATCTTCGTCTGTGGTGTCATGGTGGCTAAGGACACTATAGAGGTATAGAGTAAGTTAGTTGTTCTTCTTGTTGTTGTTGTCAAGTGTCCCAGAGCATTCTTCCTTCTCCCTGTTCCCGTTGCGCGCCGCTTCCACACCAACAGTGTAGGGGGCACACCTATCATCAAGCTGCAAACAGGTTTGTACAGAGAAACACTCAAAGCCTATGTTCTTTCCGACCCACGATGACCATACCCAATGGGGGGCAGTCCTGGGTCCTACAAGCCACGTGTTTTTGGAGGGGAGGGGTGTGGCCAGGCAGGTGGTAGAATGGTTGCCATTACAAACGTGGCTGACATGGCCATTTTCTTGTACAAAAATGAGTGTGTTAGGAAGAGCAACTCTGTCGCCCCCTGGTGGGGAGTTTAGAAACCAGGGATGTAGCAGTAATCCTGGAGTGCGGAGAGGATGACGTAGGAGACCCAGAGGCCTACCAAGAAGAGCGTCGTGGGTAGCTTGTACTTGACGGTGCCGCCCAACTCTCCACCCGCCCAGGGTCTCCTGCGAGCCAGAATCATCATAATCGCTAGGAAGGCAAACACACAGAAGACGGTGACAGAGAAACCCAGCGCGCCAGGCACGACCTGGAATTTGGTTCCGTAGATGGCATGCTTGATGGCGGCAACGGTCCAGGCGATACCGATACCGAGGAATACGTTGACGGCGTTACTTCCAGTGACGTTACCAATTGACGAATCGGCGTAGGGATCTCCAATGGCTGCCACTTTACTGGCAAAGGTGTCTGAAAAATATTGAATGACACATATAGTGGACTGAGTGCTACCGGAAGCAGGCAGAAACACTAGGTGTTTAACATGTATATCAATTAGAAATACCATCCCCTTCCTTAGATTATCGTTCTACCAGGAAAATACGTTCCCTATGCATTTTTCACAGTATTTCATTCCAACTGTGAATTACTGCTCTACCAAAATAAGATACTTCCCCAAGACGTTTTTACAATAATCAGAATGAATCTTATCAATTTCTGCTGTTTAATAAGTATTTGATTATTTTTGATTGTTTTGTTATTACCTACCATGCCTGTAGCACCCTAAAAGAGCCTAATCTGATGGTAACTTTCTAACAAAGGCATTTCTTCATTAGACATTTGAAATAGAAATGTTAATCAGAAACCAACCAACACCTGAGAACAAAGATGTCTTCTTCAATAATTTATACCTATTTCTGAAGTTATTTATCAAGTAAAGATTTTGTATTAAAAAGGGTAGAATAACCTTTTAAGTCTGGTGAATTAAATGAAGTTTATCATTGCTGCTAAGCTGCTACACAATTTAATACTTCAAATATCTCCTTAAAGCATTGATGCTTTAAAGTTTTATTTCTTTAATAATTGGCAAGCTATGTCTGTTCTTTGATAGCAACAGCACAGCAAGTGAATTTTATTTCTTGCATATGAACCATACAAAATATGGGATTTTTTGCAATGAATCTTTTAGAAACATAGTTTTGAAAATAACATCTGTATACTCAAACCTGAACAGGCTCAATATTTAGAAATCTATTCTAAATTAATATGTTTGTCCTGTTCTATTTTACTTCCTCCAAATTCAGTCTTTTGCACAGAATGTAATTCAACACCTCACATTATATATAATGAAAAGCCTAAATGGTTGGTTTCTGATTGGTTGCTATTGAAATAAAGTAATAATATAAGTGATATACATGAGAATCAATTGCATAGTGTGTAAAGAAACATCCATGGACAGGGGTACATGTCTTTTTTAAAATTCTCAACTTGATTTCATCAAAGTATGGAATATTTACAACAAAGATATACAAAGGCAATTGTTAACAAAATGTCCATTAACAACTTCTTCCGATAGGATTAAGCATGCTATAAGAGTATACGAAGATGTATAATAGTTTCTTAAATATATACATATCTTGGTCAATGAAAAATATGAGATTGTTTTTCATAAGGATCATTATGTTACCTTAACAAAAATAAAATGAGAATGTTTGAGAGGAAAGTTGAATAAACTGTCAAATAATGATCCTGATTATCCTAGTCTAAGGTACGGTAAGGAATAACTCTACATCAATCTTCAATACTATTCTAATTAGGAAACATTAATAAAAAACATTGATTAGAATGAAGCGAAAACCTTACATATCTACTAACTAAAGCACCACACTTAGTAAGTAGGAACCATACAACCATTATTAAGCAACCATTATTATTGTTATTATGATTATGATTAATATAGCTATAATCATTTCGTATAGAGGTACATAAGTAAAGTTGATCAGTTGACTCATTAGATTTCAAACACTGTTATAAGGCATTGAACTCATTTGGCACGCCACTGTAACTGAGATGTTTGCCACCAGAGGTCTCTGGCGACAAGTTTAGTTCATCTCAATTCCAGTAGGAGGCTCTGCAGGGTGTTGATGACAGCATGAGGAACGTTACCCTAGCAACTGTTGTGTTGTTGCTCTTGCTATCACTTGGGAGTAGTATTCTTATTGTATTAATTTTGAGGGCTCTTGGCATAGAGAAGACAGAATGAGGGGAAAAGAAGGTATTACAGGGGGCTTACCAGCTCCTCCTGACTTTGTAGATTTGAGTGTTAGAAGTCCAGAATGTCAGTGATAAAATCATAAAATGATTAGATGAAAAATTGGGGCAAATAATAAGCGATCAGTGGAAAGCTGGTCAAGGCATGGACTATCTGGTTGAATTTGCCATATTCTAATAGGTATTTGTGGATTTTAAGTATTCTAATTGGTATTTGTAGTAGTAGGGGGAATATCTATTTGAATTTCCAATATTCTAATTGGATTTTATGACAGCAAGGAATTATCTAGTTAAATGTTAAGATGTTCAGGTTCTGGTTCCTGATTTTATGGTGATATGGGGAATATTCAATGGATTTGCATTATTCTACTTGGGATTTATGGTGGAGCGGAAAATCTATCCTTACCTATTGACAGGGTAATTATACTAATTGGTTGGGTTTGATTTTTAATTGGTCTGTTCCAGTACAATGGTATGATATAACATATTAGTAGATGACATACATTGTATCCTTATTTTTAAAAAGTTTCATAAAATGGTTAATAAAAGGTGGGTAATGGAAAATAAGAAATCAAAAGCACTAAAGACTAAATTGCAATGGGTTCTTCAAATTGTAAATTTTCAAAAACTCTTAACCTGGAACAGAACTACGTAATAAGAAGTTAATAAGAATGAGACTAGAACTAGATTATTATCATCATCAAAATTAGTGACAGACTGCTGAGATTGGCTTGGCTGCTTTATAATTCAAAAATATGGACATAGGACCTGAAAAAATAGTCTAATACAATACTGTTCAATAATTGTGGAATAACCATATTGGCAAAATGGCTTTTTCATGGGCTGGCTACTCCATGTAAGATAGTAATCCATTGGATGGGCAAGAGTGGGAAAAATGAAATCAAGACATAGAAAAATTTGGACATACAATGACATGGACTTGTGTAGCATGTTGATTTTACTGGTTTATCAAAGAGTTACTTATATAATTAATTAAGATTCATTAAGTTTGCAAGAAGCATGACAAAGGTCATAGCCTCTTCCCGATCCACCCCCCTCAACCTAGTTTTATTTCTTTATATATTTCTTTCACAGAGTCTAAACCAAATATTCACAACTGAGTTAAATGTGCCATATAACTACTAATCAATGCAAATAAGGCAGCCCTTGGGGCCATATGCTGCTACGAAAACTAATCACTTGTGCATTCATTTCATTCCTTTAATAGGTAAACCTTAATCCAATTCAGCATTGATAGAAACTGAAGATTGCTTAAATACAATCACTATGAAAATCAGCTGTTTCTTAAAATGGAATGTTGCTTTATAGGTAAACCTTAATCAATTTCAGCATTGATAGAAACTGAAGATTGCTTAATTACAATCACTATGAAAATCAGCTGTTTCTTAAAATGGAATTTTGCTTTATAGTTAAGGCTGTGATGCTGGTGACACACTCAAAATAAGACAACTCCTAGTTTAGCACTTCTGTACCCTTTCTAACAATAGTTATCCAATCCCTGAGGTCTTGGTGTTTCAAATATAAGTTTTCTTTAACTTACCTGCTTGAGCTGACGTCAATATTAGTACAGTTTCAATTTTACAGTGTTTTACCTCAAATGAGGTTTTCTTGATCAATAAAGGTTCATTTTATTTATAAATACCATACATGTCTGCGAAATATACTAAGCTAGGGCAACTGAAAGGCAAATTTGGAGTTCCTGCAAGAGAGTACCTTACAGCATGCGATTTTGGTGGAAACTTTTACTTAAGAAAGTAGGTCACGATGGTCAGACATGTTGACACAATGGTCAGACATGGTGACCTACTTTCCTAAGTAAAATTTCCACCAAAATCGCATCCTGTAAGGTATTCTCTTGCAGGAACTCCAAATTTGCCTTTCAGTTGCCCTAGCCTAGTATATTTCGCAGACATGTATGGTATTTATAAATAAAATGAACCTTTATTGATCAAGAAAACCTCATTTGAGGTAAAACACTGTAAAATTGAAACTGTACTAATATTGACGTCAGCTCAAGCAGGTAAGTTAAAGAAAACTTATATTTGAAACACCAAGACCTCAGGGATTGGATAACTATTGTTAGAAAGGGTACAGGAGTGCTAAACTATGAGTTGTCTTATTTTGAGTGTGTCACCAGCATCACAGCCTTAAACCTTAATCAATTTCAGCATTGATAGAAACTGAAGATTGCTTGAATACAATCACTATGAAAATCAGCTGTTTCTTAAAATGGTATGTTGCTTTATATTTATGATAATTAAAAGCACACTGAGGACAGCAACTTCTGTGAGGGCTTAAGTGCATGATACCCCAAAGGCCACCTTTGATATAAGCACTACTACTGGCTTTTTGCATAACCACGTAAACAAAAATTAAAATGATGCCACAAATAGTCCTAGTCTAAGGGAGAGAAACATTTGGCATTAAAACCAACAATGTATTACCTCAACAACAAAATATAAACATGTTCTTAAGAAGACTGAACTGACTACAAGTATAAGAAAATAACCTCCTTTACAAAATGTTCTTTGTTTTTCTTTGTGTCTCGCTTTCAACTTCAGCGGGTCAATACACAAACAGTTTTACTTTATCTCTTTTTCATAGCTTTACCCTTATTCAATTCAGTGACTTACAACTCATGTCTCTGCCTTACTTAAATAAGGTTTAAATCCACCCATTAAGTGTGGTGCAGGATTTGGCCACACATGGTAAATTTTGTGAGGGGGTTGTTCTCACCAAAGACAAAAGAAAACCTTCCAAATTCAGAAATTAACCTACTTCCTTGAAAGGGTAATAATAATAAAAGATATATTCTATACATCTTTACTAGCATTTACAAAATATAATCATTTTGATTAATTTGGGATATACTGTATGTTGCCAAAATAAGGAAAACTCATATGTATGAATCCCTTAAGTTGGAGTTTGATACAAAGTTTATACAGAGATCAAATCCTATCATTCACTCATCAATATCTTTTTAGGATGAACTTAAAAGCGATATCCTAAATCTTGAGTTCAGAGATAAGATATATGAGATATGAATTTGGAATTTCATTGACCATTCTTGCCATATTAAAGCTGAATCCTGCCTGGCAAATTGCTAGTGGTGAAAGAAAGCAATTTCGAGAAAAATCCACCACTTAAATCCAAAGTCACTAGCACCTTTCTCACATGCTTCAAGATAGACTTGAGTCGTATAAATGTGATCATAAGATTTTTTAGACCATTTAATGAATAAAGTGGTACTGTTGTGCTGTTTTATATTAAAGGATGTTCATTGGAAGACATTGTAGTTGAGATTCATGTTTTCATAAAAGGCCAAATAATGTATCCTTAAGCCAGCATAATAATCTGATGATGTATTAAGCCTAAATGAAAAATAACAATGCGTTCACCATGAGAATGCTGTTTTGTATGTGAGAATATTCATTACCCAGAGGTTTAGGTTGAGAAACAGGACTTGCCCTCAAGTTTTCCTACAACCCCAGATAATGTTTTTCGGATAATTTACCCTTAAGCCAGTCTCCCTAAGGGTTTGATTGTGTTGTGGCGCTACATTGTTGGTTTGGGCGCAGATGATGAGGTGGAGTATGAGAAGGGCCTCTGAATGTGGGGAACACAATATCCGTGTGTAGAGGCCGAGCCCATGGTGACATGCTTCCAAAGATCTTTACTCACCAGGCAGACTTGTACCCAGAGCAACAAAAGATATAGCAGTGACAGAGTCCTTCATGCCAATAATACATCCAAACCCGCTGGCAATGTCACCTATGACACCAGTCAGTAAACCAATCATTCCCATTGATACCCAAAAACACGCCCAACCTCCCCAGATGTCTACAAGGTAAGAGAGAGAGAGAAAAAGAAAGAGAGAGAAAGTTCCGTGAGTTCATTGAGCCTTTTTTCTTATGTATACACTGTTTCACTGTTTTGTTTTTAGTGTTATCCTTCACCACACCCACCTGGCACGCTTGTGCCCAAGGCAACAAAAGAGATGGCCGTCACCGAATCTTTAAGGCCAACGATGCAGCCAAAACCGGAGGCAATGTCACCAATGATACCCGTGAGAACACCAATCATAATGATGGACACCCAGAAACAGGCCCATCCCCCTGCAACATCTAAAAAACAAAAGAGAAAAGTCATCATCGGCCGTAAGTGTGCCTCCGTTTGACAGTGCTCGCCTGCTACTCACCAGGCACGCTGGTGCCCAGCGCGACGAAGGACACGGCCGTCACCGAATCCTTCAACCCAATGCAGCACCCGAACCCTGACGCGATATCGCCAATCAGGGCCGTCAATAAGCCGATCACACAGATGGACCCAATAAAGCAGGCCCAGCCGTTCCACAAGTCTGTACAGGAAAACAAGCATCGACTCTAGGTCAGTAAGGGGGAGTCTCCACACAATCATGGGGGATGGGGGGATGATGGCAAGGCAGCAGTATGAGGGGGAGGGGGCTTACCGCTAAGTATGGATCTTGACTAGTCACTCACTTACCTGGTAGACTAGTACCAAGGGCAACAAAAGAGATAGCCGTTACCGAATCCTTCATACCAACAATGCACCCAAAGCTAGAGGCCAAGTCTCCAATGACGGCCGTCACCATCCCGATACCGCCCATAGAGACCCAGAAACAGGCCCAGCCTCCCATAATACCTGCAAAACAATCAGTGCAGCAAGGTCACCATGCGTTGTTGTCACCTGCCGCCAATAGGTGGCGCCACTGTTCAACTTACCTGGTAAGCTAGTGCCCAGCGCTACAAACGAGATTGCAGTGACGGAATCTTTCATGCCTACAACACAGCCAAAGCTGGCAGCGATGTCTCCAATCAGTGCGGTCAGTATCCCAATTAGTACCATACAAACAGCAAAACAAGCGTAGCCATCCATTATTTCTGAAAGAGCATGGTACCGGCAAACACAGAATCAGGACCTCCATATTTTTGTACTTCTTTTAAGCAAGTATGCGCAATCTTTGATCTACTCCACCGAGAACCAGTCTGTTTCTATCAATTTCATTTCTTTTCTTTTTTGGCGAATTACAATTCCCCCTCCACAGAGGAATCCTGACTATTTCATTGATATTTTCTTAAAAAAGCACATTTTAGGAGAAATATATGAAGGAGAATTGTTGGTCGGAATCAAACTAAAAATTCTCCTCCAAACGTTTTGCGAATTAATGATTGATAACAAATTTATCAATAAAAGTGTCAGAGATCCAGGTGACAATCAATCGTGAAGGAGATTGCTTAGCTGGCATGAATGGATTGAACAAAAGGCACTGGTGTAAGGTACAACAAAAGACTAACATGCCATCATCAGAGCACAATTACATACAAAAAGCTAGGCTCAGATATAAATGTAGAAAAACATTCAATTTCAGAGCGAGCCACAAATAAGATATCAAATGCTTGAAGTCTTCAATACAGGGAAAGCCAATAGAATATAATCATTTTCAAAAGAGCATTTGTTTGGTCTTTTTGTAGGCTTAAAATTGAATTGAAATTCAGACAAATTTACTTTTGCTTTTTGATTTATAACAATTAGGATAGAAAGCTAATTGAGATAGGGCCAAATAATTTCCCTAAATTTCCTAGTAGAAAGAAGTCATGTTCTTATGGGTAGGAATCTTAACCACAACTCGTCACTCTGAACTTCATTTCGGAGCCACCTAAACAGAATATTTTGATACCAATGAATATTCTTAAAAGAAATTCTTGTTATTCATTTTTGATAGTCATTAAATTGACTTTCTTAGCAATTTGCTTCTATTGCTTTTAAAAATAGATTTGAGTGTTGAAGGATTTGTTTTGTTGTACCTACTGTCAAGACAGCCTTTTAGTCAATATTCCCCTCATTATCTTGATTCCTGATTAAATGAAGCCGGTACCATATTCTGAGTCAGAAATGGAAACATCCTTTCAAAATAATAAGCAATACTTTTTTTTATATTAAATACATACTCAGAATACCATTTTACATGTTTTTAAAAATGATAACAAATAAGTATATATATATATATAAGTATATATATATATATATATATATATATATATATATATATATATATATATATATATATATATATATATATATATATATATATGCGTTCAATTTATACAAAATTAACAAATTTCAATACATATCGTGATACTGCTAATCATGTTGCAAGAAGGCATGTTGTGAAAAGCTGATGCACCAATTGTGAAACTGACAGCGCTGATTCTCCTATCCGAAGCCATGCCCCATTACATTCCACAGCAGAAGCAGTAGCAGCGGCAGTAGCAGCGGCAGTAGCAGCGGCATTAGCAGCAGCGTGCAAGCATTGCCCATGCTTTACATGCATTCTCCTCATTTAACACAAACACACATCATCTAATGCACAGTTCTAGCTAATGAATTATCTTATATTTAGATTGGCAAATTTTTAAATTCTTATCTAAAAAGCACTGCACAATATAACCATTTCTACGTACAGTTCTATCTCTGAGTATTTAGATCATACAAATGCTTGTGTATCTTCTATAAAGGTGTCTGCATTTTCTGATTTTTGTTTTTGATGCATTAACATCCTTTCTCAAGTTATGTAGTTTTACCTTGGTGAATAGGCATTAGCAAAATCTCTATCCCTCAGTCAGAATCTTCTTTATAGTTTCTTATGTTGCCACCAGGTATATTTTGTGACCATGAAGGGTTTTGACGCAACCCTTTTAAAAAAAAAAATATTGCTCATCTTCACCTATTATGTGTTTGCCGATTTAGGGCAAGTTATCGCAAACACGCCTGATTCAAAATGCATAAAGAAAGAATGCAAAATGAAAGGACAGCAAAAGAAGATATAAAAGGGGTTAAAATGAAAATCATTCCATGAGAAAATTAAAGTAGTCTAAAGAAATGAGATCTAGCAACTTAAAGGAACTGGCAAAACTAAAGTGAATAGTATCTTCAAAATCAAAATGCAAGTATGAATAAGTGTCAGACGGAATACGAATAAATTAATGACTAAATGTGAGGTTAGTTACTAAGCAACTTACAAGGGTTGTTGCAATCTTTGATTTGCAAATATCAAGGTTTTGCCAAATTGTGCTGATGATTTCGGAATAAAAGAGATGGAAACGTTGACTTCATCCAAAAACGAGATGCAAGGGGTGCAATTGTGTTTAAACACCTACTGAACATGTTTGCAATGTTGATGTTTACAAAATGTATGTCCATTGATCAAGGTGATACTAAAGATTTGTTGTAGGAAGTTCAGCACAAAAGTATAATTTTTCAGATTAGATAAATTTATATACACAGTCATACAAAATTTTGAGGATTAATATGTGTACTTTTTATTATGATTAAAAAAGAAAGAACTAATGATATAAACAATTGAAATAAAGCAACAATGAAATGAGTGAAAATAGTGGGCCAATTTAACAGAAGATAACAGCTCAATGCAAAATTCAACATTCCTTTGATGAACATTGTTTGATTCGGAACCAACTTTCATTCGTAATTCACACTCCAGTTCACATCTGCAGAAAATACATGCAGTTTGTTCATAGCAGTCATCTAATACATATATGTATATATATATATATATATATATATATATATATATATATATATATATATATATATATATATATATATATATATATATATATATATATATATATATATATATTTACTGTGGTTTCTCCACTGAGAGTGCTGTACTGGCTGCCTGCCACCAGGGAAATCGCTTATAGAGACCGGCCCATTTTTGGTGACCCCAGGAGAGACCGTACTGGCAGTAATAGGAGTGGACTGGAGACCCCAAGGACCATGCAGAGAGTAACAGGCTATGGTGTGGTCATCCATCTTAATTACATGCAAGAACTGGTAGATATAGATACCCAAATGCTTTTAACTTCAAGTAGTTCAATAATGGACGAATAACAGCCAATGCACTAAACACCTAGGAGTGGTTTAATCTTACCCTGCCTTTTGCTACCAGTAAAAAATGTTGCACTTATCTATATATCTCAAAAATTACTTGATAATAGACCACTGACTTTGGAAGTATTTCCAGGAGAGATTTAGGCAGAGTTGGGATAAGCATATCAGCTTTGGATATTTCCTTTAAAAAATTGTGAGAATTTATCTTTAAAACCAGAGGGTCAATAAAGTGATAGATCACTACAAACGCTCTGGCTAAATCTAGAGTAGTTGCTTTAAAGAGTTTAATCCATTAAAATAATGCAGAGTTACAATGAGAAACTCATAAATTTGACATATTTGTTGGACATTTTTGATTCAAAATAGCCTTTTTAAAGAGGCATACCCATTTAAATCTACATAAAGAGATGTACTGCAATATGAAAAGCTGGCAATAATATTGTGAATATAAATCTCACTGGCAAGAATTTCTAATAAGAATACTTGTATTTATTTAACAATAAGATAATGTTTTTGACTGTGCTAGTGTTTCTTACTTCTTATATTTTTATTTTTGCAGTCTTGCACGTAAGTTCTCAAAATGACCATACCATATATAATAACTGACAACAATGGAAACAATAGATCTTTTGTGGAATATCTGATTGTCTCTTCAGTCCATCGATCAGGTGAGACATTCTTCCATCACCAGATACTGCAATGTGATTCGTTGACTCCTCCACCAGGTCTTTCGAGAAACGGGTCAAAAAGGTTATCAGTACATCAAACCTATAGGGGCAAGGGGGTGAATAAATCAATAATCTACAATAATGGTTATTTTTTCCAATAAATCGGTAATTTAGTTTTATACCCCTTAAAGAGCAATCACAATGATATACTAATAGTCTGATACCTAACATAGTCATGCCTGTAGAAACCAAAAAAGGCCTGATTAATTATTTTGGAAAATATCTTAAAGAGTACCGTGGGTCAGAAACCAATTGACAACTCTCCTTTAAATGTTTTATTTAAAATAACGATACTTTGAGAAGTTTTGTAGCACCCAGATGGCGATTTCCAGATAAACATGCAGCATAAATGCATTCAGCAATTACATCTGGTAATATGTATTCATGTATGGTAAGTTAAAACACCTCGAGTAAAGGCAACTTTTTAGATACCATAAACTATCAGCATATCATTTTGCTCCAAAGGTAAGTAGGTTATTTACACACAATTTAATTGAGGACAACTAAAAACAAGTGTGAGATGTTCAAGTTGGATGTTAAGATAAACTAAAATATCTAATATCTTAATTATTATACTACACAAGGAGTATTCTAATTTACACACAAGGGACATATCATATTAAAAGTTCTAAGGGACTCAGTTCACTCACACACATAATTTTCTTTGGCTGTCCATTTAGGGATTATTATGTCTTTAAGTTTTTCTGATGCTATTATTGTGACATTCAAACGAATGTCTTTATAGAAGCAGGTACAGGGGAAAGCTGCACATGGATATAATAGATTACCACAAGCATTCATTTGAAAAGACACTGGATGACATAAATGTACAATGAATAGAGATATGAAGAATATATTGAAATGATTACATAGACAAACATTCCTGACATGAAGTCACATGAATTTAAATTAATATCAGACTATATACAAAAATCAATACAAAAATAGAAATTAAATTCATTGGAACAATAAAACTGTATGAACAATCTGATTCCATAAGAATTCTTTGTAAAATTGTAAAATTTCAAAATTTGGAAATAGTGATTACTTCACATGAACGCTAAGGCTACCAAGCTAAGCCTTATCTAAAAAATGTAATACCACTCAATAATCTATGTTATAAACATCATCTATAATTTTCAATCCTTCTTATGCTAATCTTTCAATTATATAAATGACAAAATCTAATCAAGCCACACTTGAAGCCTAATGTTTAAAGGCATATAAGCTTATTCTACAAAAAATATATCATCTTTAACATAACAGTAAATATACAACAGTACAAAAGTATTTTGTGCATAATAAGTATAGCACGTAGATGAAATTTTATCATATATCATACTAATCATTAACCATACCTGCAGCACCGCAATATAAAGGCCAAACTATTTCTGGAATACCTTTCTAACAAGAGCATATTTTGGAAAGTCTTTGAAGGAGAAATGCTAATCAAATCAGCTAACAAATTACAAATCTATTTCAAATATTTTGTATATTAATGCCTTGTTCAAAGATTATCTTTAATACTAAGTCCAGACAACAATTTCAGGGGTGGCTTGTGTATGTAATGATTAAATGATGACTCTCATGTTTGAAGAAACAATACCATGAAGGAATCAATCATATTTGATTTCAAAAAGAAATTCACTCACAATTTTGAAATTAGAGAGAGAGAGAGAGAATATCATCTAGATATTTAAGAATGTTCATGGTAAATATTCTTAATTTACTTAATTGATAATGACCAAAGCAAATATCATCTGAATTTACCAGGACAAGAAAGTATCATTTATTACGTTGAGAATGGTCATAGTGAATTTGGCTTGTCTTAACTCATTAGGGTAATCTTACCGGTTGGTGGTACAAAGGCGAACAGGATCTTCCAGAAAATGGTCAAGAAATGCATCACGTAGTCCATGCAGCTAGGCAACTTCTCCTCAGCATCCTCTCCTCCCTCTTCATCATCATCCTCATCACCTGGTGAACAATCAACAGGTAGATGTTTTACTTCAACTCCGCAGGGTGAGGCCAAAACGCACCTCGTCGGACCCCGCCACTGTCCACATGTGCATGCATTCATGGTATAAATTGAAACATTTATCGGCTGGAAAAAATCCACTTGAAAAACACCACCATCCCTATTACACCCTAAAACATGCAATCAGTGCTACCTTTAGTGCTAAATTTACCCCAAGCCCGACTTTCCAAGTCTTTACTAGTTTCAACTATACATGAAAGAAAGCTTCTACTCCCTATACAGCTTGCTTGAAAGAGAATGTGTTACATACGGTAAAGGCGCTTTTTTCTAAATGAGAGAAAACCATTTTATCTTTTTACCTTTCCAATTCAATTCAGTTACTTTCAAGTATATATCTTATCTATAATTGCTATGAGAAAGCATGTAAACATTTATCTAATTTAAGAATGCACAAGGAGAATACTGTGCATAAAATTATAGATGTTAAATAGAAGAAAGTATATCAGCATGACTTTTAATATATGTGATAATCTTATATTTCCATCTCTTTTGGATAGTTATAATTATCTCAATGCTGACCTGCCAATATAAATTATAGGGATCTTAAGAATAAAGAGCACTCCCTATGACTGATAATCATATCAGTTCTAAGTAAGCTAGGGGAAAGATGTTCCCAGGATAACTACTGTATACCATGTTATTCTGTGCATATGAAATAATGCACTCATTGGGCAGCTGCCGTTAATGCGCAGTTAAGTTATTACATACTGATGTTGAATGACAAGCTATCATGTCAGTAATTGTCATGTGTTGTACGATACTAGCATAGGTATCAGATGGCCAAATAATGGTGCGCAGTTTAATAAATGCTGACTCCAAGTGTGCATAAAGTTAATGCTTTAATCTAACTGCCTCAATATTAACATGGTATACAGTATGTAAGGCAAGACCCACTGTGACTCCTCTTTCATTTCAATTTTGGCCAAAGACAGGCAAGATAGGCTCAGAGCTAACTGTAGTCATATGGACTCTCGAGCCTATGTTGCCATCTCTGTGGATATGCACCAATTGAAAAGGGAGGCACTGCAAACCTCTCCATATTTACCTGTTTTGGAGGGCCTCTCCATTTCTAAATTCAAACTAACCTGACCACTATGAATGAAAGAGTACCCTATAATCTTCATTTAGATTAGCAGGTCAGCTTTAATGTGCTAAAACTCAGAAGGGGGAGATTTCACACAGTTTGAAATGGTTATTTGTCACTACTTAATTACAGGGATAGAGAGCTAGGCAATAATCAGGAAACAGGTGATGGACACATCTAAAAAGAACCTCTGATTTATTTGGTCACTTATAATAAAAGAGTAGCTAAATTGCACAAAGGGCAAAGTGAGGAAAACACTTGAATAAAAACTTTAAAAAAGGGATATCCCATTTGGAACTTCCATATAAGACATTCCATTTGGGCTATACTATAGAATACAGCACGGCCTAAGAGAGGGTATTAGTGTATTCTATAGTATACCAAAAATACATTCACACTTATGCTATGGATAAAAACTAAGCCAGCTCCACCCTTAAGTACCTGAGGGTTCTGAAAGACAAATCCAAGACAGAAAATATCAATTATTGCAGCATTTCTGTCTCCTGAGGAATGTTTTCATCTGGAACTCCGTAGGGGGTCTAACAAAGCAAGCAGGTACATAAGACACACAAGAATATGCACATGACATCACAACATTGCATGGGTATGACAATAAAATTGGTGTTTGGGTACGGGGGTTCGGTATGGGTACATGGGTATGTCAGCTGGGGTTGAACCCTCGCCTCGGTAAAGGAAAATACAAGCAGCCATTCAGAGATTCTCCATGTAGTTGATTCTCCAATTGTGTCGAACTAAATCACATCTACTTTGATGGGAATTGGAATCACTGGTGGAAATCTGTTGATCAAGAGACAAACAACACCTTACGCGCCTAATGTAGCCTAAACAAATATTGCAGCGGAATGAACGGTAGTAGTAGTAGTTCTATGGATAGCCACTAGGTGGCGGATCTATAGGCTGACTTACTGGGCGATGCTGCAGTACCATCTTCGCTTAACAAGGCAGTGGGCAGCTGTGAGGATGACGTTGTACCGCATGCTTCATGCCAAAAAACACCGACAATACCATCAGACACAAACAAACAAACAAACAAAAAACTAGGAGCACAACTCGCTAAAAGGGGAACCACATTTTGGCCTGGCTTTTAACTGATTGAACTGCTCCTCCTTTGGTGTAGACTTTGGTCGCATAACACATCTCAAGGTTAAAAAAATCTCTTAGAGTTTTCCATAGAGCTAAAGTATCATTAACTAAAGATAATGTTAAGTTTACCTTAAAGATGGATGTTAAAGAAAACCTTGCACTTAAGGAAACCTGAAGGGATTTCTAACCCTAAAGAAGCCTCAAGGAATTCCAAACCTAAAGATGTTTTATACAACCCATGTCCCAATTTTATACATATAACAATATGACTGCATTTTTTAGGCCATTTGAGTAACCTGGGTATGAATCTGTTCATGTTATGGGTTTATTGGCTGACCATTTGGAGGAAAAACAATACCACTTTGAACTTTGAACTTTATACATTATATGTGCATCAAATATAATCTTCTGTAAAAGTAGAGACAATAAGAACACTAACAAATGAATATATATATATATATATATATATATATATATATATATATATATATATATATATATATATATATATATATATATATATATATATATATATATATATATATATATATATACATATATATACACACACACACACACACATATATATATATATATATATATATATATATATATATATATATATATATATATATATATATATATATATATATATATATATATATATATATATTAAATATGTACACATGTGTGTAAATATCAACAACTGATGACCATTGTGATACATTTGTACAGGATTAATATAGTGTGTTAATCATATAAGTATTGGTTAAGAGAAATTTTAAACGTAAGTATTTCAGCATAAAATCGATGAATACATTCAATGAATGATGCATTTTTCCTGCATGAGAACAACTGTTCATATCTTTACACTATGATAAATCATGCAAAGATATGTGGAAAATGCTGGTGCATGATATCAATGCCATGCTGGCTGATTGCTTGTAAAAATCATCATATGCATTTACAATTAATTCTCCTAAGACTACTTTACCTATTCTACAACTGCATATGTGTTCAAAACATTTTAAAGATCAGTAATTGGTTATATCAATAAATTAAATATTAAGTGACAGTAAAGAGACCCTTTCTTAAAACTCATAGAGTTCAGGCATTTAAGTACCATTAAGTCAGAATGATTAAATATTATTATAGGGTCTCATGCAATGTAATATTAGTTCATACATTATCGATAAATTTGAAAGGATTTCTTTTAATAAATGATTTAAAGAGCTTGTTTAACAATTACCTTAAATCTTTTGCATATATTGAGTGAAGATTTTCCTCTTTCCTTAACACCCTTTTATGTTGACTAGCTATTACTATGCTGATACCGTGGTGCATGCCCAATGCAGTGCTTATTCTAACAGTTCTTCCTCATGGATGCAACCGCAATTAACTAGTGATACATTCTAGATCATTGAAACCTACAATACCTTTAATTACGTGAGTGTAAAGTGGCATACACATGCTTCAGACTCATTCCTTTTGAGTTTATATTAACTATTGTGCAAGGAACAGTTTTCTTCTAGGGGCATCGGCATTTAGATGGCGGCTCTTACAACCTAATTATGGCTACCCATTGTTTGATTTAAATGATACTTAAATAGTTCCCCAAAAGATTAGAACATATAATTCTATTTTTGGAATTATGTGTATAGATTAAGATACAACACAATAATTGGTATGTTGTTCAAATATATCTGATTGATTTTGAAGAAATAGATACAGAAATCATACATGAAATACCCACTACACGATACACAGGTGGGGGTTTACAGCCAATAATTTCATAACACTGGCACATACATGTATAATTACATAATGTAATACAACCATCTATACATATTAAATGGTTTAGTCACAGGGAACGAGGCGTTAAAGAGTTAAAGGGCTATTTCTGTTAGTGCTTTCTATGGGGGAAGAGAAAGGAGACATCAACAAAGTCTCTGAAATAAAGGAATTCACCAACACTCTGAAACAATGGGACAACACCAAAAGTGGGACACACTACATTTAGTAACAAAAACACCTGGTAAGTTCATCATTTCTACAAAGTGAAGATTCTTGTTTGGAGAGCGTGTCCCACTTTCTACCTAGACTCACTAAATGTCGACTTATACAGACTGTGCTGCTAATACATATTTAATATATCACATAGAAAGTGAGTCTATCTATCTGTTAGGGACCAAATGCCCTGCATCAGATTTTGGTGTAGAAAAAAATTGTGCATCCCCTACAGTGCCGGCCATTGATAAGGACACTCATTGGGTGAAATGTAAGAAAGTAAGAAACAGCTCGATGCTGATTGGTTGCTGCCTTCATGGAGTGTTTTGATTGGTGGAGAGAAGTGTAGAAAGAGTTTTGATTGGCTAGTGCAGCCACAGGTGGGAAACCAACTAAGCTATGTTGGTGAATCTGTATACTCGTGTTATTTCAAGTGCAGTAGAAATAGGTTAAAGAAATAGCCATGCCTTTCTCAGAGGAGCCACCCACTGAAGAGAAGAGAAATAAACTGAACTTGCAGTGTATTGCGACTTCCTCAAGTACTTAATCTAACAATCTAAAGGTACATCCCAAGTGAAATGTTGAATTCTAAAATCAATATTCTCTTGATGATTAATATTGTAGCTATGCTTCTTCAGCTAATTCAAAGATATCTTACTTTGAATATTCACTTTTATTCAAGATCAATATTTTGCTAGTACATTTCAGGTTCTATATTATGGGGATCTACATGGTATTCTATTCTGAAAAATCTACTAGAAAATCTACTGGAAATAATAATAGGGTCGATTTCATGGAACTATCATATAGGAAAAATAACAGAATCAAAATTTTATGCAAATTTGGTGGTTAGTTTGTCTTCGTTTTTAAGGATCTTCTAAGACTAATACTACTGTGGTCAAAACCACTACATTCAGAGGGTTATACTTAGATCTTGAAGAATCTGACTCGAAGTGGACAAGCTGGAGAAGTGTCTTGATGCAAAAACCTACCTTCTGCAAAGTCACCAGAGAGTGAGAAATGTAAGGTACAGGTTAAAAAATAAGCTTCTACTGATAAAAGAGAGAAGCACTGAGAAATCCACTATCCACTAAGCCATAACTGACTTCACAAGATGAAGTATTCTTGATTAGTTTCATTTAATTTTTAATCTATATTTTATCTTAATCAATAAAGTATGAAATGTTATGAATAATGCATCAAAAGAATCAAACTTTAATGATCACAAGCATATTTGATTAATTCCGAATGCGTTGATGTTTATGCTATTATATTTGATTGAGAATATGTTATTCATGTTTGATGATGATGATGGCAACAATGATGATGATGATGATGATTATGGGTGTAATTTTGGTAATTGATAATTTTTTAGTCGTTTTCAGCTAAAGTGCATACATGAAAAATCTTGAGTCCTATTTTATAATTGATAAACATTTTTCAGGTTGCGGACAAGCTTGATCGATTAGGGCAAAGCATCGACCAGGCACTGTCAGGCACATAGTGGATAGTGGACATTCTCATTGTTAAATTCAGCGATAGCGCCAAGAAAGAGATTCATCTCCCTACAATACTATGTTAAATAAAGTCTACTTAACAGATGCAAAAACAACTAGCTTTCTACATTTTTTAAAACTTTAAGCAGTTGCTTGATCAAACTCTTAAGCTGATGTTAGTACGCCATTTCAAGTTATGTTGATGTTTTCGCTGAATTGAAAGATAGTATGTGAAGTGATGGGAGAAAAGAGGTATTTGGCCATTGACTGATGCACAATCCTTAGCTTGCTCTAGCTCTGCATAAAAAATTATAATCCTACTCTTGTACAATACAGAACCTTCCTTATGGTACAGCATACCTGGTAGCAATCTTCTTTTATAATGACATGCTTAACATAATAGTTCTAAATATTAACTTATTACACAAAAATCCTTTTTTTCTAAAAAATACAATACTTAATTCATTAAAATAACCCATCTTCCCAACTACTGCCTTTTGGAGTATCATCTGATTGTGAAATCATCACACATATATAGGGCCTTCCCCAATAGCCAAGTTGTCTAAGGGCATTTGTCTGTCTACTAGCTGCCTCTCACTGCTGCCAACCTGAAGTCAATGGCAACTTTCTCACATGCCCTGGACAGGATTCAAACCCTGTCAGTGGTGAGAGACAGCAAGCAGTCCGTGGTAACACCTTAGACTACTAGGCCATCAGGACAGGTCCTTTTCTGATACAATACTACATCCGTCATACAAAACAGTACCACTAAAATGACAAAAATAAAACGGTGGAATCTTTTCTGCTTTCCTTTAACCCATTCACCTCCAGAGTGTCCTCACTAACTCATTAATACTTAAGAGTCACTTTTGAAAGTGACGTCTGGATCTGTAATACTTTTGATAATAAGTTGGAAATCAAGAATGATTTTTCAAAACATTTGAAGGAGAGTTATTGGTAGTGTTCTGATAAACATTTATCCTTCAAATACTAATGCTAATGACTGTAGCATGCTTAAATGGGTTAAAAAGAAGATATATACATTTTTTTCAACCAGTAAAAGTAGGCCAAACTTTGGGTAAACTTGTACATACCTAAAAAGAGGTTTACTTTTTCAATAAAACTATTCTTTTAGTTATTTTTTTTTTTTTCAAAGAGGACATGGGTGCTCTCATTGTGAATGGATTAAAAAGCAGCAAAGTTCGTCCAGTTGGTGTTTCGTATCATCGTTGAGCACGGACCCGTTGGCAGCTAGCCCAAACGGAATGCTGTAAAAGAAGTAACATCAAAGGGAAGGACTACATCAATCTTTCATTTTACATACATATACAGGAATCTTTCCATGAGCTCTCTCATTGCTAATACTCACCAGCTTGGACTGTGATGGCCTCAACGAACTGTTCCTTCCAGGAGGCGGTGCCGACCATGATAGACATATTGGTTTTCTTGAGAAGTTTGTCAACAGTGCTCTACAATCACAACAACAGACACACAGATGAGAGTGGTCAATAAAACGATCGCCCTCGTAACTGACATCTCGCTTCTCTCGTTCTATCTTCACACTGGCCATGATGTTTATCAATTCCCTTCTTAAGACTTGTTTAAGCATTAATATAGAGAAATAAAGCATCGTTAACTCAATACAGAATGCAAAATACACACTGTTTGTATGCGAAGTGACCAGAAAGGCTTGAGATGCTTTTGTTATATGTAAATCGCAATAGAAAAGTAAAAAAAAGCACAGATTTTATCTTCTGCAGATTCGATTTAGTCATAGATACAAGCAGTTAATATATGTTATAAGTTGTATAGTTTGACAACCTACATTATGTTTGAAATGACTACTAACGTATAGAGAAGAACAACTGCTAATAGTAATATATTATTCTACTACCATATCATGTACAAATATTTCGCAAACATCAACACAAGGGAGTTTGGTTTGTTGATTTTGGTAAGAAGGGATCAATTGGGAGCTTTCAAATCAACAAGGGTTAATGAGTATTCATTTTTGAATGATTATACTTTAGATTTCATGTGTTAGCAGTTTCATGCCACAGAATTATTCAAGAAGGGGACAAGGGGTTAATTTGTTTTGAGTATTGTTGAGAATCACCTTTTTTATATACATGCCCTTAACCCAATCATAATCACAAAGTCAACCCCATGAAAAGCATACAATTTGCTCATTTCGTGGACGAATTTCCAAAATAAAATATTATATCAATAAGTGTAATGAATCAGAATAAAGCCACATTTTTGATTTGAAGATTTTTCAAAGGTATTTTGCAGTTATTTCCAATCAGCTGGTTGCATATTGATGGAAAGCAGAGATTTTCATCAAATCTTGCAGACCATCAGAAGACAGAGATACCCCAAGCAAAAGTGCTGCTCGATAACCAAGAGTACATGGAGGACAGGTCAGTCATTGATCACCCTGAGGATGCAGAAAATAATATGAGGGCTAATTGGTGAAAAGTAAAATAAAAGGGTATAGGGAGAAAGCATGAGAGTACATTCAGGGATTTACCAATGGATCGACTACTAGATCATTCAGCCAACTTGTTCTAAGAAATATGCAAAAATGAAAACAATTGCGTGCATTTAAATAAGGTATATTTCCCTTATGAATAATAAAGTTATAGCATATGTATATATATATATATATATATATATATATATATATATATATATATATATATATATATATATATATATATATATATACATATATATATATATATATATATACATATATATATATATATATATATATATATATATACATATATATACATATATATATATATATATATATATATATATATATATATATATATATATATATATATATATATATATATATATATATATATATATATATATACATATATTTGCATAAATAACATTTTCTAGTTTTTGTTTCTGCAATTTACATGTTTAAAACCATTCATTTGACCCATAGAAAAGGCTGAAAGATCTAGAGAAGTAAATCAGGTATAATGCATAAAATCTAGGTATGCATAAGTCTTCAAGGAGATACATTAGAGTGCACACCGACCCTTCCATACTGAAGCTGAGAATTCCCAGGACTTCCTGGAAAAAGGCTTGTAAGCTGCAAGGATTTCCCAGGAACCGCAGCCGCATATATTAAGGGTCTTGAGAAGGGTAGGGACATTCAGGGGGTCAATCACTGACATGTTCCATGTACTTTAATCAAGAGCGCTCCAAGCAATTCTGTGCGAAGCCACCACACTCGTCCTGCTTCCACAGGCCCTACCAGCAAAAGGTGATTGTTGCAGTGTCTCGATATTGTTAAGAATCAGCGTACTAGTAGGTATTCAATGTTTCCCGTAATGCGTACCCCTCCACAGCAGCTCCCAGGGGGCGTGTGAGTGTGTTATACTACTACGTCTCTAACATGTGCAAAAGCCAAAGTGATAAGGAAAATGGACGAAAATATATTCCACTCAGTTTAGGTGAAAAAAAGGTAATTGCGATAATGATGTATCATTTCCTTTCTTAGTAAGCATTAGGGAGTAAAAAGCTAATATGCAGTGCTATAATTGATTTCATATCACTTTGCCATCAGTTTAAAGTAATATAATACTTAACATATTTATCACCAAGGCATTCAGAAGATCTATTGGTGCTTTTTACAAAGAATCAAACATGGACTCTTTTATTTCACAAAATGTTTTTGAAGGCAGATCATTTTTCATTGAGGACACATTCTTGTCTCCATGTATACCTTAAAATACAATTTTTAAGTCCAGACGTTTTCATGCTTATATACTTTTTGACAAATATTTCCAGAAAATATCTTATATAAATAAGATTTGTAACTAAGTGCACCATGTTCTTTCTGTTTGCGTAATCAGGAACCTCGCATGAGGTTAAGCAGATTAGAAGCAGTGCAGTTAAACATGCTCACTGTGGGCTTGGAGATCCCTGATTCAGCACAGGCAGAAATATGCGAAGGTGTCTTAATTTCAGCACTGTATATTTATAAAGCAGATGCATATTGTAAAAAAAAAGGTTTTATAGTCGCAGTCAGCAAAACAAATAAGTTATAAAAAAATCTGTATTCTACAAAGGATGTTTTTGTGTGAGGAATCACTTAAGTAATGCTTGGGTGCTACTTGCGTACCGCTAAGGTACCACTTGTGTACCACTCAGGTACTACTTGGGAGCTGCTGTAGATGTACTCCTTACCAATCATGGCCACCGCTTTTTGGGGGGCTTCCAATACGCGACCATACCTCTCACAGCTTCTACTTCCTCTGGCCCTCTTTACAGGCCTCTTACAATGTCTTCATTTATCATTAAAATCTGGTTCTGTTGAGAAAGAGACTGGTCTACATATATAAAGAAATATAAACCTTCAGGTCAACAATGCAGAGCAAGCTGCTTTCTCCATCTGCTACATTGTAATTAGTGTGACTGCCAAAAGATGGCGCTTTGGTGTAATTATGACATTTTATTATGATGAATAGAGATAGCAAACATCAGTAACCCTTGAAATGATATATATTGGGCATTCCAATGTCAGCTCTGACACTTTGACACACAATGATAATTTAGTTTGTTTGCGTAATTTCACATTAGATGTTTGGTTTGATGCAAGTTAAAGTAGGTTTTTTCATGAATTTTCAAAAAGTAATTTCAAATAGTGTTTCAGTTAAATAAGTTAAATTAAACTGAAATTGGATCAAGGCAGCATAGGCACATGGTATGTATAAGATTGAACTCTAAGATTGAAAACTACCTTCAATAGGAAGGTTATGTAATAGATAATAAGAATTTAAAAGAGTAGGAATTTCCAGTACAGGAGAAGATCTGGCCAATAAATACAGCTGCCTCAGTCACAGGCAATGGAGAAAGCAGACGTGAGTGAAAATTGTAATATGGCCAAAAAGACACATTTCTCATTACTAAAAATTGGAAAAAATGGCAAAATGAATGACGCCATCTCTAAAAGATTACAAAAGAAATAAATAAATACATGATTAAACAAAATTTGTAGGTTTTTATTAGATATTCTTGTTTCAACAAAATGACCATCAAACTTTTTTGTCTTTTTTCTTATGTTTTGCTGATTGTTGTTTGGCCCAAAATAACTCGCAAAATAACACACAGATGACCAGGCTGATTGGTTTTCTGGTGTGCATAGGAGTAATGAGGAACTTGGTGCCTTTTCTGACCAGTAATAATTGTGCTTTTAAATTGGCATTGTCTCGCTGGAGCCAGAGCATACCTTAAATTCATAGCTCTCTTTGATGATAACTTTTAACTTTGTATTGTCTCCCAGGCGAGGTTTGCCTAGGAGGGCTATTTTCTCCTCCTCCGTCATTTCGTTCTCATTGTTCTCCTCCTCCTTTTCCTTCTCTACAGAGAAGCATGGAAAAAACAAGTGGTTAACACAGCAAAAAAGGCATGCAAAGGGAAACCCTAATGATCCAGTTGATTGGAAGAGGGGGTAAAAAAGGGGTAAAAAAGTGGGGGCAAGAGAAAGGGGCAGGGGGAGATACAACATCAACCAGAACCATTCACCAGGGGAAAACGAGGTCACTTTTTTCTCGCCACTGCTTTGCCAGCCCCGACATACCTTGAACTCTTTGCTCTCGCGGATGTGGATACTGATGCCGGGGATTTTACCTAATATCGGTTTGCCCAGCTTTGCAATGCGGGCTTCTTCGTCCAGGTCTTCATCAGATTTCTCCTCATCTAATCAGCAAAAACAGACAGCTCACATGAATGTCTACACGTCTCACAGTCGTTCACAGTAACAGTCTACACGCAGCACGGTATGTTAAGTTATGTTATGTTACACGGCACTGACCAATGGCAGCGCAGTTAGAAATCGCAGAAATCCTACACTGTCCCAGAGGGCATTTCACATATGTCGCCTCACCAACAGAGAGGTTAATAACTATGAACTATACGGGCATTGGTAAGGAGTTTAGTTACATGAACAAATAAGTTAGCAAAACATTTAATCTAGAATGGGTGAGTTCACTTAGTAATGGTTCTACTTAAAGGGGTATCCATATTGTTTATTTTGTTAAAGTATTATTGTAATTAGGTATCTAAATTGTTTCAAAGGGGAAATTCTTGAAGGATTAACAGGGGTTATATTCCATTATCTTCTTGATGTACGATTCAAATGAATGATTTAATTTAAGAATAGACAAAATTAGAATAAATACCAATATCAAATAAAAATACTTATATTCAGAAATTTAGCTTTGTATTGCAGTTTTTTTTAAATGCAAATATACAAAATTTAGCTGTTTATTTGAGGCATATCTTTACACATAAATATCACTTTAAAAGTTTCAAAGTATCATATTTCACATTTACATTTTACATAAAAGGCTGAAAAATGCTGTCTTATAGACATGCTAGACTGAGTATAAAGACATGCCACACTTTCAATCTTGCCTGGAAGAAGGTAATTTAAAAAGGTTGACAGGAAGGAATAACTAGGACAGATTTTATTTAGGCAACCCTAATGAGGCATGCAAAAACACATCGACCTTCAAAAAGAGTTTTTTCCATAGCATTTAGGTGGCTCAAGACCAAAAAGCATTTGGAAGGGCAACGGGAAGGTCACAAAATGAAAAATTTATAGTTACAAAAAGGGATTACGCTGCTGAACTCTCTGACACCCAGTCATCCCAATTAAGCCTGTGCTTAGCCTAATCAAGTTCCCATGCACATAGATATGGAGACTTTGCAACTGCTAATCATTCCTAACACTCATACACTTAAGTTTGCTTTTTCTACATGTCGTTAAGCTCTTATACTATGCGAACACCATCTTAGCGTATAACGCGGTCTACTCTGGACAATGATTTGATCTGTTCTAAAGCTCACTTATGCATTAAGCTGACCAGTTGACCCAGTAATCAGTCTAAAGTGGGGGTGGGAAATGGGAGGAGAAATCTAGGATCCTCTAACTCTGATCAGGAGGACTTAGAGAGTAACACCAAAACAATAAGTGGTTTATACAAGCCAAAAAATTTAAATCCGGCAGTAAGGTCCAGTATTTCGTCCTTAACCTTAATCTATTCCTTTTTTATTTAAGGGTTAGATTTTTGCAAACTTTCTTATTTTGGATTTTAAAATTAGTTTATCAGCACTTTTTTGTCATTTTGAGGCTAAATCATGTTTATCCAGTTGTTATTGGTATAAGAAAAAAGCTGGGATAACAACCGCCTAATCCAAAATCATTGGCCAAAACTTTCTCGAGACCAAGTTATCATCAAATACAAAATATACCCAATACTGATGAAATAACTGATGAAACTGAGATTTCTTTATGCAAACCATACACTTTTTTATTGTTTTGGCATCAAAGAGGTGATATTTCTAGAGAGGAACAGGTAATAGTTCTAGTGAGATCAACAAGTCAGGTTTACAGTAGGTAGATTCCACAATAATTGTCCCTAGCAGCGCTATTGGAATAATTGAGAGAGGGCAAGTAGATGCTTTTATCCACTGATGACTTCACCATTGACATGTTTCAGCGGACCTTCAATACTTTCGAAAATAAAGTATCAAGCAAGCAAGAATTTTAAAAAAATGATGGAGAGTTGTACTTCAATTTATATATATAATGAACATTTCTCAATCAAATCTTTTTTAAAAGATGATATAGGTAGGAAGATATATTGCCAGAATGATAATAAAAAATTGGGCGCTACACGTAGATCAGCTGGTTCTGGTGGCAATGATTGTAGAATCACATCAATGTTGATAGAATAGTGTTCTCAAAGTAAAATAGAGAAGAGACATGAATCAAACAAAATAGGATCTCAGTATTCTTATCAACAGCGTTTTATCAACTATATTTCTCTAAAAATCAATCTATTGTTTTCTTGCAAAGCCATCTTGCATGTTTTGATAAAAAATAATCAGTTATCAAGTTATATTACAGATTAAAATTCATCAAAAAAGACATTATTTTTCTACATCAATCAAAAATAGAATTGCTCAGGAAATAATTTAAAATTGAAATTCATTCCGTAAAATTCAAGAATAGAATATCCTAATGCATCTTGCTTAAAGGCTAATCGACAAAACATACAAGAATCAGCACAAGATTATCTACAAAATTGAATTGTACAAGACGATGCTGTAGGCAAAATCTACTGCGCAACTTAGAAATACATTGTACTACGTATAAAGTTACAAAATCTACTGTTACTTTGTACTACATATAAATTTACCTTGTACTATTTAAAATATTTGGAAACTTTCTGTTAATTTGTACTACTTATTACAAATTTTAAAAAACTAATACATTGTACCATTAGTAAAGTTAACCAAAATACAGGAAAAAATGTTCTGTTTAAAAGTTAAAAAGAGAAAGAGAAGCATAGTATATGAGGTTTGTAACTGAAGTTTATAGGTTCAATAATGTGACCAGAAAGAAGAAATCAAGACCTCACTAAAGACTAATTCTGCCCCTAAATCTAAACAGTGTTCTGCGTAAGACTGATTCCTACTCCATTGTTAGTATACGTATAGCATTAGTTACTCTATACCCCTAATACAGCAACATGTGGTGCCATCACCATTTAGAGTAAAAACAACAACTAGACCCTATTCTAACCTATTCGTGTATCAGCCAAAAGCAGTGAAATCTTTGATCTTTGCATCCATCCCTTGGATGAATGGCTTCATTTTAGGCTTGATAGAAATATTGTGATACTGAAATAATCTTCATTTTTGTCTCACTTTTTCATAGTCTAGAATATATCATTAAGAGAAAGGTCAAAAACGACTTCTCTATCCAAAAAAGAATATTATCAAAATTACCAAGCTGTCTAGTAAATCAATATAGATATAAGGAGACGCTGAGGTAGGTTGTTTAGAAAAAAATTGTCACAATTTCTAGTAGAATGTTATATTCAAACTTTGCTATTGTAGCATACACCAGAAAACCATAGGTACCATTTTTAAAGAACAAGTGTTACATTCTGTCTAAGACACTGTTAAAATGTAACAGAATCTACATTTAGCTACTGTTGAATATCCCAGTCGAGGCAGATGTAGATTTTTCTTAGTTTTTAGAGAACTAGTGCTACTTTCTGTTTAATACTCAGTTAGGTTTTCCAGAATCTACACTTTGCTATTGTTTGCATACCTTTCCTACGAAACAGGGAAAATTTTCCTGGAAGATAGTGCATTGATGATGTACATGTAAGATCATGATTATGTATTAGTCTTTTAGGTGCTCGCTCTTGCTCCGGGCAACTTGCCATGTGATGTTATTTTGCCAACCTTCTTCACTCCTTTTCTATGCTTGTTCACATTTCTTAATTTCTATATTAGCTAAACCCCTACTTCCCTTGTACTAGAGGGGAATTTACTTATCCCTTGCACATCTGGAGCGTACACAAGGTCTGATACATATGCAAAATATATTGATACCAAAATAGAAAGAAAATTCAAGAAAAAATTGACTAAAAGCTGAAGATTTTGTTGATTATAAAGAAAACTCTTCATATCTTTTTAGATATAATTCTGTTTAATTAGTGATTTTAGTGATTAAATACAAATCTGTTTAATCAGCTATCAGAATATGTGTGTACCCCAAAGGCAAAGGATTAGAGGTAAGATTATGCCTTATATAATACAGGGAATATGGTGGGAACGTTGAAAAAGGACATTTATGGACATATAATTACTGGTCTTTAACGAAAATTGTTTTCTTCCAATATTACATTGAAAAACTAAGAAGCCCATGCATTAATTTTAGCAACTGGAGACCTTGTCATGCTTTAAGGGCCTAACCACATGCAAAGGACAGGAACATTTGTATTTTTAGTTAAATCTATGGAAGAAAAGAATGACCAGAAGACAACAAAGAAACAATATACACAATGTTAAAATTGTACAATGGAGAAGACACTGATTTCTTAAAGATGAAATCTGATGGAAACTTTACGATATTTATGCATGTACACATAAAGACCTTTGACACCTGGACAATATTGAGGACTAGAGGCACACTCTACGAGTGCACCCCCTATTGGTGGACGGGGGAAGCTTATATCACCATATAAGGGAACAACGTCAGATAGAGACAAAAAATAACAAAAAACCTCTGATACTCAACTGCAAATAAATCCAACATTTATCAAGATTTCAAAACATATACTTGTATGAGCTGAATCCAAGAAAATCATATAAGATCAAAAAGGATATTTTCATACTTAGATATTCAAATCTTGATGATTTAGAAAAGTAAACAAAGAGATATATAATATCATAGGGCCAACAAGACTTCTAGAGGGGTGCGACTCTTATAATCAACACAAGCAATATAACCCAAAATAGAATGCAAATATGCAGGCAATTTTGTAAAGGGCTTTGATATCTAAACGGCAAAAGGTCCTCCATCAGATTTGGAATCATGAAGTTAACGTTAGCAATGCTGTTGAGAATAGAATCCAAATTTCCAAATCAACATTTTGAATGGTAAAGGGGGTTTGCCAAACCCTGCAACCCCTCAGTATCTGCAACTGGGATGCAGATTTGTTTGCAGTGAGTATGAAGTTTTTTGCGTGTCTCCGTGACGTCTAGCAATAAGCGCCAGTATAGGACAAACAGCCATACTGTACAAGCAGCCCGATAGTAACGGGGACAGAAGAAAAAAAAAGCACAACACTGTGATTGTGGTGATTCACCCATACCCGTTTTCTTTTCATCTGGAACAGACACAGATAGTAAAAAACATCAATAAAAATATGTGGTCTCCCCACCCCATCAACTGGCCATCCTCAATTATGTATTCATTCATTCATTCAATCTCTACCGCTTTATCTGTTGCATTTCAAAGTTTATAATTCACTTTCGAATCATGGGAATTTTCAAGATAGGAAGGACATTTTTCACAACTTCAATAAACTTATAATTCACTTATCAATATGTATACTTTTGTCATATCTTAAAAGAAAAAATTCAAATTCTTTAAATTGCTTTGCAAAAATATAAGAATTTTGTCAAATTTTAATTGGAAAGCTGTTAGTTGTCTATTTGAGCATTATTCATTAATCTGCACTAAAAGCAAAATATTTTAATAAAGTTGAAGTGCTCTATTACATGAACAACCCTGAAATAAGACTCACAGTATTTGACAAGTAAATCTGAGATTTAATTTCAATGATGCAAGATTTTTGAAAGTCAGGGATGGCAAATCAATCATGAACTTTCAAAATAATTCATTAATCCAAAACGCAAATTTAAAATAGTTTTTCTTTAACAATAATTATGACCTATCTGACAATATTTCACAGTATTTATACCTAATAAAATATTTTTCAATTCTTTATTTTTCCCACTTGTAATAGAAAGGCCACTTAAAATCAGATCAAAGAAAAAGAATGATTCATACAGCCAAACAAATCACATTGACCCCCAAAATACTGATCAATCAAAATTACAGGTACAAAGTTCACTTGTGACATGGTGAACTCTAAAATCTAATAACCACATCTGCAAGACAAATTTACCTGAAATGACCATTCCAATAAGGGTACATACATATGAAATACCAAGAAAAAAAAAGAAATTGCATGGATCTAACAGTGGAAAATATTCTCATTAATCTTGCTCAATTCTTTATAAAAATAATGACACTAGTTCATGTATTACCAAAAATATAAGATCTGAATAGCTTTTCAATATAATATTTTCTACCGTAAATTTTTTGTTCAAATTATGCAAGAAAGGGGTAGGTCGATGGTAGGTAGGTACTTACCTGCGCCCTTAGTGACATGGTAAGGTTCTCCCAACTGGATAAAGAAGTTCTCGTTCTTCTCATACTGTTCGTCATCAATGATACGGACTGGAATCCAACCTCTGTAAACAACAAAAGAACAATGTGGTCAAACTCTGATCATGATAGATAAAAGGATATTGCAAAAACTGACCTCCAAGCAATATATGAAACATTAAGAGAGAGAGAGAGAGTGAGAGAGAGAGAGAGAGAGAGAGAGAGAGAGAGAGAGAGAGAGAGAGAGAGAGAGAGAGAGAGAGAGAGAGAGAGAGAGAGAGAGAGAGAGAGAGAGAGAGAGAGAGAGAGAGAGAGAGAGAGAGAGAGAGAGAGAGAGAGAGAGAGAGAGAGAGAGAGAATTTGCTACTTGAGGGCTTAGACGCAGAGATGAGACAGTGTTTATGGCATTACAGATTTATGGCTACATAGGGAAATCTCTTGTCATACCCTATGGATGGTAAGGCATGCTTAGATTGGCTATTCTATTTTGTTACAACATGAGATACGACTAAACCCTGTTAAGTTGACAGCACCATCAAGGACTCCTACCCGCAGTGATGCATATCAACGAATATGCATGTTAACTCATGCACTCATGCCTAGAATATCACCTGAAAATTATCATCTGAACAATAAGATAATTTGTTTAAGATAACTTGAAATATGGCATAAATTTGCTAATGTATTGGTAGTATCTTATTGATATTTTTATCACATATTTTCAAATATTGACCTCATAATAAAAAAGAAATTCATAAAAAAATCATCATCTATACACTTTTAAGCTTGCCTCCCCCCAAAATAAAAGTGAGTGATATTGAATCTCTGCTTGTATAATAATATGGAACATGTGCAAGCCAGTATCTATTAATTCAGCTATTTCCAATATCTCCCTAGGATTTAATCTCAGAAAGCATGCTGGCGATCCAGTATGATGAGATGAGATACCTTATTACCCCTCTTGCGAGGCTGTCACAGACCAACCCCCGCAGGGCGGTCTCAAAATTAGAGTGCTTATTGCATTAGCTATTACTAGCACCCCCTATCAGCGGTGCACTTTGCTCTAGCCCTGAGCGAGAGCTAGCAAGAATTCATCCACAAGTAAATACATGCAGCCAGACTAAGAGTGGTGAGTTCTTATGTCTCTTCAATAGCATAGGATTACAAACAAATGACAACAGTACTATGATGATGATGATGATGATGATGAAGATAATTATGATGATGATGATGATGATGATAATAATGATAACAATAACAATAATAATCAAAAGGAAAAAATAATAATAATGTCAATGATAATTATGAAAGTTGTTTCAAAGAATGAAATTACAATAAAAATTGCAATTATCTATGTTTATATATTAAGGTCTTCATATTTGATATTATGTGGAAAATTGCATAATTAATACACAATGCCTAAACGTCAATAGAAAGATCAAAAGAAAGCATAAAACAGCACAGGTGCCACAGTAATGGAAATAGATAACATATGTAATCACCCAAAAGTATTTGAGACTTGCAAGGAATTCCTGGTATAAAATGAAGCAGGGAACACCAAGGAATTCCAAGAATTATCCTTGGGAACTCCAAGAATTTCTAGAAAGTCCCAGCTATATTTGGTAAAGAAATATCAACGTTTTAATTCCTAGTTATTCTCGGCAACCTTTGGTAAAGAAAGTTTTGGTGGGGAATATGGAGTTCTAAACACCTCCAAAGCAAAGCACACCCCCACCACAACCCTTTCCATTTCAACATACACAACCAGAAATACATTACTTGATGACATGACATTGACATTGTAAGAAGGAAAGTCCTGGGATAAATTTCCAACATCTATCCATACATCGTTCCAGGAATGTAAAATCTTTCACATGGTGGAGATTCTTGAATTAATGCCACCAGAAAACGTCGCATGAAGGCAGCCCCCATAAGGTCTCCTTAATCAGTTATTTATTGGCCAGGGGGACGAAGTGTGACCTGAGCAGATTCTTTTCCTAAGGCCAGCCTCAAGAACCGTGGGGGGGATTGCGAGAGACATGGCTAGAATTCACAGCGTTCCCCTCTCGGTGCCAATTCTAATTATCGGGCTCGCACAGTTACCAGGCCAGGGCATTGTGAAAAGTTAATCAGTATGAAATTAATTTATATTTCATCAATGGAGAAAAATTGGTCAAAATGTGGAGAATAAAAGTTCTCATTACCTTTGATACATTTGATACATACAGTAGTTGCATGCAATATAATGGAACTGTAATTTTGGGTCTATCAATTCAAGTACAAATATCACGAGTGATATAATTCAATCGCAAAGTATCTCAAAACACTACAGTTTCATAAATTTACCAATTCACCTCTGATAACATATTATCTTGATACCAAAGCCATATTTTGAGAAACATTTGTCTGAAATCTGCGGCTTCTGTTGGGTTCAACCATCCATTTTAAAATTTATTTTTCAGACATTATTCTATGTTAACAGTTATTAGACCATGAGTGTTCTCCAGATATAAATGGGCAAATGGACATTTTGTTACCTCTTTTCGGAAACAATGTGTTTTTAAGTATCTGTGAAATATTGACTGAAGTCATCTTCTAGACATTGCATCAGTAAGCAGACCACATAGGGTCTCTCTATGCACGAGTGGGCGAAGGAGAGCACATGGCACAGGATGTTGTAAACATACATAAATGATGCCAGATAGATTTCTTCCTTCATCTTCCACACAGAATAGCTTACTTCGGAGCTATCACATATATTATGGATCATACACATACAAGCTGTCTCCTCTCCACATTGCATCATTTTATAAAGGTGGCTCAGCCATATAGGAGTTTTTTGTATATATGGAAGACAGCTTGAATGATTACTTGAAATGAATATGAAACTTTTTAAAGTAATCTCTCTCTATGATTGGCGACTGACAATAATATATATATATACATGAAGGGTTTTCAGTGGCTATAATGAGCAGAACTATTTTAAAGACAAAAAGCATATTGGAAAAAATATTTGAAGGACAAATATTAATCCATGAAACCAATCACATTCTTTCAAATATTTCTGCGTCATTTCTCCTAAAAAATATCTGAGAGTTGCTTTCGTCAGAAAGATATCATCAAAATCCCCAGAATCCTTCAGCCTTTACAGGCATGAATGGGTTATAAATCTACTATGTTTAGCCAAGAACTGCCAAGGTTGGCTGAAATACCATTATTGCTAATTAGCCATATTATTAGTATGACCCCCTCAGGCCCTCTTCTAACCAAGTTACCTGGTCCAAACCTCGTTATCTCACCTGCCACATCAAGCTACTCCCTAATGTAATTCATTTCAGATATGAGGCAGCCATGCCCATTAACCCTTCCAATGCTAAAGCTACTTTCGTCCAAAGCACAAGGACTCAAAGATTTTTGAAAACCATCTAAACCCTGTCATGTTGGTATTCATTGGAGAGCTCTCACTGAGTACACTCAGATAAGTACCCATATGCCAGTGTTTCAGCCATTTTTCAGGTTTAATCCATCATTTTGTATTGGCAAAATTAGTCACCCCCAGCATAAGGGTTAATACTCATAGTGGCTAAAAGCAGCCTGACAATTTTGGCAAAATCCTTCATTGCTTGGCAAACATTACAAACAATTCACCTGAGCTTAACGTTTTCCTACATAATACACATACATTACCATATGTTCATACATGAACCTCAACCTAATGGCTGAAAAAGGCTTGACTATATCAAGGATATCTTTCAAGGAGCATATCATTTGTAAAATATTTCACAATGTTTCAAAAAGTCCATAATTCCGAGAGATACCACTGAAACATATAGTTACACCATTTTGGAGCATTACAGATGTGAACTTTTTTTTTTGTACCAAAAGTACAACACACATCATTCACCCTTACCGAAGAAAATCCTTCCAATCATCCACACTAAAATTGCATTTTCAAAAAAAGATCCCAAGAAGCAGTCTGCCTCTCTGACCTCATAAAATCCCCGATTCCCACTAGTGCCGAGATATCAGCTTCCAACCAAAGAAGTAATAGGATTGTCTGTGTGTAATCGTCCTAATCTTATTGGTAGTTCAATCCCCTCTTTCTGCCATCTGAGCTGCTTGCCAATTGGAAGGCCAGAACAACTCGTGCAAGAATCTAATGAAATTCACACCAAACACCTCCCGTAATTGTATTTTCACTTCATTCTGAAATTCCCTGTTTGCCTCATGCAACGAAAGCAATTCTTTTTTATAGTATGCTTTTCGAAAAACTTTGAACTTTTAGAAACGGGTGGTCAATAGAATATCTAGAATCCCTTTGGGATGCTTCCAATTAATTATGACATTCATGCTCAAAGACGTATTGTGCAAATATCTGAAGCCTCTGGGAGATGATTCTTTTGATGAAAGATTTAATGTATAAAATGGTCACATTTACATACATTTTTTCTAGTACAGCTCTTAGGACCTTAGGGTAAATTGTGATAATCAACTAAATGTTGCTGAGACTCCTTAGAAATCCATGGATTTTCTTAGGATGATTCTATGAATTCCTTGGTATTCTCAGGTTCATTTGGTAAGGGCATCCAATGTAATCCAATATCTTCTTTAGTTAACATTCCATCCAAAAGATGTCGCTAGTGGTTGAAATGCACAGCAGGTATGCGACGTGAGATGAAAGATGAGACAGGCAACCGGGGATTACTATGGCAAAGTACCTGTTAACGAGCAGCCCTTTCTCACCTGTGCTACTTCATTGTGTTCAGCATCTCACCTGCAATCATCTCATTACTGGCCCTGCAAGCGTGTAATCACCTTACCTTTCTTAACCACCCTGCTGGCCGTGAACGATGACTGGTCTTATCACGGCTGGCAGAGGATTTCCAGAAAAGCCGCTCTCATCAGCCCGGTGATTTGTTTCCACTATAACTGGTACAAAGCGACCAATAGCTGCAGCTGAGGGAAAATATTTAGTCTAGAAAAAAGACAGCCCAGAGCCACAGCTGAGGTAAACAGCAAAACTTTGGGGTGCTTTTTTTATTATTTCATAAGATTTGTTTATAGTCACTTTTTCTGCCAAAATGTCATTTCCAGCCAATTGTAAGTGGTTGAAGGAACTGGAATACCTTGGCAAAAACCACTGCTAAACCCAAAGTCAATGGGAACATTCTCACATGCCTCAGCCGTGATTCGAAACTGGGAATGGTGGGCAGGGGTTAGAGACACTGAGGAGTAAATACCTAGTGCAACTTTGTGGATTGAATTTGGAATTCCACATTGTCAAAACACCAATTCTAACGACAAGTCTATGACAACTTTCAGATTGTTAGGCACCAGTATCCTATAGTAGAATAGTGTGTATAGGTTATCAAAATGTTCTTTATCTATTTGGATGGCAAATCTTTCATAAACGACATTCATTTCATCATTTTGAAAATAGAAACTATGATGGAAGCAATTTCTGTTGTCAGAAAATACATAAAAAGTTAGGTAGGAGATGGAAAAAAAACCTATATAGAAAAAATATGAAACTTAAGGCAAGGGATTTATGTTTTCCATTCAACTATTGTTATAGAGGTCATTTATCGATTGAAAAGAACAATTGCTGATACATGAGGGGTAAGAAAAAACAAAACAAAATAAATTTGAATGTTTTGTGCCATATATGTGTGTAACATCGATCAAATTAAACAAACAGGAAAAGAAAAAGCCTGCATCCTCCCTTGATTAAAAGTTAGGTCACCGGAAGCCAATATTTCTTTGTTACTACACCTTAAGATGTGTATACAGAATCCAGCGTATAGATCTACAGGAGGTAACGTAGGACACAAACACCACCAGCGGGTTTACTCTATTTGTCCTGGCAGACCTTCCTACTTTTAGCTGGTATTGGAAAACTTTATGCAAATAAAGATAGGTAAATGTTCCCGCTTTGTCTCCAGTCCCAATGCTACCAGGAAAATCAATGCCACATGGAATGGAACGCGCAGCAAGCCAGAAAAATCACCCAGGAAAAAAAGCAAACATGTAATTGTAGGGAAAATGTATGTGCATTGTAGTGTACACATGTAGGAAACGGGCTAATCCAACAGCTGGCATTGACATTCCTTCAAGCATTATAAATATAGGGTGACAGCACCTGGGTTTCCTTCTCAGAGGAAATGCATTAAGGAAATAAAACACTCGGCGGCATTACTCTACATTAGACATGGAAATAGCAATCTACGGAAATAAAAGACATTTTTCTCAATGAGACGCGGAAATAACTATCTACTGAAATAAAACACATTCTTCTCAATGCGACGTGGAAGTAACTATACCTAAAAGAAATTAAAACATTTTTTTCAGCATGGCTTTGCACAGGACATGGAAATAACTATCTAACAAAAATAAATATATTCTTTAGAACTCCTCTATATGGGATGGGGATATGAATATATATATCTCTAATAGAAACCATTGTTGACCTATATACAAAATGAATATTGTCTCCGAACGAACCTAATTATACTATACAACCCCTGAACCCTTTTGGTGATAGATGTATCTAATAGATGTAATCAAATATGACAATTATGGATAATGAAAGTGTGCCCTATGAAATACTGGGAGCTTCCTCCTTTCCATATCTGCCTACTGACCATGATATTGTGGCACCACCAGGTGGCCAAGTAGGAAACTGACTACTATCCTATCTTTTTTCCGAATTCAATGAATGGGTTAACCCTTCCAATGCTGAGGCTACTTTCATTCAAAGCAAAGATTTTTGAAAACCATCTAAACCCTGTCATGTTGGTATTCATTGGAAAGATCTCACTACCCATGTGCCAGGTTTCAGTTATTTGTCAGGTTTTTTGCATAACTTTGCATTGGCCAAATTAGCCACCAGCAGCATAAAGGTTAACACATTCATGCCTGTAGCACCCAAAAACAGATAACTATCATGCCGTTAGTTGGCTCTAGAGGCATGTATGGGTTAATTAAGCAATGGGCCATCCCCACACTTTGTGGATCCCTAACCAGCGCATTAGTGATGGAAAGTTTGCTTCCAGCTGCCAAGAGGTGTCTATAATTGAAACACGCTTGAGAAAAGTCAGGCGAGAATCTAGAGAATCCAGTCGGGACGGCCGCGTCACGCTAAGTGGAAGCGACACGGTAATCACACTCTTGGGACAACAGCATATGGAGAATGCTTTGTTTTTCAAGGTGACCGATCGGAAGAATTAAGGGCAGAATGGGGAAGCCATCAAGGAAACCCCCGGCAATTAGAACAATTGATTTCCCCTTCAAGCAGACCACGGGATCCCAGGCTGTTCAATGATTCACCTGAAACTTACGACGTAAAAACACGATCACAAACAACCTGGTCACGTTTCGCTGAGGAATGTGAGGAACCTGAACTCAAATAGGAAATGCAGGAAGAGTGACAGAGCGTATACATTCAACTCATTTTATAAACTATGAGAACATTGCTACTACAAAAAATGATGCTTGCAGTGGCCAAAATCAGCCTGACAATTTCAATGAAATCTTTTTTAGGCAAATGCATAACACAGAAAATGTTTGAGGGAGAAATTTTAATCAGAATACTTCCAACAAGTCTCCTACAAATATTTTCTAAAATAATTATGAGTTCTTATGAAATTCTGGTAAAAGCATAGTTTGGAACATCTGAAGGAAAATGTTCATTAGTCAATACTGCAAACAGCTCTACTTCAAATAGTTTGTAAAAGAATCCTAAATTCCCAAGTTATTTTTCAAAGTGACAGAAAAAAAACGCTCAAGCATGAAAGCACTAAAGTGGGGGCTTCTTGTAAAGCCCCCCCCCCCCCCCCCCCTCCTCCTCTGCCCCAGATATGTGCTGAAAATATGGCATGCTAATGGTTAAAAAGGGGGGAATATTGGGAGGGCGTTTCCGAAGGGAAGTCAAATTTTTATCCTGTAGCACCCCGTTGTTCTGCCCGACTACTTACTAAGTGCTTAAAAAGGTCAGAGCCATTAGGAGGTTATTTGAGTCAAACAAAGATGCTTCAGCAAGGAAAATGGACAAAACAGATATTTCAATCCTTTCACCCATCCATGCACCACTGAATTCCCTTGGATATATACCATCTCAATCTATTGCAATTCTAAAGATATCCTAGGAATTGAGATTGAATTCACCAAAAAAAGTCTGAAGGAGAGTTGTTGATTGAATTTTTAGACCTCTGCGGTGGATTTTTCATAAAAAGGTCAAAAATATATCAGAATAGTCAGGACATTTGTGGGCAGTACTAGCTTGAAAAGGTTAAAGAAAACGTTAATCTTTTAAGACTGGCATTATGGAAATCACTTAAGTAAAAGATGTCATTGATATGCAAATTTGCCAGCACTAAGCATGCCTTCAGCAAAAGGGATGAGACAAAAATAATCTGCAAAATCCAGGCAAAGATTAATTAATCCTCCATTGATTAATTTCAACCTACTCATCCACAGCTGCATGTGGTAAACATTTCCACACTGACATACTGACCTAATTATCATCCCACTAAAATCCAAAAGAAGTGCTATTAAAGGAACACCTGACAATTTTTAGTGATATCTCACTGACAAAAGCTAACTCAGAAAAATATTTCAAGGAGAAAAGATTCAAATACATTTTGAATTAATGCATTATTCCCGACAATACCCTGTAATGCCATAGAAGCCCAGAATATCAAATATCAAAAGGAACCCATCAGCATAAATTCTGGGGTTGATAGTGTCCAACATCCAGACTTTATATTAAATGGTAATATATATATTTTTTAAACTGAAGGAGACACATTAGTCAGATTTTAACCTACGAATCTACTTCCAATAGTTTTTCGAAGGTATGCTTTTATCCAAAGCAAAACGAAACTATTCAGTATTCTGAAAGGGCTCTCTTGCCGCTACCATTAAGGACCTATCGGTGCCTGGGAGCAAGCCGAGGCCGGCCAGCCCTAGCTCCATTAGATATGGGCCACAAGCAGGAGCCTGCCATCATGAAGGTTTCACTGATATCAGACGAGAAATGTACGAGAAATGTACGTCTTTGCCTGCCGCCGTCGCCGCCGAGCTAGTGAAACCACTGAGCATGTGATTGTGAGACGTGAAGCGCCTTCAATCCCCCAACTTGCAGGATATTGCTCAGCCCTGGCTCTTGCTCTGCCATTCAATCTTAGTATTTAACCCTTTTATACCAATCCACCTTGAATCCCCCAACTCGTATGATATATTGCTTGGCCCTGGCTCTTGCTCTATCTCCCATTCAATCTTAGGAATGAATATTTCATAACCATGCAGATGACTCCCTACAAAATGCCTTGCATGGATCTAAGCAACATTTGAAAATAACATAGATCATCATTTCTCGTTCAGATATTCTCTCCCTCTCTCTTCTTTCCGAGCCCTGATCTGTAAATAAGGTTTCTTCTTAGTCCATGTGTGTTTCATGAAGCAGTCGTAAGCTAAATTATAAAGCTATATTACAAAGTGGCTACAGTGAAAGATTTTATTGAATCATCACTGAGAAAAAAGGTATATGATGCAATATTCCTGGACACCTGCGGCTTAAATAGAATTCCATGCTGGAGTCTATTACGCAATACATAAAACATGTCTGATAATATCCTTTATTGCATCTATAAACATGGCAGGATCAGCGCAGTGATTAATAGTATCATACAAACAGGCACCCTACAAAGACAACAATGAAAACATCTAGGGAATATGAGTTTAAATGCATCACAACTATTCCCAGTATTTGGGCATAAGTTAAAGATAGAAGCAAATATATGTTATTATTGATCATAATCATTATTTCTAGTTAATAAAAATAGATTCGATGTTTTCATCATTATGAGATCTATGATGAAGGCATTATATTGTCAAATAAGGACCCCACAAGAATGAATGGATTGAGGCAAAAATTCATCAAGTTTGACTCAAGTAAAAAACACACCAAGAAACAATTTCCATTCTTATTTTTTTCTTTGCAATGTCATTTCAAGTTTAAAGAACAACTTAAGTAGGGGCTAAACATTTTCCCAACTGACTAAAAACAGAGACAATAATAAGATCCTTTAACAAGTCGGATATGCAGTCACTCATCACCTACCTAGGTGATGACAGTTAATCAAGTGGAGTTGACTGAACTGCGTAAAACCATATGCATTGCTGAGGTGAACCCTATAGACTACTAGTCTCTAGAATAAACATAGAATCAATATTTGAAAACCTGGAATTTTCTGAAAACTCTTTTAGCTTTCTTTCCTAAATCTAAAAATTGTGGGAAGATTATATATATAATCATTACTCGTAATTGACCCAACAGGTAAAATTCATCAGTGGGGGTATCCTTTATCTTAACTCACATTATTTTCAAGTAACGTAGACTACATTAAGGTCAAATCATATCATCTAGGTGTCCATTTATTATCAGGTAATGAAGAGCTCTTTGGGCATTAACTATCCCATAAATAGTTCTTGTTTAAGCTCCTGTGTGAGGGTATTGTTTTTGCGGTATGCTGTTATCAAGGAGGCTCGAGGCGGCCTCGAGCGAAATGAAATGAAACGTGGAACATGCAGAGATCACCTAGGTGTAATCCATCTAGATCAAAAGCTCCAGCATGCAGGCAGGCATGCCTCTGCACCTGAATGACATGATGATCCTGCAGTGAATGTAGTTTATACATTCACTTACCACATCAAGCATGCAAGAAAACATGATCTGATGGAATCATGGCCCAAAATTCATGCTTTCATGCTTTCAAGGATTGGTACCGGGACACCATACCAAATATTGATACTGAATAGGAAAAAGTATTGTATCATTTAAGATCTGTAATACCAATACTGTTTAATGATATGAATTGATTTAACTGCTACCGCGACATCTCCATGTGAAGGTAGTTTGCCATTTATTTGTGAAATTTCTGAAGTTGACTATGCTAAATTTAACAAAATTGAGTTGCTGGGAGGCAGGAGATATTGTTCAAAATATTCTTAAGATATTGTATCGTTAAGTAAATATTGATATCATCATATCGTGAAAATTTTTAAGGTGCCAATCACCATTTCACATATATTTTGACACTGCGACAATTATTTTTCTTACCGAGTACCAATAAATTCTGAGTTCATCACTCTCAAAAAAACATACACATTTCCAATAATGTGTATGTCTAATTTCAAAAATGTGTATGTCTAAACACCACGATACTTGGAATATATGTTTCAAATCAGCGCACCTGAGAACTCATATATCATATAGAAATTAGCACCAATAAAGCACAATTACATAGAAAGCCTTAGTACTATCAGAGGCATCATCTAAAATGACATTACGTGAACTATTTATGGTAAGTGATACATGAAAACTAATCCATCTCTTAGCCAGTGCTTCAAATCTATTAAGGAGATGATATCATAAGAGATAATGTGACATCAGTATAATGGATTCTGCCCATTGTCATGGCAACCTATGTACAAGAGTATGCATTATGACCACCCACAAACTAAAGAGAATGGTTGCTGATGTAAAGGTTGCTATGGAATCAAGTAAAGAGTCAAGCAGTGTCCGAGTGTTAAATCATGTCAATCAAGTGCAATGTTGTGGATTTCATTGGAAACAACTAATTCTTTACAATACATACAATATATATATATATATATATATATATATATATATATATATATATATATATATATATATATATATATATATATATATATATATATATATATATATAATGGATATTGCCTATGATAACTTTAGTAGAGTTGTAGATATAACTCTGAGAAGGATCTAGGTCAGGCAAGTTAAGCTAACCTAACCTACTGACGGTTTCTATTTCTGTGTTTCAATTCTACCAGCCTTAAGGTAGACCTCTAACTAATTGGAAAGAAGTTTATATTTCTCCCAACTCTGCTATATTATCCAAACAGCTGGTGGTTAATTACCGAAGAAAGTTATTGAATTACACATAGATAAACACAGCCAGAGGTACATATTAATTGAATTAGAAGTTGTTTGCATATTTCCTTGCCGTTAGAAGAAGTGAATACTCAATGAACATCTTTGATTTTTTTTCCTTTTACAAACAGATTGGTGAGTTACTGGTAATAATCTCTCCATATCAGTATGGCTGTGGTCTAGGCAATTCATAATTGGATTAAACATTTTAGTTAACATTGTAAAAACAGGACTAAAAACTTGAAAAGCCTGATTCTAGAAAGTCAGGTGGGGCATTATGTAGGTGAGAATTAATGTAAAATTTTCTTATATTTTATCAGAGAGATATCACATGAAATAGTCTTTTTGAGCTCATTGAGTGGTGGAAAGGGTAAATCAACATTAATCTTATTTTCACAAACCTATTTGTGATAAAGACAGGAAGGGCAAGCAGTTTAACCTAGAGGCTTTACCTACACATTCATCGAGCCTTGGAGAGTGGGTGGGTACATCAAACAAACACATGTTTATGAGACCCTACCTGTCAATACAATATCCATACAACTCAGGTGAACAGGTATCACTATATGTGGCAAGCTGCCAGGGGAGTCTATTGTACATCAAAGACAATGCTAATGAAACTACAGGTAAACTAGGTACCTTGTTCCTAATAAGTTCCCCTCATAGTTGGCCAGGAACTGTCAATGGCCAATAGATTCCTCCACCATTTACAAATGCCAGTTTTCAATTTAGCCTATAAATGGCAGATAAAGTGATGATAATCAAAATTCCAAATTCTGGACCTCAATGTCAATACCGTAAAACGTAGCTTCGGTTATGGTTTATGTTGATTTCATAGAAATCTAGAATCAGGAAGAATTTCCCTTCTCTTCTTGAAAAGTCCAATAGGTTTTTGTTCATTTACAAAGCACCATATGTAGCCCTTTAGAATGCTGCACATTTGTACAGTGACCGAACAACCTACTGCTTCAGGAGGATCCAGTGGAGATTTGCACCCCAAGCACACACTTTAGAACAAAGCGCCATGACCACTTGGACACAGCAGCTACCTGAAATGCCAGGATTTGCTAGGAATTATCTGCAACATCTAGTTTTGCTAGGTGGGGAAAGGCAATAAATCACACTCCTAAGATTTACATACGGATAAAGAAATGTTTGGTGAGTGTCACATGCCATTTGTCTATAAGCTTGTAATGTCTTAACTTCCATTTCTCCATTAACACTCAATAGCTGACACACACTTGTTTGCTTATAACCATATTGATTTCTATTTGGTGAAATGCCTTGATAGCATTGCACACTGACTGCTCATTGTTGCTGGACAATGCCAAAGTTCTAGGAAATGACCCTTTTCAAGATTATTCCCCAAGTCAACACTGACTTAGGGTTAGTCAGCTAAGGTACTCTAATTTCTGCCTACAATACCAATTGGCTTGTCACGACTGAACAGCCTTCATATGGCAGATTAAAGTGACGATAAATGAAATATCCAGATCTATATCGGACAATTCTCTTTGGTTCCATTTGTCCTATGCAATACAAGAACGTTAAGCCACTTACCACACCTGCAGTATTCCGACAGGAAAGATTCTATCATCACCAGGTTATACTTACCTGAAAAAGAGAAAAAAACATCCATAAGCAAACAGAAGGTTTAGATATCAAGTTTAGTAGCAATTCTATTAATCCAAATAACATGTACACTTTTTGTCAAATAATAAGCAATGGTGAAGAAAACACTTTATACACATTTTTTTATTCAAACAACTGATTTTACTGATTTGTGGTAGAAAACTGAAAGCAAGTTATAGCAATCAACTTGAAGACCCGCCAATAAACCAAGCATTCATAAAGGACCTTTGAACTCACTGTAAATCCAATCCACACTCATTACAATATAATCCATTTAAAGAATGATATGCAAATAGAATTAGAAGTTTCTCGAACAACGTCCATCAAAAAATAACTTTAATATGCACAGCATTTTTATAAATAATTAACTTTCCTTTAAATGTAGGTAATGTTTATTCACTCTTTATTTCACTCTCACATTCAAAATCTATGACTACATATTGATTATCAGGCGAGCACTAAGATGAAATGAATATCCCAATATAGAGTATCACACAGCCAATAGAATTCTCCATATTTGGGTAGAGGATAAGACTAATCCCATGCCTTAAGCCAATCAGAAGCCCAGATATGTGTGCTTAGCCAATCAGAACAAACTATCATACAGTGGACCTTGACTGCACAGCATGATAGTTCCAGCAATCTCTTGCGGCCGGCCACGCTATCAGTTATAGTAATCCCATGGCCGACAAATTGATTTAACGGCTTTTACTTTGGGGCTAGGGCAATCAGAGATAATACATTGGGTTGTATAAGGGGGTTAACTCTCCATGGAACACTTATCATTCGGCTCCTATAGCAAATGATCCCATTAAAATCTTAAATAGCTGCAACAATTGATTGGACTGGATACCATTTCACTTTAATATAGCAGTCCTCAAGCTGATCACCTCTAGGTCTTGAATGGATGCACAGTCATCATCTGGCAACACCCGCGATTTAACCTATAGCTTATCAATACAGCCAAATCCCTGTCAGAGAGAATAAAAATTCAACCTCATGGCTCTGGCATATGTATATTGAACTACCTTCCTACTACTAGACAAATACCAAGGATTTCATAGGATTATCCGAGGAAAACCTCAGGATTTCCTAGGAAGTCTCAGCTACTTCTGACAGCAGGTGTCCATATCCAAATAAAGCTAGGAATTCCAAGGATGACTCAAGGAAAATGCCAAAAAATCCTTGAAAGTCTCAGCTTCATTATGTAATTTAGAAATAGATCTAGCTCAACTGATCTATGGTTCTTTCTCTAAAAAAAACATTTTTCGCATCAATAAAAATTCAATAAAGTGTGCTGTCAGTTCAGGATTACCAAAACAAGGCGTTTATAGTTCAAAGAACCTTTTAGAGAAAGTGTCTTTGTAAAAGGTACTGGTGAAATATGAGCATCGTAAAATCCCCTCTGTGCCAGAGCATACATGGGCTAATGGTTTTGAATGGTCACAAAGAGATACTAAAGCCAAAGCTATTGCATCATCTTGGCATTTACGCCTGTTATTTGCTGTGGGCATTATAAGGGTATAGTGTTTTGGCCTTTTTTTCTTGGAAATTTTATTCTGATGCTTTCTATTAGGAAACACAAGTTCATATGTATGATATAAAGAATCTGAAGTACATGTATTATCCTTTTATCTAAAAAATATATTTTTGTTGAGCTTTTTTTTTTTTTGCTTAAACCAATTCATGCTTGCTGGTCGTTCACTAGACATCCAAATTTAAATTTTGAATTTAGATTTTTTAGCCATATTCATAAGTGGTGAAAGAAACAAAAATGTAAAATATTTTATTTCAAATTAGTGAAAATAACAAGTTGACTTACAAACCTTCATCTAGCAAACATGAGGACCATTCCTCTGCATTTTGTTTTTTGACCTCATCTGCCCTTTCCAATAGTTCGTAAAAATCATTCTGACTTACAGACTTTCGGATGTGAGATACATACAGATAGTTCAGGTAGGTTAATTGAGGACATTTATAAGGGCAAGACGTAGCAGAAGGCTCGTTAATTGAGCTCTCCTACTTCATCAGAACTGCTGTCCTAATGAGGGTAGGCTCTCGAGGTGAGAAGCTATTGATCTCTGCCAATAGTAATCAAACCGCTGCCTCGGACTTTTGATCACAAAAGGTGAATAGATTATCGACTCTCACAGCAGGCCTGACATGGCGGCACGCCAAATGCTTGTCATAGATATCTTACAGAAAACAGCCCAACCCTAATCAGATTTGCCGCAAATTCCACGAGCCTGTCAATAGCAACCAACACCCTTTCTGCCGGAAACTCCCGCACGACATGGTCTTTTATTGACTTTCTTGAGATTTTATTCAGCTTATCTTGATCCACTGGCAGTCGAGACTTGTTTCTAGATTACCTCACTGTCATCTACTGTTTATACTCTACTCAATATCCAAGCAACAACTTACGGTTTAACCCTTTCATTTCCTATCACCTCACAGGGGCATGACACATATTTTATGATGAAAGCTTCATTTTGAATATGATCACGTATCAACCTCCAGTCACAGTAAGCATTTCAATTTTGATTTGGAATACCACCTTTTCTACAATATAAAGGCTAAATACTGTGATAGCAATTTATTACTGGCAAAGGCCACCTGAGGTCTTGATGAAAACCACTGTCTTATTGTAAGTAACTGGCAATTTATATCTCAAGCAGTATAAGAATCTGAGGCTTTTTCGTACATTTGACTGACATTTTGGTAATATTACTCATATCATATTATATTTTCAATATATCTAGGGAATAAATATTTATTAGACAACAACAAACAATTATATATTTGTAATTATATTTTGTGAATATTTGCTTAATTTCCGAAATAGCTCATCATCCAGATGTCACTTTTCATCTAAACTCTAATCGGTTAACACATTACTGCTTGGCAAATAAACTAAAAGCAGCCTGACAATTTTGGTAAAATCTTTAAAGAGAAGCAAAATGAGAAAAATATTTGAAGGCTTACAATGAGCAGTTGATCCGAGACAGTGAGAAGTCGGAGTCCCATACTCATTTACTTTAGTAAGATGATATTCCTGCCCAATTCTTCCACGAGTATGTAGTGAATATTTGGCAAGTGAGGGGTCAATTGGAGTTTTCTGTAAGGGTTAGAACTGAATACAAACATTGCAATACTGGAGCATTGATGGAATAATTCTACAAAGCACACAATATCGATTTGTTTTGAGAAACACAACATTGACGAATAAATGTTATCAGGAATGTTTATTCTGTATAAAAATTCCCTGATGTTATGGACATGCTATCCTCATTCTTTTCGATTAATTTCGATCAGCGAACGCTGGCATATTTAAAGCCCAGTTAAGCCATCGTCCATTCACCCTTAAAGCCCAAACCTATTTATCAATACTTAGGAGCGCTTGTTCTTGAGCCAGTATTGATAGATAGTCTCATTAAGACTTTATTCTCCCACTAGACAATATATCAGCCACTTCTGAATGACTGGAAGACGGGCCATTACCGAGCACTGCTTAAAAGAAGAGAGTAATTCATGGTTCGCTTTCCTGATTGTTTGTTGCATTGTGGGAAGGATGAAGCTACAGACCAGACAGCCGACAAGATAGTCTGACCATATATGTGTTATCTTACTAATCAAAGCATTGTTTTTTATTTAAAAAATTTAATGGAAAAATGTAAATCACAAATTCAACCAGGAAATACATTTTGAATAGTATGTTTTGTAATTCATAACTTATCATTTACTTATTTTCAGATATACATTCTATATTCTTATGTTTGTGAGATATTCTAAAGGTTTTCAAATCACTTGTGAATTACCTTTTTTCTCTAAAGACCTTTTATATCAAAGTAATATGGTTTGATCGAACTGCTTTGAAATGCCAACAAACACTTGGAAAATCACAGATTTCAAAAGAAAAAAATTGTAGAGTAAGGTTATCATATATGTACCAAAAACGTCAGTTCAAGCAAGTTGCATTTTCAAGTGCTCCCCCTATGCGATGAGGAGCCTGCCTAGGTATTCAAGGCCAGAGCCTGTAGGGATTACCCCACTTGCCAGCATCATTACCTACATGATTACTGCGGGGTCAATGGATGCAAGCTCATGCCAGAAAAACCGACAGCGGAAAAAACCTGCCTCCATCTTGGTGCTGGCAATATTCCAAGAGGATTCCAGAGGTTTCCGAGTATGATTCAAAGAGCACACCCATAAAGAATTAACCTTTGAATACTAAGGAATTCCTAGAATTATCCTTTAATAATCCCAGGATTTCCTAGGATAACATACCTACATTTGAAAAGGTAAGACGATTAGTTGTGGCAATTTTAGGTGGTCAATGTGTACCATTTGGTTCAAAAAATTGTCACCAGATGGCAGTACAATATTTGCGACAAATCAATGATACAAACCTCAATTAATTCAATACATGATAATAAATGGTTGAGTTCACATGTTTAATGAAGTATGAATCAAAAATATTGCATCAGGAAAATACCCAAGACCCGAACCGAAATATTTGCTACATTTAATGCTTTTGGCTTGCCGCAAGTATGGAAGCCTCTGTCACATCATGGCTCAACAGCGTGAGAGATAAAAAGCCCTACATTAACACTGGTACCGTTACCAATCAAAAGACGAATACTGTCACTGACAGATTATGGAGATTACACCAATTTTCTACCCATTTCTTCCTGGCACGAATGCCAAAAGTACAATCTTCGACTATTGTGCACATCTTAGCAGTAGTTTCTGTCAGTAACTGTCAGTATAAATACTATATAATATCATAATCAATATGACATTATGATCACCAATTGGCTACAGAGTTTACCACGTAGCATTCATGCGAGCAAAACTAAATAACTTTGGATCTTTAATTCCAATTGTAGCAAATTTTCTGCCATATTTAGGCTTATCTTTGACTAGCCATTTACAAGTGGTGGAGGAAACCAGAGTACCAGAAAAAAAAATTGCATAATCCCACAGCCTAACAATTTCCTCACTTGCCAAAAACAATCATCAATATCTATTTTTGAGAAGTATGCATTTCCACTTACATGCACCAGATATGGGTAGTATACCAATAGCAGAAACTCAACAACCATCTTCTTTCAAAGAGTGGCACTCTTACTTATTTCGTAATCAATCAAAGACTTTGATGAGCTAGTTCAGCAAACGTTGACCGATTTAGCTCTCAGCTGAGCGCATTGTTTCCAGAGATATTAACGACAGCCTCCCACATAGTGAATGTAATTACGACTCAAGCCTTAGCTTAAGATAAAATCAATAAGGTCTACTTATTGCAGTGGAAATCTTAAACCTCTTCTGTCAAAGTCTGTGTTGTCTGATTAATTTCCAATACCAATGTCATGGGTTTCGGCTCATATTACAATTAATTACAAGAATCTTGCCCCTAAGCTGACTTTTCTGTCGAGCGGGTAAATATTTTGTTCCAGTTTTAGATTTGTGATATTGAGTGAAATTATTGTTCTCTGTCGTCTCTTCTATCATAGCATGATGACAGTAGACTGGCAGGCAAGGAGGGAGCACAGTGATACCTAACCCTTAATCAATATGTAGTTGGGAATTCCCAGGAAAATGCATGGATTTCCCAAACATTATAGTATCATTCAGCTATGTTCAACAAGGGAACCTATTCATTCTATGAATCTCCCCACAAAAGTTTCATCCGGGTCTCTGATTGTGGGAATTCACGGGAATATCTAGTTTAGTGATAGGAAATCGCATAGATTTCCCCAGCATTATAGTTTAAGTCTCAGCTATGTTTGACAGGGGAACCTATTCATTCTATGAATCATGATCCCTGCAAGCGTCTCATCTGTATTTCTGTGATCCTCAGACAATAACTTTGAAATAAAGCAGGCATACTAAACTATTCGAAGGAGACTGTCTATTGGATTATTTTTATTGTCAAGACAATTACTCAGAAGACTGCCCGGTCTCAGGGAAAACTACAATAAATCAAGCAAAGAAACCAACATGCAAGTTAGATGATTATCCCACGTTATTCACTAACAACAGTTCTCTCCTAAATCTGTATTTTCCAAAAAATATGCTGATATTAAGATACACAAATGTTTCTTTGCCTGGCAACTGCTAAACCCTTAAGATTTTATAAAGCTTGGGAATACCAAAGAATTCTTAGGATTAACCTGGAAAATTCAAAGAATTTCCTTGGATGTCTCAACTAACTCAGGTAAGGGAAATTCCATTTTTCTTACTTGGGGTATAATAGGATGCATAAACCCGAATATTTCTCCTTTTGAACTCCAAACATCTCTAGAAATCCCATTATACCATGCATTACACAACTCATGCCATCTCGCTTATTCTAACTACTACTAAGATGCAATCAGCGCTATCCATCATTGCTGTCTTAAAGCTTCCCTAGTGCCGTCTATAGCCCCCTTGTTATCTATTTGTGTGGTCTATCAGGGGTTCCATACAATTAAGAGATTTCATACACACTGATTTAGGAGGTGATTTCAGGGAAAAGATCTATATTGAAAGAGATGTAGCTATAAATAAGCATTAAAGTCAGTGCTGCAGGATACACAGTAAAATACAGTTGATAGCCTTGTTCTTTTCCAATTAGGTATGAAGCAATCTCAGAGTCCTATATCATTTCAGATTGAGTCCTTTACATTGTCTGACCCACTCTCATTCATGGCATATATAGTATGATCAGGAAATATCATGACAACAAAGCAGTATTTTGAGAAATATTTGACTGAATAAAAGTTGTTGTTCCTGGAAGGTTTAAGAATCCCTCTTCATGTATTTAACCATTACACATGTGATGAGTTATAAGAATTATATTCAAAGTCTCAAGACCATGGGTGTGCTCCAGATGCAAATGAGCTCAATTGCTTTCGACAATGCAAGTAATAGTATTGAAGTATGCACAAAAAGCATTTTTAAAAGTCCATATTGGACCTCAGCATTAATTATTCACCAATTCATCCTGCATTCCTGTGTACTATGTGTCCTCTGCCACATTGGGCTTACACTACCCTTAACCCTTCCAATGCTGAGGCTACTTTTGTCCAAAGCACAAGTTTTTTGAAATCTATTTAAACCATGTTATGCTGGTATTCATTGGATAGCTCTAGCTGAGTACTCTCAGATGAGTACCCATGTGCCAGGGGTTCAGTCATTTCTCAGTTTTTTTTTTGCAACATTTTGTATTGGCTAAATTAGCCACCAACAGCATAAGGGTTAATAAACCTAGGTCAGACTTCCATGGAAATTCTAGCAATGCCTAGCATTATCCTAGGGGATCCCAGGAATTCCTGGCTAAATTTGGATGGACTACTTTAAAAGCTGCAAAAAGATAATAAATAGTGTTTATCTAGTAATGCAAGACCTCATAATTCCTCTCAGGAATTTCAGCTGTGAAGACTTGTGTCACATGTTGATGCGAAGAGAGACCATTGACAAGCCAGTACCACAATGGGAATCAATAATAATGCCTTATAACACAGGGATCAAAGATACAACATGAATAATGGAATAGCCTGGCTCTTACATGTATCACCCATCCCCCTCCTCAGTATAATAGTAATAAGCTCCTTAAGTCATCCATCTCAATATAGAGATGGTGAACAATATGAATAAGGGAAGAACCTGCATATTCCATATGTGTACTTGTGTGTATGGTGTGTGCATGTGTGTATATATATATATATATATATATATATATATATATATATATATATATATATATATATATATATATATATATATATATATATATATATATATATACACATAATTCATATGTATTCACAACAAATATCTATCTGCATTGCAGCAGAGACATTGTACTATATATTGGCAACTGCAAAGGATGTAATCTCTCATAATAACTGATGTGATCACATTAATCACTTGCAATCTCCCATTAGTGCCCTACTTTACGCTGGCTGGAAATAACAGGATGTTTAGCCGGGGATTATCTGGCTGAAGACGATGCTAAAGGAAATGGCATGGTAGCAAGTGGCCATCACCAGACTCCTCTTGCCATTAATCTTTACAATTGATTCTCTTCCTGTCCCCTTTAGTCCAAACCTAGGCTGCACACTTTCCCATGAGATGCACTATCAATTAACTGACATTGTTACCACTAGATGGCACTTCGAATAATGAGTCTGCATTAGCAAATTACATGGATGGGATCACAAGCTGATGAGACGTCTTAGTTCTACTTCATACATGCTTGTAGTGGCCCAAAAAGGCAAACCTTCTTCGAGATATCTTTTAAACTAATACACATTCTTGAAAATATTAATAGTGAAAATGGTAATCAGTATTCAAATTCTTTGCATAACACCTGCAGTATTGAAATACTTTGCATAGTTTTAGCCATCAGGGCGTCTTTTTGGACACCCAAACCCTTAAAAAGCACCCCTCAGGACACCCAATTTTTTTTGTGAGGATTTTTTCAAAATGTCAGTCCTAAGCATATCATTGATATTTTTAATCTCCATATTATTCCCATAATATTGTAAAAGGATATAATGACTTATCTTGATGGATTTAGATATGTCTATGGTGAAATCTTAAGTATATTGTGGTCCCTCTTAAAAACTTGGACGCCCAAAAACTTTACAACAGCCAATTTTGGGCACCCAGTTTCTTAATCCTGGCTAAGACCCTGATACCTGGTGTGGTTCATTATTCAAAATTATCAAGTGATCATCACTTTCATTGTAGATGGCGTGATTCAATTATCTTATGCTCAAAACTTTCTTTCGTAGCAATTTGCTAATACATGTGAGTAATTGGTAAAACACATTACCACCTGGATCCTGCATAGTTTTTCACAACACAAACTGGATTATTCATTTAACAAATGCAATTACCCTAATACAATATGTAAAACTCATGTAATCATGTAAAGTAATGGAGTCAAATATTAAGCAGGTCAGCTTAAGGTACAATCATAATCAAGCACAGCTCAGAGACCCACAAGTAAATCCTGGAATTTTCCAAGAATTGTCCCAGGAATTCCTGAGAATTCCCACTGAAGGAAAGATGAACAGGGAAAGGTGCTGAATGAGGTTTCAGGGGGAATCTGCTGACCATGCTATAATTGTTAATGACCTGGCACTTTGGCTTATTACAAGGCTCTCTGGACCTGGTAAATTGAATCTGGTTTGGCTCGTTTCCATAAGTACCAAAGATTAGTGAGGGGGTCCAGATTGAAAGAACACCTCAGCAAATTCAATTTAGCCCCGGATGTTTAAAGTGACTCCTTCACCTTCTCCTCTGAGGGCAAAAGGATTAACCCTTTCATGCCCAACAAATCAAAAGAGTGCAAATAATTTGCAGGACAGGAGTATAATGGAAGATGAAGGATTTTTCTGGTGTCCCTCAAGAGAGCCTTACCGCTAATGACACACTCTTGTCATCAACCCCCAGTCCATGGCAACTTTCTTACACAAATCTTGGCCAGGGCATGTGAGAATGTTGCAAGTGATTTGGGGTTAGGTAGTGGTTTATGCTGGGTACTCCAGTTTCTTCCACCACTTAAAACTGGCTAGTCACAACTTCACCGAAATATGACAGATATGGTGCATGATGATAGATTTTGTTGTCATCAACTGGTAGGCGTTCTCAGAACAACCTAATATATTGCAAATAAAGGAGAATAATTTTGACCATCATTAGCAATTTATAAAAGACTTCAACTTGTTTGTACTATCATGATAGTGAGGAACAAACAGTTGAAATAATTGAAGGTATTTCAGTGAATCGAACTTTAAGATTTTTTATGCCCGAAGCATCAAACAATGACGATGAATGTCCTGTCTTGAATAAGTCTTTATTTTGTGAGGGTGAGATTTCAACAGTTCAACAGAATATAATATTCCAGTGAAAGGATGTTTAGACCAACAGTGTCTGTTGAGATTTCAATGAGAGTTGTTCTTTTCTATATAAAAAAGAAATTAATATAGCCTTACTTGGTCACTAGATACCTTTTATCGAATAGCTAAGTATGTATCGATTCAGTGTAGATGTGTTTATGAGTATAAGTGAAACCTGGCACTTGAATGACAAGACCTGTCATGTCATATGATATACCACATCAAGTCACCAAATACGGGATTAAATATTTTAATGCGTTCATGCTTAAGACATATGTAACCTCAGGATGTGAATGCATAGTCTTAGCCAGCAGGGTGTCTAGGTGTCTTTTTGGAGACCCAAACCCTTAAAAAGTGAACCCCTCAGGACACCCAAAAAAATTTTTGAAGAATTTCTTAAAACGTCAATTTCAAGCATATAATTGAATTTTTTTATCTCCATACCATTCCCATAACATTGTATAAGGATATCATGCCTTATTTTGAATGATTTATACATGTTTATGGTTGAAATGTGAGTATATTGTGGTCCCCCTTAAAATTTTGGATGCCCAAAATCTTACAATTGCCAATTTTAGGCACCCAGTTTCCAAATCCTGGCTAAGACCCTGTGTGAATGTATTAAGGGGAAACTAGTGATGAACCCCCCTCCAAAAAAAATGCAAGTTCATTACCGAACAACTGCCACCTGCCAGTAACAAATAGGGTAAAACATTGCTTTGCACACTGGCAGTCGGGCACCATGTGTCTTCAAAGCAGGACTGGGAAAGGTATGCGAGGAATGTTCTCAGACAGTGAAACAAACATCTAAAACCAAGGCCGCATGACAATGACCCTCTAGTTTGATCTATTCCACACAATGGGACCTCGTCAATCTTTTTTTAATAGGTTTAACCCATTTATCCCAGAAATGAAAAGAAAAAAGAAAAAAGAAACGTGACTATTTCTGGTGATATCTTCTTTCAAAAAATATTGGAAGGAGAAATGTTGATCAGAATACAAAAATATATACTTCTCCATCAATTATTTCAAAAAGTAAAAGATTTTAGCAAAAAAATATCAACCATTCATGCTCAAGAGCTCCTCTAATTGTTATCTGCATCTATGATACTTGCGATGATAACTTGGGAATTCTCAATGATTTTACAACATTTTTGAAGTAGTTTTGTGTAGTGTTCTGATACACATTTCTCCTTCAAACATATTTCCAACTTTTCTCTTTTGGCCAAAATGAGCAGTTAATGGGTTAACAAACGCAAATTATTCAAGATATTTTCGGGCACTACAGGCATGAAAGGGTTAACAGCAATATGAAGACCATTCCCAGGTTCAGCACAGGATAGACACGCGAAAGACACATAGTCCAAACAGAGATGTCTCTCTCTCCACTAGAGCGTGTTACATCCTGAGCAGTGAGGTTTGATCAGGAACCCCACATGGATGAAGCCCTTGACCATTTGAAAAATGCCAACAGTTGGCAAAATATCTGATTTCAACATCAAAATCAATATTGACCTTTTCCCCTTGAAAACTGTCATCCACTACTTCTATAATACTCTTAAAAATAGCTGATGCAAAAAATTCGCAAACTATTTGAAGAAACATTGTTGAGAATTTTAATTTTGATTTCTAAAAAATTTCAAAAATCTCCTTTGATCAAAAAGATATCGACGAATGAGTCGGGCATTTCAGGGAGTTCAAGTTTAATACAGCTTTTCAAACAAGACTAAATTGTCAATAAATAGCTTTCTTTGTAATCGAAATATCACTAGGGAACTATTAACCTTAGCAAAATACCAGCACGTATAATTCAGTACTGGGCCAGCCCTGATAACAAAGTGATCTAAGGTGCTGCGACTGCCTGATCATTCTTAATCACCATTCTCTGGGTTTAAATTTCTAATTCCAGGCCCACTTGCACAGGAGATCTCTAGGTATGAAACAGCTAAAAACGCTTGTCCACATATAAACAAAAATAAGGCTTTTGAAACTCAAACTGCAGATGACTATAGCCATAGCATATCCCTAGATAGTTTGCACTATATGTCCTCCATTTTGTGTAACACTATCTTATTTATGAGTGCTCCTTATCTTACAAGGATATCAAATATATCCTCATTACCATACAGGGATATCAACTCTGTGTGACAACTATTCATATGAGCACATCTAAGGAGTCTTAGACTGGCCTATATTGCATATTGCAGTCAAGGTCATATAGCGGTGAATTATGGACCCATAGGGGGGTAAAGATGGTGAATGAATGTCCCAGAAACAATCCATAGAATGATATAAGAATTCTCATCCTAAAGTGCCTTTGTGGTCAGACTGGGAATACTAAGGAACTCTTAGATCTGTTCTAAGAAAATCCCAGGTCTGCCTAGAAAGTGTCACCAACATTTGGTAAGGTTAAAGTCCAAAAGAAAAATTCTTCAAAAATATTAAGGACTTTATAGGGTAAAGTTCAAGTAACTTCTATCCGGAGTGCAAGGCATGATATAATAACATTACAAACACTAGATCAGAGAGAGAAGTGTTTAAAATACATTTGAGGAGGGATTATAAAACCCATGCGGTACAACTAGTTTTACTCAAATTCTTGCTTTGTTACTAGAAGTTTCCATATGTGTCAGATCAAGTGACCACTTGAGGCCTAGCGGATTCATTCATATTGATTGCTGTATGTGTGCAAGAGGGTATAGAACTGTTTTCAGTAGCTGAATGATGCTGTTAATTCTATCTATGCTATTATGATGCACGAGGAAGTCTGTCTGGATTGGACTGTCAGTAGGAATGGCTGATTTTGCTCAACATTTGGCATGGACCAGTGCTCATGTCAAAATAAATGTCCTGCTACTGGCTGCATACAGACCAGTAGGGGGTCCGCCCCTATAGCACATTGGTCTACAGAAGTTGGTCTCTTACCAATGCCAGGGACTAGCCGAATAGCTGAGCAGTCTAGCATATTGCAACTGATTGTTCTCTGTCTCTTACCACTGCCAGGAACTGCTCAAATAGTAGAGCAGTCTAGGGTAGTGCAACTGATTGTTGTGGCAACTGATTGCTGTGTCCCTCACCACTGCCAGGGCCTGTTCTGATAGCCAGGTGGTCTAGTGTATTGCAATTGACTGATCGCTGTCGCTTACCATTATGCTTGCCATTAGGGAAATCAAGACCATCTTATTGCACAGCAGAAGGTAATGGCCCACCATAGCATCAGGTGTGCTCCCTAAACATCCACTTTAACCTCTCAACATTCTAAATACCAATACAAGAATAGCCAGTTCATTTTCAGACAAAATATAATGAATTCAGAATTTTGTTTTTTGTCACTTTTTATGCCATATTGCGACGTTGTGACTAGCCAGTGATCACCTAACCCCAAGTCAATGGTAACTTTCTCACATGCCCCAGGTGGGATTAAAACCTGGAAAATGGTGACAGAACCCATGAATATTATCTGTAATCAACCTATTTCAATATCATTACAAGCATTGCCAATTAATCTCAAAGCTAATCATTTATGACCATTTCATTAAACACCTGTTGTGGCCTGTCAAAGTGGCACTTCAGGCATGGACAATATCTCTAACTACCCACCTAATAACATTATGATAAAGTCAGTTATTCGCCCCGGCTTTCACTGTAGGTCCTCGGTTATGAAATTCTATTACAAGCCTGACTAATCAGATTACGGTGGCTATAACAACCCAGTAACAAAGGTTAATGGATATTATGCGTCTCACAGGTGAGTTGGAGGCATCCTTCTAAACCCACAATATTCCCAGGGAAAGCTGGTGTCTTCAAAGTGGTCTCACTGTCTTAGCTTAATTGCTATATTAGATTAATTAATCCCCGCAAGCTGAGCCTTGTACATACTACCTACCGTATCCTGTCGCGATAGCCAACCAAATCCAATTACGCTCGCCTGCCTCTGTCACGATAGAGAAGACAACTGGATTACCCACCTTCATGTTCCCTTGCCGTCGCTTCCTGCTCAAGGGAATTGAACATAGCAGCCCTTAACCCTGTCTCCCACCATACTAACAACTCGTACTAAATATTACCTAGACAGCCCAGAAAATCCTGGAAATATTTCCAGCATCAATCTGTGGTAATTCTAGGGTAATCTCTGCTGCTCCATTAGGTAAGGAAGATGCTCTGCAAGCATGAATCTTATAATTATGATTTACTTAAAGTTTGAAAAGGTGGTATTGCATACATGATACGTACATATTTATTCATATATATATATATATATATATATATATATATATATATATATATATATATATATATATATATATATATATATATATATATATGAATAAATATGTACATATATATATATATATATATATATATATATATATATATATATATATATATATATATATATATATATATATATATATATATATGTATATGTACACACACACTTTTTTATATATCATGTTACCATACAAAATATCCTTATGTGGATAGTATGAAATGTGAGTTTCATTAATGCAATCGTAATTTATCTTCACAAACATATAAATACAAAGGGATCCTAAAGCTGCAAAGGCACCACAGACAGCCTCTCACAATGCTGCATGTTTGTATAGCACTCTGACCTACCTATTAAACAGGATCCTCCAGAACCCAATAAGCGTTTTTACCACTAGGCCATGTTGGATCTACCTTAGGTTCATTAGCAATTCCCTTAATGCCATTATAACAAGTGTTGAGAGGCTCTACCTGTAACATCACCTTCATTACACAACAGCCAGTATAAGCCAGACACCATCCACTTATCAAGATTAAATGGAAATCCTCCGCGAGAGATCGACTGAGCGGGATAGCTTAACTGCAGCCAGCAGGTGTTAGGCTTTGCAATCGGTCATCAGAGATTGTTTTCAATAAAAACGCTATTTCCACTGATTTATTAGGAAAAGATTGCTGTTTCCACATTAGTGGTATAACAATAGTGCCAGGTGATCTGGAGGATGCCCAAGTTTTATGAAATATTAATACTGTGTTAGCACAATGCAAGCAAGTGGGAAGGGGGCAGCGACAAATAATACATTAGGCAAATCAGATGTACATCCACTAAGGGTTTAAGGTGTTTATCCTGGGATCCCATTTTTCATAGAATATGCATCATTCAATGCTGCTTACATCCAATTTAAGACAAAGGGAAAACAACGCCTCCCTAGCCCTTTCCATTGTCTGATATCCTCTTACCAAAGACCGAATTAGAAATCCCTAGCAAACAACTGGGACCTCCCTAACTCCATCCTTACAGTGGAGCTGAAAATATCTTGCAATGCTGGAAAAATGCCAGGATTATGTGGGATGTCACATTTGTTAAGGGTGACTGAATATCTGCATTCTCTTGTCAAAGACTACACTATACCAGGGTTTAGACATCCTTAGACTTGTAGGGTTCACATGTATGTTAGCTATTTGGTTCCTGAAAGGTAGTGGTCTCATATAGCAGCTAGCATCCTGTGGACCAGTGTCAGCACTCAACCAATGAGATGAACGCAGCCTATATGGTTTCACCTAAGAGAACCTCAATGCACCATTGGCAGGTCAAAAAGACAGGATATTTCTCATATCTCATATTTTGCTATGTTCTAACTCAGCTTTCCTAGGGATGGATATCTTAATAGTTTCCACGGTACCTTCTCATTATTAGTATATTTCAGTACTTCTTATATTTCCTTAAGCAGTTAAAATTCTATTTACATGTATCTAAGACTGCGCTATCTGTGCTAATTTCCTACAAATAGCAATCGGTTGGCTAGTTTTTCTAGCTCAGAGATTTTGTTAAGTAATAATGGTATTTTCAAACAGAACTGCATATTATGTTTATAGTAAGTGATGACACTGATTAATATCAGTATATGACAGGGTAAAGAAACTGTACTTTAGAATGAAATATAAAATATCTAACTTTTTTTCTCAAGGCTAGCAGAAAGAGTAAAGGTTAGTCAAATAACGATCTAGCTATACTGGACTAGTGAAAGTTTAGAATATTGTGGAGAACTGATATTTACTGCTTGATAACCCATGCTGATAGGTTGACAGCTATCATGCAGGCCTATCTATGACTGCCCCTCACTCGGCACATGATGTAAGTCCCCTTGATAAGACAGAGCTGGATGAGGCTGATGTAATGATAAACCCTATGTCTGTGAGGGGACGTGTCCCCTGGCACCCTCTTGGCAAGGGGAATATAAAGCAAATTACTGACACTCTGATGGAGTCCATACACACTCTATCGACTGGTGTGGGATATACTGAAATATTTATACAATATTTGACATGGCGTGTGCAAGTAAAGCCAATTACCATGAAACTACTCCTATGTACACAATGTGAGTTGAGAGATAAAGGGAGGAAAAGAGTGAGCCCGGAGAATGAGGGAAGAAGAGGGGAGACATATATATATATATAGATATAGAGAGAGAGAGAGAGAGAGAGAGAGAGAGAGAGAGAGAGAGAGAGAGAGAGAGAGAGAGAGAGAGAGAGAGAGAGAGAGAGAGAGAGAGAGAGAGAGAGAGAGAGAGAGAGAGAGAGAGAGAGAGAGAATTTGTTTTTGTAGCATTATGCTAGTTAAAAGTAACAACAAAATCATTCATCTTGCATTCAGTAAATTCACGAATACTCCTTGAAGTATGGGAAAGAATATTCGCAATCATATTCATAACTGTCCCAGGCTATATTCCTGGCATGACCAGAGACAGCTAAGCTAGGAGAGAGGAGGGAGATCGTAGGGGCCATAATTGATCCTGTAATCTCTACGGGTAAGCGGTGCGGTGGCGATCAGAGGAGCTCATGGTCTCCTGGTCAGCATTTATCTTCAGGGTTAGACAGGGCAGGGATAGGAATAACCCTCGCTGCTCCACTGGAATCTCCTCCACTTGGTCGAGCTGACACTCCTCTATGACATATCACTGCCACAATGGACTTGCATAACATGGCGCCTCCTCCGCCCAGTGTGACTGGACAGACACAGCGGTGCGAGGCCTTGACAGATAGGGACCAAAATAACATATCAGGGACCAGAGAAGTCCACATGCAAGCAGCACATGGGAGGAGCCTTGTCAGCCAAAATAGGAAATATCGCTTGGATTCAGGCCAGTTTTCTAGGAATTTCAAACTGTTCTATATTTAGTATATCAACCTCCCAATGCTCAAATCATCTAAATTGAAAGATTGAATTGATAAACCATTATGCCTTTTAGACTACCTTCTACCCTGCTTGCTCTGCTTAAATCTCTAAAGTAAATGTACTTCAATGTTTTCAAATACTTCCTCCATCTACAAGCATCATGTAGTTAATAATAAATACAGGAATATGGTGAGACCCGGGTCAGGAATTATTTTTTGAAATAGTGAGCGAGCAATGCCCCATATCTTAGGAAAAGTAGGGCCCCTTAAAAATAAAGGTCCCATGAATAATTCATATTCAATTTTCTAAAGATATACTGCTAAAAGTATGGCATCTTTAAAACAGCATTACTGATAAATGCTGTAGAGGGCCCTGAGATATATTCAGCATCAATGCTGACACTGTGTAGTGTTCTTTATCTCTGTCTCCATTGTATTGAAATTTATTTGAACATGCTGTCCAGGAATCGAACAATGGGTGACAGCTTAAGACTTGCATCACAACTATCACAGTCAGTCCCTGTAGCCAATCGTTGCATAATAGCACAGAGAACACAACCAAGGAGGCAGATTATGAATAGGCTGTGGGCAGAGTGAAGGGGACAGTGTCCAATGTCTGGTGATGCAATCTATTACTAAGACTGCCCCCCATAATCATAATTACCAACTAAGCGTACAAAAATAGGTCATTCGGAAAAGTTGTCTTCAACCAATCAGAATGGGTTCTACAATGAGATGACCATATACAGATCTCAGCATAGAAACAACCATATGAAAAATAGGTGGCAGCACCATTGGCCCAAAGCAATGCGGTGCATTTAGACTACAATAGTGTTCCAATAGTAGAAAAACATATAATTTCTAATTAGGGCCTTAACAGAAGTATTCATATAATTAGTCGCAAATATCAAGATTAGCTTTTACAATTATTTTTGATTTTGGTATATGCTAAATCGAGGAATAAACTGCTGGAATATACTTACCTTTAGAGAATGTAAATAAACCATATATATTAGTGTCATATGACATTGCTCTGATAGCAATAGTGTCTTTCATAATCTATAGATGGCAGCACAATCTCCACCACAACAGTTAATGTCTACTACGTAGGACATGAAACATAGGAGTCATATTCCCTGTCACCTATGGGGTGCAACACAGGGAGTTGCATGTGTCACCTGGCAATGATCAGACTAGTGTCTGTTATCTCCTTCAGGTGGCAGCACTGTCTCCACCATAAGCCATAGTAAGTGAAATTAGTCATGTTCCCTGTCACCTGTGTGGTACAACACAGAGTTACAAGTGTCACATAGCACTTAAGTGTCTACTATCTCCTATAGGTGGCAGCACTTTCTCTACCACAAACCATTGTATGCCGCATGCAATGAAATGTACGAGTCATGTTGGCTGTCACCTGCGTGGTAGAACACAGGGAGATGCAGGTGTCACATAACACTAGTATCTACCATCTCCAATAGGTGGCAGCACTATCTCTGCCGCAGGCAATGAAATGTACGAGTCATGTTGGCTGTCACCTGCGTGGTAGAACACAGGAAGATGCAGGTGTCACATAACACTAGTATCTACCATCTCCAATAGGTGGCAGCACTATCTCTGCTGCAGGCAATGAAATGTACGAGTCATGTTCCCTGTCACCTGCGTGGTAGAGCACAGGGAGTTGCAGGTGTCACATAACACTAGTATCTACCATCTCCAATAGGTGGCAGCACTATCTCTGCCGCAGGCAGTGAAATGTACGAGTCATGTTGGCTGTCACCTGCGTGGTAGAACACAGGGAGTTGCAGGTGTTGCTGTTCAGTCATCAATACCTTTAGCAGCTGCTCTTCTCGCTAGCGACGCCTCTTTGTCACCAGCTCTCACTCAAGGTGGGAAAGTCTCTCCTCGCCTTGACAACTCGTAGAGAGAGAGTGACATAATTGCTAAACACCTACACCTCCCTCGGAATTCCTACTGTAAATTTCAGTTAACCCTTTCTTAGCAATAATACCTGTACAGTCATCAAAATGATGTCGCATTCTTCTTTTCTATTATTCAAATATGGATTTCTTGTATATGATCTTTCAAACAGGAGATAAAAATAATAGAAATATCACAAGGCAACTGGGAAACTATTTGAAGTATGGAAAAGAAAAAAATGCAAATACATGATTAAATTTAGTACAGTGCAGAAAGTATGTGCCTTGCTCGAATACCACCTGAGCTCTGAGATTGCAGTTAACCCTTGCTGTTCTGAGGCTGCTTTACCTAAGACACAAGACTGCAAAAATATTTGAAAACAATCTAAATCCTATCATGATGGTATTCATTGGAAAGCTCTTGCCAAGTACTATCAGATGAGTACCAATGTGTCAATGGTTCAGTTGAATTCCATCATTTTTGCAGTTTTTTTTACATTTAGCCACCAGCAGTGAAAGTGCTAATGGAAATTATATGTTAGAACCATTCAGGCATAGATCTGACGTGTATATATACTTAGGTAATGGAATTGGATGTGTATGTAGTTTTTCAATAATCAGTTATTAAGAAAAAATACATTTCCACCAGGGAGCTCATCATCATCAAGAGCTTACTGTCTCTACCAGTGCCCAGGTTCAAATCTACTTTGAGGCATGTAAGAAAGTTGCCAGTGACTTGTGGTTAGGCAGCAGTTTTCTTTCAAGTATTCTGATCTTATCTGCCATTAACAATGGGTGCTCACAGTTTTATTTGAATAAGTCAGAAAAAAGTGATGTTAAACGAAATTCCATATCCAAGTTCTATCCAGTCAGCAGCTTGATTATTCAGGGCCTTAATCCCCATAGATTCTATTATGAACTTTCCTTGCCTCCGTCGTAGGGGATGTTTACAGGCTATCACTTTCCACATCCTAAGAGGCCTGCTCCTCGGACCTGCTACATCCCAGTAGACTATAAAACACATCTGTCTCAACTACAACCAGCCAAAAGTCAATAAATACTTGAAGAGAATCGGTGTACCCTATAGTGCTCCTGCTAGCGATCTGCCATGCATCATTACCTATTGATATAGAGACAACAAGGATTATAAGGAACTGAGCCAGCATTGTATTATTTAACCATTTCACACCTAAATCCCCCCTTAGATGCCGTGATACAGAGACAACAAAGATTATAAGGAACTGAGCCAGCATTGTATCATTATAACCCTTTCACGCCTAAATCACCCCTAAGATGCCATGATACTACAGGGAATAGATTTACAGCAATAAAGCATAATTTACCCTCAAACATCATTACCTATTGATATGGAGACAATAAGGATTATAAGGAACTGAGCCTGCATTGTATTATTTAACCCTTTCACACCTAAATCCCCCCTTAGATGCCATGATACTACAGGGAATAGATTTACAGCAATAAAGCATAAATTCCACCCAAATATCATTAGCTAGTGATACAGACACAAGGATTGTAAGGAACTAGGCCTGTATTGTTTCATCAAACCCTTTCATGCCTAGATCCCGCCCCCCCCTTCCAGCACCTTGGATGGTGTGATAATTCTGAGAATAGATTTACATCAATATAGCACAAACTTATCCCATACATCATTACTTATTGATGAAGAGACAATATGGATTAAAAGGAATTGGGCCAGAATTGATCATCTTGAACTCTTAAAATAGCCACCTAGACTAATTAGGACTGTCATTGATATGACAAGTATCGATCGATCGAAATAATTTTTCCAATTAATCGAAAAAAATACTATGTCAATTGTTTTGTCAATTAATCGAAACACATTTTTTCAGCCTCTTACACCATTTTTAGCCAACACTAATAAGAATTTTGAAGAGAAACTTAAGTATTCAATCAAAAAGTGTTGAGAAAACCTTTATTGCGTTTGCATTGTGAGAATCTTAGGATTCTAGCCACAAAAATAGTGTGGAACATTTGAAAATATTCTTTTAGTACAGTTCTTCAAAATCGAATCGAAATAATCGGAATCGAAAAATAAAATGTCAATGATCGAATCGAAAAAAAATGGATGTCAATGACAGTCCTACAGTAGACTTCATCCAATAATGCTAGGATTCTTTTGATAATAGTGTTCAGAATGCTGGAAAAAATGCTTAAGAGTTGTAGGTCAAGTTTTGATTACAATTCTTCTCTTTCGAGTATATTTCAAGAAGATACTTCTGTCAGAGAAAACATCATCAAAGTATTAAGGCTTTTTTGGCCCTTGCAGGTTAAGGAATGCGACAGTGAATATCTGTAAGAATTATTTTCAACAAAATCTCAATCTGGATGAAATTTCTGTATCACATGCTTATAATGCATAATTCTCTGAGTTGCACTTTGATCTATGATGGTTATTATGAAGAAAACAAGCAAACAAAGCAGGATTGAGATTTGAAAATGTGATAGAAAAGTTTTGGTTTTGGTTAGGTTGTGATTAACCTTTCACATCAGACATTTTCTTGGTAACACTTTGATCTGAAAGACATATCGCCGTAAAACAATTGGGCCTTTTTTGGCAACTACAGGAAAGATAAGGTTACACGATAAGAAATAATTCTAGGAGGCGCAGCTTTTTCACCAAGCAAACTAATCATGATAGCATACAAAAAATGAAATGATGAAGATCCTCTCATGAAAACTTACTTCCTTCGAGGTGACTGAGTGATCAGTTTTTATATTATTGATCTCTTTCCTGATGGCCCCTAGCATAGATAAAGAATAGGACTATAAATATTTGATCAAGAGAGTCCATACCTTTTTTTAGAGAATATGTTGATTGATGACTCCCTAGATTACTGATTTCTTCAAAAAAGTCTCTACTGCTAAGAAAGCTGGTTAAAGTTTACTTGGTTCACCAGACTGCTTGGCCATAGGGACATCCCTTAGTTCATTGGCTCATTCAATAAGAGTTTCTTTCGTAGACACAATGATTTAGTGCACAATTCACTAGACTGCCTGGCCATAGGGATATCCCTTAGGTCATTGGCTTATTTAATAAGGGGGTCTATCACAGACACATAGCTTTGCAGAAAGCCATCAATAAGTAACGCAAAAAATGTGGGAAGTGAAATATTGACAGGGCTTTCTAAGGGATTAAGTGTGAAATGGGTTCAATAGCCAATGAAGTAGCCGTGTAACACAAATAATTCATACACCTTGCATAAGCTTTTTGCATAATATTTCAAAAGAAATGACTTTCACAGCGAGGGATTAATAACTTCATACTAGGTTGGAAATCACCGGCACAAAAGGAAAAATCTGGCATCCTTCCAAGCAAATGGTCGATAGAAAGGATTAAGAATAATTGAAGCTGATGAAAAATCAACAGCAGCATAGAGAAGGGGAAATAAAGATGAAGCAATCTGATCAATCACTACTATCAATGAACCAGTTCTTTCTGACCTCATATTGATAACATGAAAATCATGGAGAATCAAAAGAGATATATGGATGAAAGCTGACTACCTGGCATATGATCGATAAGCAAGATGACTCGATTCATATCAAAAACCTATTCTGCCACTACTACTATTAATTAATTACTCCTTTTTTGATACCACATAAATAACATGAAAATCATGAAAAATCCAAAGAGATATAGTGATGAAAGTTGACTATCTGGCATATAATCAGCAAGATGACTCTTTTCATCTCATAAATCTATTCAGCAAAATTGCAAAAAATCCCTAAGGACTTAACGGTGCTGTTAAAAAGATGGATGCATTTAAAGCTCCAAGCCGGTGTAATTCCTGTCTGTCTGCGTAAGAATGTGGTAACGCCTTGTTCAACAAGTGCCAAAACTCCCAAGCTCATAAAACACAGAGCCACCATTGAATGGTTCTCATTAAAACTGAATACAAGAACACTTGGAATGCCAAAACTATTGGATCAACAGAAATCATCTGGATGAGTCTGTCTGAAGAAATTCCCTTAAGATTGACAAGTGGTTTAAATATGGGTAAATTCATAAGAATTTTCGTTATCTATCCTAATATGAGGAAATTATGGTAAAGGATGTTTCACCCATTTCAGTCAACCAAAAAGGCCTTGCTACTTAATGGAACATCTTCCGCTTTTTGCCCTTTTTATCATTCCCATTCTGCATACGATATAACGAATGTGTTCTTGAATCAAAATACAAGTCTGCTGGGGAAGTGACTTCCATTAATTATCCTTGTTTTCTTGTGGGAGAAAGCCAGGAAAATCCTCAGGAATTTCTGGCTTAGC
>OZ012686.1:42611794-42666740 GCA_963942565.1 Maea johnstoni | reverse complement strand
GGCATGCCACTTTAATCTTATTCATGATATTTTTGATATGTAAAAGGTGCAATCATGTCAAGCTTAGCTTAGTGTGTGTGTGTGTGTGTATATATATATATATATATATATATATATATATATATATATATATACATATATATATATATTTTTATATATATATATATATATATATATATATATATATATATATATATATATATATATATATATATATACATATATATATATATATATATATATATATATATATATATATATATATATATATATATATATATATATATATATATATGTGTGTGTGTGTGTGTGTGTATGATTATTTATACAAACACATACATACATACATATATACATGCTTACTTACAAACACATACAGATACACATATACAAATGTATATTTAGACTCATGGATCATTTTGAAGGTCATCAATGTTATGAAAATGATCCCGTAGCGTATATTTAGATACCGATAATGTGACTTATCCAAAAGAGTGCTGTTTTCTCCTGAAGTTGTACCCTTACCCCCCATGCAGCATACACACAGCACCCATTACATCTGTCTGCTGACCACTGATAACAAAGAAGCATGTCGATTTGTATGCACGCCGAAACGGCGCTGCCACAGGTCTAAAACCGTGCTGCTCTATCCTGCATCAGAATGGCACCGGAGGGGGAGTTTATGCACATCCAATTATTGGCGTGTCTAAAGGAGGGCGTTATTAGCAGGGAGAGGAGACACAGTTATGAATGCCCCAAGTATCATTGTTTGCCACGCTCTTCTCCAGAGCCTTTTATCCTACAGCATTATCATTCTGGATGGAACGGTGAAGATCGCATCAGCCTCATTCCCGATTCATCTCGTACGCGTGGGTCAGCAAAAAGGACACTTCAGCATCGATTTATACCTTTTACATTTAGAGAGATCATAATCCCTATCGGAGATCACAGAGATATTTACTTCATAGTCAGCTCAACCAATGAAGACACTAAGCGGGAAAAAAGACTTCAAAGAGCAAACCCTAACAAAAGACCTTCTCTTGAACATAAATGCAAGATAAGTGCCATGGGATCAGCTTTTTATATTTATTTTCTTGAAGGGGAGAGAAGAGAGAGAGAGAGAGAGAGAGAGAGAGAGAGAGAGAGAGAGAGAGAGAGAGAGAGAGAGAGAGAGAGAGAGAGAGAGAGAGAGAGAGAGAGAGAGAGAGAGAGAGAGAGAGAGAGAGAGAGAGAGAGAGAGAGAGAGAGAGAGAGTCAAATGACTTGGTAACTTCATTGTGTGACATGCTTCAGTTTATCATGTAAACAATCACATCTATTCCATGTAGATGATATATAACCTTCTTTCTAAGAGCAAAAACCATTCATGTAAAGAAAACTGTCAGGAAAATCTAAGTACTACTAATACACTCCTAGATCATGGAGCAATTGCCCACATGGTCATGCATTTCACATATTTTGCATAACTGCATTGCGAAATCAAACACTTCTCTGCTTAATAGTAAAGGTAACGGATGTGGTATCTTTGCCAATTAAAATTGAAGAAGTTGTGTCCAGCCTATAGGCATTCAACTCTGTGGGAAAAGCCAACGCGACCTATCCGGTAACTTTCTACTATTTGCATGCAATTCTATAGTAAAACCTAGTACAATGTCACCTTGTAGGTAAGGTCAATGTTTGCTGACAATAGAAAGCCTATAGGGGGCAGGTCAATAGCACATGTTCTGTTTGCCTGCATGCCCTACAGAGTGGCTAAAGTCAGGCCTGGTTTGCTCAACACATGTGTTCAAAGCCAATTTCTCGCCATCAAGGGGTTTGATTTGTGTGCATTCTGTATCAAGGAGGTGTGCTACATGAAAGGTGAAAGTTATTTCAACATAATATAGTTTCGATTACCTGCCTAAAAGTGACACAGGGGGTCGAAAGTTAATAGACCCTTTTCAGTGTAGTAATCCTCTCCCAACTTAACACATTTGTACCTTAAGCATTCCAAAATGACTGACCATTATGGAATTAGCAATTTTCAAATACTTTCCATCAATATCTTCAAGGGGAAAGATATTGCCAAAATTGCTATGCCTTATATAAGGGAAATACAGTTATCAAAGGGTTCATTGAAAATGCATGTTAACTACAGGTGCAATCATTTTCCACTAAGTTTAAATCTATACTGTATACGGAAGATGATGAATAATAAAATATACTAAAAATATATAGATTGGATTTCAAACTTGTTCCTTATCATACAATACCCTCGTTTAAAAAGCTTTCTAAAGTAATAAACCCAGCACTCATGGATTATTTATATGCGCTTTCAAATCAGTGTGAGATGTCTTTTCACACGAAAGATGTATCAGCATGTCATGAAAACCTGACAATGATGAATGATTACCTGCACGTAGTCTCTATATCAGTAACACGCTCTAAGTAGCGTGGAAAATTGATGTAATAATGTTTCACAATATTTCACACCAGAAATGGAATGTGTATTCCCATCCATTTCCTTGGTACAAATGTTAGGCAAAATCAATAAATAAACTTACCAAATCTTTAGAGAGTATCAAGGTTAAACTTCAAGGATGTACTTACCTGGAAAAGAAGAGATATATATAAATAGCGCATCAACATATGAAGATTATCATCAAATCACAACAACAAAGATATGGATGTTATCACCTCATCTCATGGAAAACAATGCCAATTAAAATATTTTATATAAAAGGGCTTCTGGTAGGACACTCATACCTGGTAAAATGTGAAATGTTGAAATGTTAGACATCTATATCATTTTTATTCTTCACAACTTTACTCAACCTTTTTTGAATTTGTGACCAACTTGAATTGGGTAGGGATAAGTCAAAGAGCCCTGAGACTGCCTTGCAAGCATAAGATAAAAAAATACCATTTAAAAGTATTGCACTTTCGTTTACTTTATAGACACCCAGCTGGTTTTTGCATTGATTATATCTACTTCAATCATGATTTTAAAGCTGTTTCATAGAGCACTCAACAGAGCATTAGAAGCAATACTTTTCATTGATTCAATTTTCAAAATCACCCTTCACTTTCCTGAAAAATGCACATGAATGTCGGGCAATGAGATGTTATCTGAGTGTTATCATATGATGTGTTAGGACATTCCTCCAGGGTTTTTAGCTTAATCACACACCAAAGAAGAAATTTTATCATTAGATTCCCGGGAGCATATCAAATTATACAGTCCATTTATGGCAGAGCAACAAATTTTATTTTCCCGAGAAGCTGTCGGATGCATTCTGATAGGCAGATGAGTATAGAGATGCTGGAGAGGGGAGTGCAAATTAAAGGATGGAGTTACATCGCCCTCTACAGTTCCGAACCCGAATCAAATTTCTCTTAAAGAAAGAATGCATTGGACAGAAAGATATCAACCAAGATATTCAGGGCAGGCATGAAAGGGTTAATAAGCAAGTGTCCTTCAAATCTATCTGAAATGAAGCTCCCTCTTAGGCTAATGAGAAGCATGGCGACCACAAGGACATTATGTATTACACAAATAGGTGAATAAGAATGGGATAGATGTGGTAATAATGCATTAATGTTGGCCTTCTTAACACCCACTATCACTAATGGAAGATGACTCAACAGATACTAATAAATCTTAATAAATAATACATGTTTGAGTAACAACAGAGACAGTATGCAAATAATTTAGCTTAATCGGGATGAATTCAATGGGATCGCTTTACTAAAGCAACCAACAGCTGAATCTCATTGCGCAAAACAAAATAAGGACAAGGTCTTCAAAAAGGGAGCTTATTACTCCTTCCAAAGATTTGTGAATGAATTATGAAGTTTTGTGATTGTGAATTTTCAAAGAAAATGATGCCATGAGCAAAATTGAAGCAGCATACATCTGATGGTTTGCCAACTTGACTGAGCTTTCTATTACTTTGTTCTCTGACTGCTTACTGTATCTCACCAGGGAAGTATATTACTTACATAATAGATCTCTCTGATATCACCAGTTTTATTTGATACAAGTTATGCAACTTATGCAACTTACACAAGAGTTTAATCGCTGAATGACTTAATACGTTGTTTACTGTCAAATGCTTACTGTATCTCACCAGTTTATTTGACACATTTTACAAGTTATGCAACTTATGCAAGTTATGCAAGACTTCAATCACTGAATGACCTAATACATGGTATACTGAATGCTTGCTGCGTATCACCTAAGTTTTTTTTTTAATCTATCTAAGGTGTCACCACTGTTTATTTATCACAATTTTCATGTCATCCAACTTATACAATGACTTCAATCGCTGAATGATTTAATACATTGTGTACTGAATGCTTGCTGTGTATCACCTTAGATGCTTTTATTTATCTAAGGTGTCACGACTGTTTATTTATCACAATTTTCATGTCATGCAACTTATACAAAGACTTCGATCACTGAATGATCTAAAACATTGTTCATTGAATGATTGCTGTGTCTCACCAGTTTATTTGATACAATTTTCAGCTTATGCAACTTATACAGAGACTTAATTCAAATGCATCTAATAACTTGCATAGACCTTCACTCCAGATCCAGATTTTGTCCAGATTCCACTAAGGGAGAGAGGGAGAGAGATAGAGAGATAATTGATAAGGAGGTGGTAACAGTGTTATGTCATATCTAATCAGCTTAGTGCATTATCTCATAATAACCTATTCTATTTCCATTTTTTATACTGTCTTCATTTCAAATACTTTATTCTCATAGATCTTATCCCATTAACTCATTTAGGAACAAAGTTCTCGACAATAATATTGACAAAGTTCTCATTTGAGGGGATCTCCTCTTACAAACTGTACCTGAAAATTCCTAGAAAATCTTGGCATTTTCCTAGCATTATCCCAAGAATTCCAGGGTATGCCAAGCTTCATTTTGTAAAGTTCTAGGCATGAAAGAATCAATATATATTTGTAATCTACCAAGAATATACACAAGAGAAAACCAAAGTACCGAATCCCACATTGCCAAAGTGCACTTATGTAGTGTTTTTTTTCTATCTGGTTGGGTCCAGCAAAGTTCAGGCACCAGTGCAGACATAAGTCGAGGGTCAGGTTTATAAGTATGTCTTAATCTTATGAGTTACTAATGAAAAATCAACCGCTAATGAAACCAAATCCATACCTTTATTGTGCACTGCTCCAGTGCGCCACATCTACGGTTCAGCTGAGTCTACATCCCTTTTTGCAACAGCCCCAGGCTTGTCTTAGCCATGACTGATCACAAATGTCAATGTCTTTTCCCCAATTTTACACATGAGGTGCAAAGAACCAAGCGAAGTGGCGGATCGACAAGGCAATTCATCACGAATTAATGGATCCGAGGACGTCTGGTGGGGTACACCGATTGCATGGCATAATACGCTCCCACCAGGAAGAACTTAAGTAATGGCTGGGTGCAAGTAGCAATTTATCCATCGATACCAAGATTTAAGGAACTGCACCCAACTTTTCCTCTGTTATCACCTTCCTTTAAGCTATTGACCCATTCATGCCTGAACTAAACCGTGCGCTGCTGGTAGCTAATTTGGCAAATACAAAATGATGCAAAACATGCTAAAAATGACTAAAACCTTGGCACATAGGTACCCAACTGAGAGTATTCAGTGAGAGCTTTCCAATAAATGCCAATATGACAGGGTTTAGAGGTTTTCAAAGATTGTTGCGTCATTGTGCTTTAGATGAAAGTAGCCTCAGCTTTGGGAGGGTTAAGGATTTGCTGACAAGTGCCATATGGATATTTCTTCTTTGAAAATAACATTGTTGTGAAACATGCAGTCGCAAAAACTTTGAAGCAGACTTGATGCTTCATTGCTTATGTATATTTCGGTTTGAAATATTTTTCCCACAAAAATGTTCCCACCAAAAAGATATCACACAAAAAGAGTCAGGATATTATTGACCACAAAAACATCAACTGATCAAGTACTAATAGATACATACGGCACCATCAATACCAAGATCTTACAAACTGCACAGAACATTTCCACCAATGGTTGCTGGATTAAGACCAATCCAAGAGTAGTTTTTGGAACATATTTTAAGGAGAAATCTTACTCAGACCCCAATCCACAATTCTCTTTCAAAAAAGTTTGTGAATTAATGATTAATTCTAAAGTTATTTTGAAAATCATTATACAGTACATCCGCAAACTTGTCACGGAGATTGCAATGCAAGAATGAGACAAACTCCAGTATGAATGGGACCAATGGGTTAAAGGCTTCAATTAGACATGAGTGACATTTGGGACATACAACCAATTACTGCTTTCCTCATCTTCGTTAGTGATGAGCCAGCAGAGTACCTGCCAACCCTGGACATTTACCAATGTTAATTGCAAGGAGCAAGGTTTTCCATTCCTTAATGTCAAATCTTGTCCCATTCAGAATATTCTAGACTGCCTTATGCAGCACTACGAATGGTTGAATACTGTTAGCGTTAGCGGCTAAATACATCAGCTTATTATGTCATCAAGGCTTCAACAGACATGCAATGCTGTATGTAATAATGACTTGAGAGAGTGAGAGAGTGGAGAGAGATAGAGAGAGAGAGAGGAGAGAGAGAGAGAGAGAGAGAGAGAGGAGAGAGAGAGAGAGAGAGAGAGAGAGGAGAGAGAGAGAGAGATGAGAGAGAGAGAGAGAGAGAGAGAGAGAGAGAGAGAGAGAGAGAGAGAGAGAGAGAGAGAGAGAGAGAGAGAGAATAGCTGCAATTGTAATAATGCAAACATGCCACACAGATTACATATTGCGAGTCACTTAATTCATTCATATTCTAGTATCATTCCATGTATATGATACATTCTTAAATGATCAAAAGCAATGCTGCACTGACTGCACTGTACTTTACGCAGAGTTGAATACTACAAAGATATGCCAATCTATACATGCCTATATATTGGGTATTGGAATACTTCCTGATGTAATGGCAAACAGATATTGTATAATTTCATTGGTGTTACCCTGCAGCAATACTTTGAACTGAGACTTTGATGCAATACCAACTCTGATTGATTTCTTATTTCTGAGAAATCTCCTTGACTCATATCAATACACACACATACCCACACCCACACATGTATATACACTCACACACACATACTCAATATATATATATATGTGTATATATATATATATATATATATATATATATATATATATATATATATATATATATATATATATATATATATATATATATATATATATATATATACATATATATATATATAGCTGAGTCCAGTTTTGGTGCATTGAGTCCATAATTCGCAATGCATGTGAAAGGAAGAACATAATGTAAGTGAATGAACAGCAGCACAACCCTGAGTAGTGTATATTAAGTAGCATCCACAGTGGGATTTAGCTGGCCCCCACAGCAGAGCTCTCGGGGGACACCCTTATCCCTATCACAGGCAGCCAGAGCTTGCCAACTAGGAGACTACAAAGCCCACTTGTCATGGTGGAATAGAAAACGGTCGCTGGGGGATTCCGCCAATCACACAAGTACGGCAATCATGATGAACTAACTCATCCTGCCGATGGCAGAAAGTACTAAATACTGCTTATCTCTGGAGACCACAGCCTATTGCAGATGTACAGAGATTGTAAGAGGGACTTCCTCCCCTATGTGGTACAGTTAGCTTTTATATAATAGCATTACAAAAGCATTATGATGAATAAATTTTCTGAAAACCTTTAACTGTCAGCTGTTCCGATCCGATTGTCTTCACTTATATCATGGGTGCATTTACCCTTGGGGGGGGGGGGGGGGGGGGGGGCAGTTGAAAGGGGGTACCGCCCACATTTTAGGGGTGGGAATGACATTTTCTAAGTGGGCGTGGTATGTATTCTTAAAATACTCTGGGATACATCAAATTTGCTATGATTGTCACAGACTAATCATTGTATTTCAGACAAGATAGGTCTGGCTCAAGTTTAAGGGGAATTCTGAGTGGGAAGTGACAGGTTTGTAGTGTTTTACTCTGCAGGTTTACAACATACAAGCCAAGCCCAGCTCAGGTTCTCTGGTTAACACACCACACTCTTGTTTCTATTCTCTACTCCTGGGAATGCTGAGCTACAAAAACTCAGCCACTTAGTGGATGCTAGCTCCCACTCTTCCTCTCTGTCATAATCCTCTGTCAGCTAACCCGTCAGTAACAGGAGAGCCAAAATAGCACGCCTCAAAGTCGGCACGGCAGGTTTCATAACCCAGTTTCCTATTCAAACCACAAGCAACCACCTGGCTTAGCTTCTATTGCAGAGCTTCCACTAATACTTTCAGTGTACTAAGAGAACAAGAAAGGGAGAACTTCTTTCTTCCTTATTGCATATGTTGAATGCTAATTTTTATAAAGATCATTTCACACCTTTAGAATAATGGGTAATTTCAGGATTTAGATTTGGCGTTTAATCCATCATCATTTTTTCTGCCACACTGAGGCCAAACCATGACTACCCAGTTGTCTAACCCATTAAAAGTCGATCCATGATACTTTTGACAATTACTTTGAAAATTACGAATGATTTTACAAAATATTTGAAGGAAAGATGAAGGTAATATTTCGCCATCAAATATTTTCCTGACTCTGCTTTTGCCTGCAAAATAACATCAAAATAGTGAAGCTACTTTTGGCTGCTGAGGGCATAATTGAGTTAACCAGAAAATAAGCAATATCAACATTAATCCCTATTTCAAATCCTGCATGGGGGTAATATTATGGCATATATTCTTTGACTATCTAGAGAAGAGCCATTGGGTGAATTCTGATGATTTTTTTTTGTTAGAATCACATGGTGACCCCTTATCATGATGATGCGTACCACTTTTTCTTTACCAGTTTGAGACATCCCTCACCTCTAGCTAGACTGAGAGCTGATAAAACACCTCTGATAATTCTGCCTCCTAAAGATAATAAATGGATAAAGCAATATGGCAACCGTTACCATAATGAGCAGCCACAATTTTTCATTATTGCAATTGCAGATCAATACGGGTGCCTCGCCTACCGTAATTTCAGGGATAAATCTCAGTTAAGTCAATAAGGTTCACACCCGCTACTACAGACTCTACTTGGGAGTGGCCATAAAAAGTTGTTAGGCCGTGTATTCTGGCGACTCTATGAATAAGAGGTGTTTACTTTCTGTGGAGGGCACTCGGTGAGGATGGACAAGGAGATGGAAATTGATGCATGGGTGTCATCAAAAAAAACTCTTTCGAGATCAGATTACCACATCAATACATTGCACTCATTTCTTTATCTACTAGATTGTCTTTATTGCATCTGAGTGTAGCATAATATTTTTCAGAGGACTTGTATCTTTAAGATGAGAATACCACTAAATGTATGATGCATCACTTTTGTTTCCTTATATAATATATTTTCTTAATTGATTTGTACCTGAGTTTCACAAAACATTTTTCAGGTGGAAAAGGAGGGGTATGTTCCAGTTTTTAGACTTGAATGGGGAGGGATATTTATGAAAAAATTTAAGTGATATAAGTAATATACTTAAACAGCCATGGTTTAATGCAAAACCTCCCATACAATTGACAACAACAATAACATATCCCATTATACTATTCATAGGAATCGATAATCAAAAGCCCTTTTATTTATCATAGCAGGAGAAAAAATGTTTTTATGAAGAGCTTTAAGCATGAATGGGTTAGGGGGACTATCAAAAAATACATCAATAACAAACCCCATAAGAATATTGGTATTATTAGATTAATAGGAGCCTTTTCACATAATGTGAGCCCTTGAAGAGCCTCCCCCAGCCGAAACCCCCACAGAAAACTACTTAATGGGAAATCTGTGTAGGGAACTGGTGGAGTCTGATGACCCGAGTGCAAAAGTCTGTGCTCACGTAACCAACAAGGCATTGGGAGATAAAAGAATAGAGCTCCCTTGGTCGTGACAAGAAGAGATCGCGGGATGATGAAAAGCCATATGGATGGAGCTAGTGAAATGTCTCGGGAGTTTTGTGGCATTCGGGTACAGGATATCGTGGAGATAGGCATCTGCTCAGAACAACTCATGTGAATCATGTCACTGCTCAGAACATGACACTTACACACCTCAAATCCTGGCTGACAGTTTTACTTTGACCTGTTCATCTCAAAAAGGCCTCCACTTCTTTATACATTTGTGTCTAAAACTTGTTCTGGATATATTTCAAAGAGGTTTGACTTAATCCAAATACCAAAAATAACTTTTCTACAAATATCTTTCAGATTATTGCTTTTTTCATTTTCATTCCCAAATGAGTAGTGAGAGGAAGCAACCATTACTAAATTAAGCTTAGAATACCTAGGATCTTCTACGAAAAATCACAAGACTTTCTAAGATTTCTAAAACTATTTTCAGTAGTGGAGGGGTTAATCCATGATCATTCCTTTGAGGCTCTGCACTGCAGCAGTAAAATATCTCCAGCATGGAGGCAGTAAAAAAGCTGGATGTTTGCGCTAAGAATCTCAACCATCTCCGAAAACTGTCCTTGTTGATTTATACACTATAAGTTTTATGCATACGTCTTGTGGGGAATGTTGCTGAAATATTGGAATTTGTGAAGTAAGTCCCAAAGCGCCATGAGGTGCAAAAGATGAGTTCAATTATGCAACGTTATCTGAGGAATGTCAAGTATCAGACTCCTGAATAAATTTATCTTGTAGGATAAGTCAAATTCCTTGAACTACCTCCACTATATTTTGCAGTTCTTTTTGGAACAAATATGAAATACTTCTGTACCATGGATCAATATTTATTTTCATTCAAAAACTTCTCAAATGGGTAGTGTTGCAAAAATACATGCGCTAAGGTAAGGCATATTGCCTGGTTTGAGATAATTATAATAATGATAATAATAATAATAATAATAATAATAATAATAATAATGATAATAATAATAATAATAATAATAATAATAATAATAATAATAATAATAATAACAATAATAACAATCTACTACAATAATTATAATCTTTATTTAAAGCGAACACTATGACCAAATAAAGGATATGATTTACCATGACCCTTAAGATATGTATATCTCTATTACCACAGGGATACAGGCTTTTCTTCAAGGTACTGCCTTGTGACTCTGATCAGCTAAACAAGTCACTGGCCTCATGCATCTATGCTGTTTGTCCTGATCACTCAGGTCATTGCCATGCAGATTCAGCCATTAGCTGTGCATTCTCAGGAGAGCACTCTGGACTATTGCTTAATACGCAGGGCTAGCACTGAGAGTCATCAGGACCATTTAAGTGTGGTGTGTGGATGGCCTTCCAATGAGCCAAACCTTTGTCATTGTGGAAGCCTCATGCTTGCATGCCAGCCTGCTTTCCATGTTAATCACCCCCTCTAGTGGCATGTGTAAGAACTAAACTTAGAGCCAACTAGTATCAGCCAGTGATGCTGCTAGTACTGCCTCTGGTACTGCTGCTGGTATTGTAGCGCTTAGAACCCAAGTACTTCTATCACTATACTGATCATGCAAGTAGTACTGCTATTTCAACTGGTGGTACTGCTGCTAGCACTACTGCTGGTACTACTGATAGTACTACTGCTGGTACTGCAACAGCTATTGCTTCTGTTGTATCTACTGCTGATAATACAGCTATCATTGCTATTGGTACTGCTGATATCAATGCTAGTAGGTACTTCTGTTTGCACTACTGCTAAAACTGCTGTTTGTACTGTCCCTAATACTGCTGATAATAAAACTACAGGTGACTGCTCCTGCATATTAGGTGTTAATAATAAAGGTATTCAGCTTTATAGTCTTGTATCCAACGAGATGCTCACAGGACCTTCCTCCCCTAGCAGGCCTGTTCACACGGAAACCATTTCAATCCCCCAAGGGATATTCCAGAGCAGCTGGCAGCATTTAGCGCACAAGCTCTTAGCACTGCCTTATTAATGCTAGGTACTCATTTTACAGCTGGGTAGACTGAGGCAACATGGAATAAACTGTCTTACCCAAGAACAGACCAAAGTGCCCCAGCCGGGAATTCAATCGGCAACCTACTGATCACTAGTCCGACACCCAACCAACTGAGCTACTTTGTCCCCATATAATACTGCTGTTGGTAATACTGCTGAAAATGCTGTTCCCATATATATACTGCTGAATATGCTGCTGCTGCCGTACACCGCATGATGACAACAACCCAGATAGTGAGGCCTGTGATTTCTATGAACACATGTGGGATCCCACAGCAGTCCATTACTGCTGTATTCCACAGAGTAGCTCTAGGCCAACGCGGGCGGGCGGCGCTCCATACACTGCTAGTCAATGATGGATTACCACTATCACTGCAGCCACTGCACTACACAGCTATCAATAGGATGGGAGATATGCCTTCTATATTACACTACACAGCTATCAATAGGGAGGGAGATATAAGCCTTCTATATTACACTACCCAACTATCAATAAGATACAAAACTAGCCAGATATATAACTGGTTGTGAACGTCAGTCACTGGTAACTTTCTCTCATACCTTGAGCGGATTCCTGGCCAGTCAAGTGTTGACACTTGAGGCCAATTCTGACTATCTGGGTAGGCCCTTATTGAAAGGGAGATTTATATTCTCTAGATCAGTAAAATGACATGAATAAACTACTTATATTGTCATTGCATGCCTTAGATCCTGTGGGTTTAGAAAGAAAATCTAAGCATCAATATTTCCCGACCAAAAACCCTCTTACAGTGAGCTGTAAACCAAGCAATGAAAATGCTACGTGATGTAATTTTGAGTTAGCAATATTTTGAGAATACCTCACACTAGTACCATTTTGTTCCCTATCCTCTGCAGTAGCAATCATGAGAATGGGATAGAAAAGGCAATAACATCACATAACAACGTTTTTATAGCACTTTGTCTGGCATCTTTGCAGTTCTGTGGCCAGAGGACAATCCTATTAAGAGATCCGAGTTATTGCAATAACATAGGATTCAGAGCAAAATTGCCCGTCCATCAATCTCTGAATCAAATATAGAACTCTGCAGAATCACAATCTCCCGAAGTAATCAGACATACTCATGCATTCTACAGTCTACCTATTTAGCGTCTAATCTGTATCATTTACAGGCATAGTGCAAGCGAGAATGTTGCCAGTGATCTGATGTTTATATAGGCTTAAATGGTAGCCCCAGGTACTCCACTTTCTTCCACCACTTAAAGGTGGATAGTTTTGTTTCAAACCCTATAATGGCACAAAAACTGACAATAAACAAAATTCAGAATTCCTTGGTAATTCTGGGCGAGGAAGGGTTAGGCACAGTGGCAACAATTCTAAATTATGCAGCAATTTTCCATTAACCTTTTTTGGGATGCAACTCACAGGTGGGGTCCAGACACAAATTCTGTGCAAAGAGCGACAATAAACGAAATTCATAATTTCTAGGTAATTCTGGGCAAGGAAGGGTTTAAAGCACAAAAAGGGGTCCCCAACTATCCTGTGACAACCTATGTGTGGCAGCAATTGCAAATTACGCAGCAATTTTCCATTAGACCTTTTTGGGGATGCAGCTCACAAGTTGCGTCCAGACACAAATTCTGTTTGGCAGAGGCATATCATTGTCTCAGAAGAGTACTTTGAAGTCTAGACCACTGGCTAGAGGTGAGTGCTTTTCCTCCACTAATGGGCCTCGGCTCCCTAAAAACAGGTGAATTATTGATAGTGATAAAAGGCACGCTGCTGCGAGTAGACTCCCGTTTGTTGTTGTGCCTTACTAAATAATCCTCTTCACCCCCGGAGTGTGCACAAATTTGGAAATATCCTGATAACAAAGCATTATTTTGAGATGCACTTGACTGAAAGTTGTTGTTCCTGTTGCATTTAACAATCCCTCTTGAAATATATTCTGAATGGCATTCTAATAACTGAGATACACTCATGGCTGTCAGAGCATAAGTGCGTTTTTAAGGTGCAAATGGGTCAAGTTGAACCTTTAAAACTGATGACACCTATGTGATCTGTTGATGCTGATCACATCTCTAAAATATTCAAAAATCTAAGGAGGATTTACCTTCATTTTTCTATTTTCTTGTGAACAATTCACAGCTTATATCAAATATTTATTGAAATTCAATAATAAAAAAATCTAACAAAGTTCTGAATTGAGCCTAACTCTTAAATAGTGAAAATTCAAATAGCACAATTCAAATTTTTGACTTTGCTTTACCATTAAAGATCACCTTGACCATTGAGATGTGCTTCATCAGCCTTAACTGTTGTTGATCACTTTGACTATTAGTGCAAGTCTGGCATCTTGGCATCGGGACCCTTGCCAATGCTGCCAGAAGTCAATGACCAGTTTACAAATGACATAAAGGATGGAGGATCACATGGGACTCTCGCGGCAGGGTCCAGTATCTACAAAGAGGCCACCAGAGGGACGCAGTGGCGATAGCAAAGCAGGAAATGTGCCAGGCGATCAACCAGCCTAACATATAGTGAGCTGTAGTTTATCCTCTACCACAGACTCCCTGGGGGCTCAGGCCTGAATGTATAATCAGAGCAAAGCTTCCCAGTATCGCCCAGCCAGCCGCAAAGATGTGGAGCTATCAGAACACTACTTTTTGTGGAATGTAGCCAGCAGAACTCATTACTACAGTTCATCAGGCCTTAAAAATGTTTGTTTCCTGTACAGTCGGTAAAAATTATTTTTCAAACAATGCATGTTTTATGGCAGCTGTAGTTGTAATGCAGTGTTCTAATCCTGTATTTATGTTGATCAGCAGTTAGGAAGTTGAGAGGGCGAAAAAATTTGGATTTTTTTGCAAAATCATAAGTAGCCATTGATTTACTGATGGTGGAGGAAACCAATGGATCCCTGGAAACCCTTACTTTCAAATTGCATATTGGGGCATGCTGCTTGAGTTAACAGTGATGGGAAATATCTTTGGATGCAACTATGACACAAAGTAATCAAATATATCAATTATTTATTTGATACAATATGGCTGATATGAAATGATACAAAATTGCAGAATTCTAATGGTGTGAATACTACATGCAGATCAGAAGTAATTAGCTGCACAGGTATAAGAGGTCTGAGAGTCAATGCCTTCTCAAAGCCACAAAATAATACAACTAGCCCAAGGCACCCTTCTTTAATGTTGAAAGTTGAGTGTCCTCAGAACCTATGGAATAGAAACATTCCATTGAATTCTTATCAACATAGCAATCAGATATTTTCATAAATATGCTCTGGTCATGAAAGAATTCACCACCAAAACAGACCATGATCCCTTACCAAATGTAGCTAAGATTTCCTTAGGTATCTTGCCATTTTTCTGGCATATCCTAAAAATACCTGGCCATTCCCAGCAGTGTTGGTGCGGATCTTTTGCACAGAACACTTTAATGAGTGAAAACCCTTTATATAACCTCCTTCAAATATTTTGCGAAAAATGCTCTGGGCATAGAGATATCATGCAGATATTACCAAAACAGTTTGGACATTATTGGGCACCACAGGCATGTGAGGGTTAAACTCTACATCGGCCATAACAACACTTGGGGCGCGAAGCATGAGGACCAGTATGCTATAGAAGAGAAAGTGATTGTGATGTATATGGACGAAACAGGATACAAGTGCTTGGAATTTGTCTGGTAGAAGGCCAGGCAAGAGAATAAGAGGGCCATAATTGATATTTGTTGCATCTAGGCTGTGCAGGCCTTGGCAACATGAGTGATAATGGGTCTTGATGAGGCTTTACCTTTCAAGCCAACGGCTGCGGTATATACCACCTTGGCATGGACAATCTCTTTGTGCAGGAGAGTGAAATTGCAAACGGGACATTATGACTCTAAGGAAAGCATGGAACACTATTAAACGCTACTTCTTTTAGGGCTTAAAAACATAAAACATAGCGCATCTCTCTATAAAGGGAGCTTACTCCAAAATCACCCAGTAAAAGGAGAACATGGTTAGCCGGAAAAGAAATACATCTATGATGGAAATTCAACCATCCTTTAAACTAATTTAGAAAACGTGGTTAGCTCAAGGTAACCTTAACCCTTCCAATGCTGATGCTACTTTCGTCCAAAGCACAAGGACGCAAAGATTTTTGAAAACCATTTAAACCCTATCATGTTGGTGTCAATTGGATAGCTCCTGCTGAGAAGTCTCAAACGAGTACCCATGTGCTATGGTTTCAATCATTTTTCAGGTTGTTTGTATTGGCCAAATTAGCCGCCAGCAGCAAAAGGGTTAAGGTAACTGCAAGGATTAAATTAATGGAAACCTTGGGTCTTTAAAAGAATTTCTAACCTTAAGGTAGATCTGCTTTTTTTAACCAAAATCACTGAGATTCACACCTTCCAGATTAAAGACACTTAGACAACATGACTCACTGTACACCTGTACAAAGCAGCTTTGAACAATCAATTGCCAAAAGACACTACATAGGCCAAACAGGAAATTGTAATTTAGTGATTTTTCCAAGGTGGTTCTAAAAGAGGTAAGGAGCTCCATGAAAGACAACAGAGAACAGGTGTGAGATATATAATGTTGCAGATGTCTTTCCTAGCCTTGAGTCTGACATTGGAGATGGAGTGTCAAGGTTAACTAGGGTAGTTCTTAAAATGAACATCTCCTGTAGAAGACTGTTGCAGCACAGGTGTGCAAACGATAAAGATACCAGGTGTTTCCAAGACTTAACCCTTCCAATGCTGAGGCTATATTCAAGGTACAAATATGCAATGATTTTTGAAAACCATCTTAACCCTATCATGTTGGTATTGATAGGATAGGCCTTGCTGAGTACTCTCAGATGAGTACCCATAAGCCAGGGTTTCAGCTGTGTTTCAGGTTTTTTGCACCTTTTTGTATTGGTGAAATTATTTACCAGCAGCATTTATAAGGGTTAAGCATCAAAGAGAAAATAGATAGTGAAAACTGAAGGTCAACAAGGGCAGTTCTTTTAATGACCATCTCCTGTAGAAGACAGCTGTTGCTGCACAGGTGCGCAATAGATAACGATACAGGTGCGCTTTTTAGCCTTAAATCTGATGCTGAGGAGTGTCAAGTGAGTTGTGGAGACTGGAGGTTGAAAAGGGTATGCCTTATAACAATCATCTCCTCTAAAAGACTGCCTCAACAGAGGTGTGCAATAGATAACAATGCAGCCTGACATAAAGGAGACAGCCAGCTGGGTAAAAAAATCTTAGGGTTAACAAGGGGTGCTCCTAAAAGCTTTTCACACTTACAAGCAGCAAAGGCACATGTATTGCATTTATTGTCTACACCCCGCTCTTTTAGCCGACGGGGACTGCAGGACTGCCATCCAGCTACGATATTAGCCTAGGTAATCCCATTAGTGGTATCCCAGTGTCTCAGCTGTGAGTACACAACAGTGATGAGGGGCTCGTTAACCTGGAAAAACTGCTCTGCAGTCTTCCTTCCGGCAACATGCCCCACTTGGGAGGCAGGGGAGGTAATGGGACAATCTTCATAATGTTGTCGGCAAGTAAAAAGCCATATCTTACCATTATCATGCAATACCTCATGACTTTATTCTGTCTTGAAGGGAAAGAATGGTTCTTTTATTGTTGTTCAGCAAAAAAGCCATATTTTAACCAGGGGTGTGCAAGTATAAAACTCCTGGAACAGAGATGATCAGTCCTGGAGCACAGCCTTATAAGTGCGACAAATGGTTTACAAAATTGTTGTCAGTTGGAACTATAATATTAGCCCCATATCTATACAGGAGACTTTGATTGATCAATAGATAACTCCATTAAAATAATAGAGTTCATATGTTTATTTTCTGAATAAAATGATTAATTTGAAAATATTTCAAGACCCTACTGGCTATGCAGTGCCATAATTTGCCCAGTGTAAGAGTGTTTGATTAATTCTGCCTGTCGCATGTTTTGAAGCCTTTGTGCACAGTGGTGCAATAATATCACAGTTGGTCACCCCTGTTACCATGGAGAGAGGGAGTCTCCTTTCTTACCTGGCAGAACAATGCTTCTATTGTTGTTGACAAACGGAAAGCAATATCCCATTGCAGACCACCAAGGGAGTGCCCATTATTATGCAATACTACCTGAGTTTATTCAAGGTGTCAGAACAGTTTTATTGTTGTTGGCAAATAAAAAGCCATCTTTTGATATCCAGGGAGTGGCTATTCATATGCACAACTGTGTGACTTTACTCCATCTCAAAGTGGCAGAAGGATTGTTTTTGGCAAGTAAAGAGCAATACTTAACTATGAAAGAAGTGTCCAAACTATGTATTACAGCATTACTTGGTTTATTCTCAGTGCTGTTTTTCTTTTGCATTGAGAAAGAATATATCTCACTGACTGATTCTGTAATTCCATTTTTCACATTCTAAAATGCAATTTTGATTATAAACAAGAAATGTTAATTTAAAAAAAAAATTAGTTGTCTACTTGTTTATAATTGATCTGATCAGGACAAGCTTGATCGGAAAGTGACACCTGGATGTTTGAATCGCTCAAAGGTAGGATGTGCAAATTAGGACAAATCACCGCCTTTGATATTTCCTCCTTGGCCCTAGGACCTGATTAGGCCATTCAGACTCACTGGCATTCATACAGCACTCCTGGCTTTTTCCTTTCATCTTTTGATGATTCAGAAGTCATGATTTCCTGGATCATTTTTAACCAATAGAAAGCCAGAGCACCAAGACTGTCTGCAACACTTGTAGAGCCTCATTCATTGTGAGAGAACCAAGGCCCACTATCCAGAAGACTCCTAGTGCCTACTTATCATATATAAACCATTACCTAACAAAGCACCAAGACCTATGATCTGAGACACTAGTAGTACCTTTCTACACTTTAACCCACTAATTGCCTCAGTAATAAATACAAATTTATAGATTTGTTCCTATGTTTCATCTTTTTGAGCATGATTGAGTTCTTTCTGCCATGTTGCTATTGTTCTGTATTCCTTAACAGGTTCTCTCACTCAATGTGCAGAACTGACTAGATGGAAGTGCAGCAGAGAACCTGCATTGTCCCACTCTCATCCTTCATTCAACAACACATCTGTACAGTGTGTTTGCCACAAGGCGAAAAAAAAACGAGGCCATCTTCATTCTAAGCACACCGCAAATCTAGCGTAAAGGTTGCTACAGGCATTGGCGGTAATATCAACGAGCAAAACCTTGTCACTAGATGCAATTATTTCTAGTACAAATCCCCCAGAATAATAGAGAGGATTTTCACACATAAGAACTATGGGGAATGCTATATTTTGTGTTCTCTCTTTTTGTCCAATTGTCTATCTCTTACTGGCGTTCTCTATAACTCTCTCTCTCTCTCTCTCTCTCTCTCTCTCTCTCTCTCTCTCTCTCTCTCTCTCTCTCTCTCTCCATCCAGAATGGTGTGCTCTCGCGGCGCCCAAGAGCTAGCCTGGAAGTGTTGATGACTAGTTAACACGAGTAAGCCCTGGCTTATTTCTATTTAGCAGCCAACAGCTGCGGTTGATTTTAGTGGCATGTTCCCAAATGCTTGCTACACACAGCTTGATCAGTGGTTTATTGAGACCTTCTCCAGAACTAGATTCCATGTAAAGATCGAGTTTTTCACCTTCAAAGGGGATATATATATATATATATATATATATATATATATATATATATATATATATATATATATATATATATATATATATATATATATATATACATATATATATATATATATATATAGATAGATATATCTATATATCTATCTCTCTCTCTATATATATATACATATATATATAAATATATATATATATATATATATATATATATATATATTTATATATATATATATATATATATATATATATATATATATATATAAATATATATATATATATATATATATATATATATATATATATATGTATATATATATATATATATATATATATATATATATATATATGTATATATATATATATGTATATGTATATATATATATATATACTTATGTATAAGTCCTTTAAATTTTATATTGACTAAATTGGTATTACGCTCTGCAATTCCCAGATGACAGATGTGTAGAGGTCAGGCTTCAAGGATATTTATTCATCATGATTCACTAGCACTCACAAATCACAGGAGAAGATTGACCAGATAGGAGCAGACAGCAAAGTCTTTAAGCAGCGGCCCCAACAACAATCACCACAAAATGATGAAGGTCGGTAAATCTGTCTGCAAGTCATCGTTCCGCACATTTTGATTGCCTGTCAAATCTCTAACGGGATCCGGGGGTCCTTTGTGGGTGGAGTCGCTGTAGACAAGATTGTCCTCCACCAATAATAACCCTCCATTCAATAACAACCCGAATCAATAGACTTCACGCTCAGATCATCGCCTGCCGTTTATCAATTGATTTCTTTTCAGGGTATGCAAATCAGCTGCCGTAAAGTAGCTCCAAATGAGTAGGTGTCGTCGCTGCGACGCGGGCCGCCTGTAAGATTACTGGATGCAACACGGCGAAAGGAAAGGCTTTCTTTTGCATGCTTATTTTCATTAGGGGCGTCCCATTTAGCCACAAAAACAGCCCTGCGTTCACAACAGCCCTACTCTGATATCATTAGCGCCAACAACCTACAATCAATAAATCATTGAATTCACCTCCAATGCTCTAAGAGCGCACCGTCTATTTCAAAGGAAATTCAGGATATATCAAACTGCTTAACTGCCAGTTTGCCAGTTTTGGTCCATGATGAATCGATGAACCTCAAACGTTGGACGATTAATTATAAAAATTGACTGGCCCACTTTTTATTGGAAACATGGTTATTCCATATCTTTCTGTATGGCACAGGTCGCCTGTCAGAGCCTTCTATATTGACACTCTCATCTCGGTGTTCACCTCATCCCAGGTTAACCTATTCAAGTACAGAGTTTTGTACTTCAAAGTTATTTTTCAAAGAGACGGATGTGTAGAGGGGACAATAACACTTTTCTACAGAGAAACTACCCAATGACGGACACATGAATACATAAGGGGACAGTTAAAGGCTTGAGAATTTTGGCTCATTATTATGGATTGTTGTAGCTACAGTATATATCTTGCAATCAGAAATACCCACTCATTCCTATAAAATCTTTAAGAGGAATGGAAGTAGTATTTGAAATTTCAACTGTCACTTGTCCCGACCAGTTGTAAGTTGTGGAGGGAACTGGAGTATACAGCGAAAAAAGAATGCTTACCCCCAAGTCACTGGCAACTTTATCAGTAGCTAATTTGAGGTGGAGTTGGAGTTTTAATGTGACTGTGGGACCCTCAGATAACTAATCAGCAAAATGATCACATAAGACATGGAATATCTTACATTCTTGAAATTAAGGTTATATCAACAAAATATTTGAGGGAACGTAGGTTTGGTATTGAATGACTGCTCCCTTTCAAATATCGGCCAAAAAAATTCTCTAGTCACAGCAATAATATTATCAAAATAGTCAGTAGAGTGCTAAGCAGAAGAGAAGAGATAGTTCTTGATAGCAAGAGCTTGTGGCTTGTTGGCCTTGAGTTTAGGAGGTAACTGTATGAGCTTTCCCCAGAGTGAGGTGGTTTTAATGACTGCCTCCCCAGAATGACTCCATTCATCACTGGGCACATTTATAGATGGCTGACTAAATCGTGAGGAGGTTGCAGCGAGTGGCTGCCAGCCTTGCTTAACTCATTGGCACTCACAGCAGCCAAAAGCAGCCTGACAACAGCGAAAATTTTCAGGTGAGACCTTAGTTAAGCTAAACTTTCGTGGAATGTTTACCAAAACTCTACTAACATCTCTCCTTCAAATATTTGGTAAAGTAAATCTTATTTCCTAAGTTGTTATCAGTATTATCATAGATCATAGTTCCATTAATCACATCTTTAAGATAACTTAATTAATATGTTAAAAAACACACTTATAATTCATTTCAGTTGATAAAAGAGCAAGAACACATATCAGATTTGATAATTTTACAGGATATGTACAGAGAAACATGTTTTGAATTTGATAATTATTCTCCAATCCCAATTCATGTAGCTCCCATTATTATTGAAAAAACTACCAATTTATGAAACTTTCCCCGCGCTGGTGTGGATATAAAATATATCAAGGGTATCTCATCACTTCCACTTACTACTACAGGCAAAAAAAACAGCTTCTAGGCATCAATCTCCAAGGCAATAAATACCTGTGCTATTATCCACCTAATCCCCGCTTCTTAATCTTTATAACCGCAATGCCAGTTACGGCAACAGCCTGAACCTTGAAGGCAATCAACGGGGCCGCTAACGACTCATTCATCAACAGCAAGCGACTGAAACGTGGGGTTTTTTTTCTAGTGCTACTATCGCTCAGTTAGCCCTTATGCAGCTGGTGGCTAATGAGGCCAGTACAAAATGATGCAAAAAAACTGAGAAATGATTGAAACCCTGGCATTAGGGTACTCATCGGAGAGTACTCCGCAAAAGCTATCTAATGAATACCAATATGTCAACGTTTAGATGGTTTTCAAAAATTATGTGCGTCGTTGTGTTTGGACGGAAGTAGTGTGAGCATTGGAAGAGTTAAGATGTTCTAGAGTAGATGAAGTCCTTGGTTGTTGACTATGGGGGAGATAAGATTTATGTGAGTGACTGCTGATGGAAATAAAGGCCTATAGGATTACTACTGATGGGGTGGGTGGCTCTATATTGGGCTACTCCTCCCACTGCTAACCTTGAGACATCTTCATACAGCTCCTCTATATAGAACAATCCCAAGGAACATCACATTTTTTATGCACATTTTGATTTATAGCCCTAAATCTACATAGACCTATAATCTCATTAGACATGATATGAGAAGTCTAAGCAGACATTTGACGGAGAACATCTAAATACATCTTTTGTAGGGTAAGTCTTAAAGTAGACCTACACAAAATAAAAAATAAAAATTCTCCTTCACATTTTCAATTCCTAAAATTTTTGTTCAATGTTTTATCATACTGATTTTATTTACTTCTGAACAAGTAAAACTATATATATATATATGGGGGTAATGTTAACTTTAAGTATACCATGGAAATCTTAAAACTTCCACTCATAACCTTCTGCAGTTTGGTTTGTTTATTTATGGTAAAAAGCTTTTTGTAAATAAGCCTAAAAACTGTTGATTTTCTGTCCATCGTATTATCTTGTCTTTTTACATTTTTTTATGTATCCATAAATGGCAAACATTTACCATTGTCTTGCATCATAGATCAGAACAAAAGAATACCCAAAAAATAACAGATAAAACATGATGGTTTTCAAACCTTCGATGATGAATGTCTTTTTTTGGCCTAACAAAGAAGGAATGATTAACATTTTCATTTATAATGGCCCATTCTTCACAGTGATGAAAATGCATTTTCAAGAGCAATATAAATCATACTGTCTGCAGCTCATAGTAGAGCTTGCAGCAAGGAGTGCTTATTAATAGGTAGATAGTTCATAACTCATGGAAAGGGGAACTAATGGGGGGAAAATACTGTTTGGATCAATCATTAGTTTTAGCAATACTGACATGAACAAATCAGTACAGGTGAAAAGGCATGGACAGGGTGCGAGCCAATTGTATGGACATCATTTGTATAACAATTTCCTTAACCCTTCCAATGCTGAGGCTACATTCGCCCTATTAGTACAAGAATGCAAAAATCTTTGAAAACCTTCTAAACCCTATCTTGTTGGTACTCATTGGAAAGCTCTCACAGAGTATTCTCAGATGAGTACCCATTTGCCAGAGTTTCAGTGCTTTTTCAGGTTTTTTGCATTTAATGTATTGGCAAAATTAGCCACCACCAGCATAAGGTTTAAGAATCACAATGCACCTAAATATTTTCATGCAAATTCAATATATTCAGGACAATACTTAAAGATAATAATTCAAGAGGTATTTCCAAAACTACCATCAGTCCAGAGGACTCTTGCCAAGGTTTGTAGACATGAATGGGTTAGGTACATGCACTCATCCTCAAAGGCGTATACCTTTGGCAGCCAGGCTGCACTCAATAAAGAGAGTCTGGTGCAATTCAAGCCTGGAAATCTCCATGAAAGGTGTTGTCTGGACCTTAAATTCTTTTAAAGAAAAATTGGAATTTATCATAAATTCACAAGATATTTAAAGAAGAGTTGAAGGTTGGATTTTGATAATAAAATATGAAAGAACTTTCAATCTTATATTTCTAGTGATCCTTTTTCATTTACAACTTTAAATGTTCAAGTCCCTAAAAGGCATGAAAGATTATTTCATTATCCCTGTACACAAGCACATATTATGTGTACTTAAATGCTATCTAGTGATGCTAAGGATGAGGCTTTGCATCAATGTGAGTTACCGGTAATCATGCTTTTTGAAATATACTGTTTAATATACAAGTAAATATCAGCAATAGTAAACATGTCAAAAATAATGCATAAGATTTCTTCAAACAGATTTATATTTGATTTAATTAAAAAAGATTAAACATGAACTTTGCAAAAAAAAATCCTTCTTCTGACAAAAATATTAATCATTTCACTTAATTACTTCTCATCTTATTTATACAAGTAAATATTGTGGTACATCAAGAACAATATGCTGTAACCAACATTGTTAATATAAAGGTGTGGTCCCCACAGACAATTATCCACAACAGGAAATTACTTAGCCACTGGGCATGATATCCTGCTATTTGATATGCACTAAAGACCTAGTCATAAGAAATGAGATAGCTAATGCTTCTTACAATACAATAGTATCATATTTACCCTGGCATGCTGCACTGAAATATGAGCCCTTGATAAACAACTTACATCCCTTCAATTATGAGAATGGACACGTAATTTGATTCAACTTATTCAGGGAAAACCATTGAATATAGCAAACCACACAAAAGGAAGGCTAATGTTTTGTTTTTATTTCTTTTTGGTGTTGGTACTAAGCAAATTATTGTAATTGCTTCTTGCAATACTGTTTTCCCTCCATAACTACAGTTCTTATTCCGTTTTTTAGCTCTTCTACTTCTATGAGTGACAGATGTTACTATTTATTTTCCGATGAGTTTAAAGTCAGAGAGTTAACAAGGTAGCTTCTTAATACATAAGGGGAATCAAGCATTTTCCTAGCATTATCCTTGGAATTCCCTGGTGTTCACAGCTTCATCTAGATAGAGCACTCACAAAGGTACAGTCAAATCTTAAACTTATGGATATTTTGACCTTTAAACCCAATGCCTTACTTACCCATCGTGTGGTCAACGGCAGAAGTAACAGCATGAAATGGTACTTACCTACAAAGATAAAAGACAGAAATCAATGATTGGAATTATAATAACAATTGGAAATTCAACCAAGCAATAGTTAATCTAGCACAATACTCCATACAACTTTTTGAGGCACAGGTAAAAGATGGACTCCCATGTAATAAAATAAAATTGCTGAATGTCCTCCAAAAATAGGATAACAGCCCAAAACTGCGAGCAATTTAGATTTTATCTTTTTACCTTAAGTATATTTCTATAATATTTTGAGGTAAATCCTTTCATATACAGCAAGCCCACAACTCTCCTTCAAATGATTAATATTTTCTCATAAGTACCATATGTCTACATGAAACTTTTCAGGGAACATCCTATACACAAAAGGGTCAAAAATTGGTCAATAGGGGCTTTAATAATCTTGCTGATCTCCAAGTATTACGGTTTCTCATACAGTTCGCAATCAAAGTCACTCTGGTTCAATCAGATGAAACTACTTATGTTCTTATCGCAGATTTGATTACTTGACATTGGCTTGGGGTCAACTGCATGTTAAGTGCCTGGCAAAAAGGCTGTGGTTTGAAAGTGTGGGTTAATTAGTTTTGTGAATGAATGCAGCTGAGTGTGGGTTAGTGGGGTAGTCAGATCATTAAGCTAGGGGTGCATGAATCCTGCAGGGTCTTAAGTATTTATGTCTCATTGTAATTATCCCAGCGTGTGGGGTGATTGATCAATATTACAACCCTCGATCCAGAGCTGGGGGATGCATGAAGGGAAGGGAGGCTATGGGAACAGCTATGCCATGCTTAACCCTTCCAATGTTAATGCTTCTTTCATCCAAAGCACAAGGATACAAACATTTTTGTAAAGCATCTGTTATGTTGGTATTCATTTGATAGCTTAGAGTACTCTCAAATGAGTACCCATACGCCAGGGTTTCAATCATTTTTCAGCATTTTTGCATCATTTTGTATTGGCAAAATAAGCCACCACCAGCATAAGATTTAACACACTCATGCCTGGAGGTCTCCTTGCAAAATGTTGTCTGCATATATGGTACATTCGATAAAATCTTAAAAATTAAACTTAAATTTGAAATATTATTTGAAGGTGAATTGTTAGTAAGTTTGTGATCATCATTTCTCCTCCAAATATTTTTCTGGAAATTGCTTTATATGAGAGATATCATCAAAATAGTCAGGCTGTTTTGGTCGCTACAGGTATGAATGATTTAACCCATTAGTGTAGGTATAATTGGGTTGAATTCACTGCTTTTCTGAGCCTTATAACCATTAACCCATTCACACCCTCATTGCTCAAAACTGCCACACTATTTTGGTAAAATGACTATCAAAAGCAATTTTCAAAATATATTTGTTGGAGAAAGGTTGATCCATATACAACCAACAACTCTACTTCAAATATTTTCAGAATTTATCATTAATGCCCAAGTTATTTTCAAAAGTATCTAAGGTCCAGACGACAAAAGTCAAGGGGATCTCCAGGCATGAATGGGTTAAGTACAGCCGTCCCTACTTGGCCTCCACTACCTAACAGGGACATCTATCTAGAATGCCAGCTGGCATGCATAAATATACCATACACTAGCAGTCCCCTTACGAATGGCTGGTAATGGGATTGCAAATGTTTCCTCCCAGAGACCTTCAACACCCCCCCCCCCCCCCACTTCCCTGATGGATAAATTCAGTTGAAGTACAGTGGACTGTTTAATGTTGGGCCTTTAAGTAGGCGATTATTTGATTTTTACTGTAATACATAGAAAATGAGTTTGGCCAACATGATTAAATGCCTCCATAAAAGGTGTAATTATGTTAAATGTGAGAGGGGGTGAATTATCAGTCTAAAAACATTGAAATATGTCACAGTGCTATACTTTAACCCTAGGATCAACTGTGTGCAAAACCTAACCAAATGAAGCTTGGAATAGCAGGGAATTCCTAGACGTTTCCTTCGAAAACCTCAGGATTTCCATGGAAGTCTCAATTCCATTCTGTACGGGTACTCTGAGCATCAAAACTTGATAAGGATTCACCAGATGACCTAGAATCCATGCAGTATTGATGTTTGAGGCTGTATGAATCGATGCTGCTCGAATATTACCACTTTTCCCGTTTTATGAGCTCCCTAAATAATCTTTCATACATGCCTAACGATTGCCCACCCTGCAGTGGCAATAATTTATGGCCCTACCTTTGTTGATCACCCCTGCTCCCAGAATGCCAAGCACTAGTAGCCTGCCACCTCCAAAGCATAATGAACCCACATAAGGGCCAGTGAAAAACAAACATTTAGCCGGCAAATAGGTTCCCCCAACCCTCGGGAGCCTCATTCTGACTATCAATCCGTGGACGGTAATGCACTCTATTTAGCATTGCCGAGAGAGATAAGCAGTTTGTCTGTCGCTCGAGAGAAATACGGGTCCATCCACTTCAACTGGGATACAAATCTGTCCCTAGCTCTTATCATTTCGTTGCCATCATGCATATATATACAAATCGATATAACAAATCAATAATAGCTGTAATAAAGGATTGGCACCTTGAAGATTTTCACAATATGATACAATATCAATATTTCCTCAATGATATTCTTAACAATACTGTTTCCCTCCCACCGACCTAATTTTTCATTTAGCACTGCCAGAGAGAGAGAGAGAAATTATGCTAACAAATAGTGATTGTCTTTGTAAGGAGACATCCAGGTAAGTAAATTATAATATATATATATATATATATATATATATATATATATATATATATATATATATATATATATATATATATATATATATATATATATATATATATATACATATATATATTGTATATATATGCTACATCATAAAGAATATATATGATACAATACTTTACTTTTGGAATGCAACACTTTTTCTAATTCAATATCAGTATTTGGTATAATATTGAGTAGCAGTAATAACACCTAAATGTGATACCAAGCCAGTGGAATCATTTCGTTTATTGTAAGACTAAACCGTGTAAATTTTTATACTGGGTTCATATCTCACACATGGATTGCCCGGGCCCTTGTCTCAATTCATAATGTCCCCCACGTGAGACATTTATCATGGGGATACTATTGCCGCCTAATAGTCACACACATTGGCCAGCATTTAATGCAAGTGCCCGTGTGAAGAGCTGTGTCATGCAATTGCAGAATGGTCGACTGGGGCTGCTTTTAACCTTTTCACTCCCATAAAACCCTGGTCTTATTAAACAAAAGCCAAAGCCAAACGAAACAAAAAAGATATCAGAATAAAAGCCTCTTCCGCACACCTTTCTCTAAAATATCCAAACAATATCACCTGTATCTGTGACATAGTCATGACAATTAAAAAAAACTCTGAGTGTTCAGAGGTTAACATTCAATTAAGGACTGGCAATGGGGATAGTGTACAGTGCAAGACATGGCTGATTTCAAAGCTTAGAAAGCCACTCACATATTGAATTTACCAGTTTGCCTAGTGAAGCAAATGTTCATGATGAAAGGCTTCTGTACAAGGCTCATGCAAGTGTTTAACCAATTTGCAACAGAAGTATACACATGGTCCAAAACATTCCATAATATCTCAATAATTGAGTGATACCTTAAGAAACGTTTGCAGGAGTTATTTGTACAGTCATGTTAATCAATCCCTTTTAGAAATATTTCTTTGCTCAATGACTTCATAATGTTCTAAGTGGTCAGACTTAGCGTGCAATTAAGCAGTGAATGGGTTAGGCGAGTGACAGAAATGGAATTGGTCATTTTGGTTGAGGAAGCAATGATAATAGACAGTTTTGGACACAACTGACACTATGATTATTACAAAGGGATGGAGATTGAATTCCCTAGGCCTTTATCATTGGAGGGTTTGTGCAAGTATCACCAGTATTGCAAAAGCGAGTTAGATATTGACTTTGTGAGATATTGAATAAATGGCGCTGTATAGAGAAGAGGAAATGGATTTTCTGACATTATCAGTAGACACCTGACAGCAGGGTTGAGAATCACACAGGCAGAGTAGGGTTAGGATAAGGGATTTCTTTTATCATCACTTCTTCTGACAGACTGAGGCTCAGTAATGACTAGTCACATATAAATGGTGGAAGAAATAAGAGTACCTGCCTAAAACCTCTGCCTTTCTGATAATAAGCTGAGGAAAAAACTAAATAAGCATTTCATCTTCAAAATTTGTTCAAAGGTGTTTTTTTCAGAGATATCCTGAATATAATAAAGCTTTTTTGAGGAGCGGCATGGATGCATAGATGGTTTAACCCATTTAAGCCTGTAGCTGCCAAAAAAGGCCAGACTATTTTGGTGATAAAAGCAGCGTCAAAAAAACATTTAAAAGAAAAATGTCAATAACGATTCAAATATTTTGAAATAAAACTAATCAATTTCAACATTTCAATTAAATATCATTTTCAAAAGAACCTAACATCCATACATCAATTTCAGGCCTGGATGGGTTAAGCGTTCCTCAGGTTGACGGGATAAATCTGTGTTTGTCTTCTCTACTGCATGATTAAATTCTCAATTTCTTTCCAGAGGCAGCCACGTGAGCACCAATTATTCCATTCCCTCAGAGAATCCTGCTCCATTTCCCTGTGCCTTCATATCAGCATGCTTTGTTAAGTCTTCTCCGTCGTTTTTCAAATAGCCACAATCTGAACCAACAGTTGGTTGCGTATGATGTAGGATCGCTAGTGGCGGAGGTATCGCTCTCGAGGAGCAACGTGACCCGCATGTGAACGGCACTCGATGGTGAAACAAACCAACATGCTCGCTGTTGAGTCTCTCGCTGTGCTCTCGCTGTGAGAAACCACCTCACCCCTACAACAGTTCCATGAGAAGAATATGCATTGTTTGAGGGACCTCTGGACAGAATACAAAGCATTCGTCCCCAGAGGACATTGCCCGAAGTTTTCTGCCATTCTGATTCCTCTAACAAGGCATGTTAATGATCACTGCACAACTTCTTTGCCAGTGAGCACAAGTTATTTCCTCAGAGAGTTCACAACCTACCGTAGATTCGATTGAGCCTCAATGGCCATTTAACCCATTAATGCACAGATTTCCCACTGAGGAAATTACGTAGTCACCCTACGTGGCCCCAGATAATATGAAGTTAAATTAGTGGACTAATCTGTTAACCCAATGAATGTTACAGAAATTGCCCTCCACTATCTGAAATCGGCTAACACAAGCACTGCCTATTTAGAGACTAGAAGGACCTTCAATTCTAAGCCATAATGTGCATTATGTACCACCAGTACTATTCATACTAATGACCAATTCAAACTTTTTCCTTATGATTACACAATGCATCTTGTGAGAATTATGAAATCACTTACAATTTAACATGACATATGTAGCAGATGGGACTTACACTTCTACAGATACCCTTACTTAACCAAGCCTCAAGAGTTAAGAATAAGACACCTAAATTTTCCTTAATTTTCCATTCCATTAGGAGCAAGCTACTAACCTGATATATGTATGAAAACAGCTCTGGCTATTACAACAATCATACTCTACCCCTCAGGGCTAGTATTCACTTACTTAGTAAGCAAGCTCCAATAAATGAAGGCTCTTGAAGTTAGCAGATGAGCTAAATACCAGACAACAGATTGCGACCTTAACTGTTCCATAAAACCTCTACACTGAGTTACAGCTATTACAATTAGCATTCTCACCCCCTGACATATATGAACTACTTGATTTAAATATTTTATGAGACCATACAAGTTACTTAAAAAATTATCAAGATTAGGTCTTTATGGCACTATTCTTGTTAATATGTTTTTTTATTAAGATTCTAATAGTCAATACATTCAGAATGTAATGCACAATGGTGTAAGTCTCACCCAAGCAGGACATCATTCATCATCCAGTCGGACAGTAGGAACAGACTTTTAAATTACATTTGAAAGTTTTTACAGTGGTGTACCAAATCTCCATAGCAATGGAATATTCAATCATGAATTCATGAATCTGATAATTGAAAAACAGCAGAAACGTGACAGTCCTGGGTGATGGCTTGATGATTATTCCGCAATGGCATATCTAAATGATGCATATTCCATGTTAACCCAGTTTTTAGCCTTAAACTGTCAGTTTGCGACGTCTGCATTTAAGCATCATATTAAACGTCTCCCAAAACTATATGGAAACATTTTTGATTCCAATCCTCTTTCCTGTAATAAGTGGATGCGAGTCAGGCCATCTTCACACAAACTGTGTCAATGAATGCAATCACTCCATAACTTGCCCAACCTGCCCAAATGCAAAGGTATACATATAAATATATATATATATATATATATATATATATATATATATATATATATATATATATATATATATATATATATATATATATATATATATATATATATATATAAATAAATAAATAAATAAATAAATAAATATTTATATATATATATATATATATATATATATATATATATATATATATATATATATATATATATATATATATATATATATATATATATATATCATAAGTTACGATCAAATGTTTGTATTTGAGCAAATGGCACGGGAGGACCACCCACACGCCTGGCCAGGAGGGGAGATTGGCATAAAACCAAATTCATTTCATCTCCACGAATATGATCTTGCCATATTGGTATGTGCTACCTACACCCCTCTGAGATGAAGGGGATCCCATAAAGCATAAGGCACATTGCTGCTATCACTGCTAGCAGAGCAATGTAGACATAGACAGCAGTGGCTGCATGAAGGAACTAACTAGACCAAGCACATAGTAGGTTTCGCCATTTGGCATTCATCCAACAAAACTAACTACCATTTCATCTCAGTTTCAATCTCACTTGTGGAAGTACTCAGAAGAGTAAAAAAGTAAGAAAAGAATTTGCATTATATTTTTTTTCTTGATTCAGAATTCATTATATCAGAGTTAAACAAAAAATATCCATATTTATTACATGCAAAATAAGATAGTTCTATCTCTTTTTTTCATAACTCTTAATTCATATTATCAGAGTTACACCTACACAGAAATATCCAGACCATATGGGAAAAGAGCACTTGCTGTTGGATGCATAGTTTTTCCGGTCTGTGTTCAGCAGCATTTGATATACTTGGATGGGGAACAATTGTAAAGCATTGTTTTATTGTGCAGTTATTAGTGAGCACAATCATAAAACAACTATCTACGAGTTCAGCGTATTACCTACAGCTATGAGTATGTATTTAAAGTAAAGCATATACAATTAGCATTATCATAGATACATTTTAGTCTACTACGTTCAGCTTAGACCATAGTATATCTAGTTACACCATGGCCTATGATCATATTCCACCTATCTAGGAGCCCAGCATGTTTAGCACAGCAATACAGTATGCATTTAGAGTAAAGCATACATTCTTATCATGATCACAGATAGCCTTCAGTCTACTCTGCTCAGCCTAGACCATAAAGTATCTAGTCACAGCAGGGGATATACAATCATATCACATCTAGCTAGGCATCTGCAATATTCACCACAGCCATAGAGTATCTATTTAGAGTATGGCAATTATCTGGGCTCTCATCATCCATTCTGACCACACATTTATCCAGCCAGTTTTACTGACTCCTGCCAGCTATGATTAACCTAGCCATCTAACTGTCAATGTATCACGGCTTACTGGCAGGCATCTTTTCTAATTACCACAAGTGGAATTGTTTCAGGGTGTCTATCATGTGGTTCTGCCCACGAATGCAATGTCATCAATGTCAGTAGCCTTGCAGTCTGTAGATGAAAAACAAGTTAGTGAAGAGAGATATACATTGCAGCTTATTGTTATCATCAACATCAACATCATAATCATCATCATCATCATCATCATAATCATTAATATACTCATCATCAATACCATCAGCATTAGCATCATCAATATCATTGTCATCATCATCATCATCATCATCATCATCATCAAATACTATCATTCTTATCAAGTTATTTTTTTTTGTCTATAAATAGCTGCCATGGCATAAAAAGCTGCTGGACGCTGATCCGACTTGTCCCACCTGATTCCTTTGTTCAAAGAACAACAAAGGGGTAAAAGGAGGGCTGTCATGCTAGCAAGAAGAATGCTTTTGGTTCATTAATCAAAGGCACTACTTAGAGTACTTTCTGACCCAAAATGCACTGAGTGCCGAGCTTCTTGGCAAAGATCATAGCGTATTGACTGTAAATCAGGAAACTCCTGATGAGAAGAAGGCAGAGAGGCGGAAATAGGATGCACCACCAAAACCTCTTCAATCAGAATTATAGTAGATTTCATCAGCTACGCCACGCTATTTGGAATCCATGTGGGCAGCTGGGTTGTTGTGCCTAGGTAAGGTACGGAGGAGGGAATGTACCCAAGTGGAAAATAGGCATGCATGTCCAGGAACTCGGCTTCCAGCTAAACTCTTGATGTGGTACGGTACGGTACAGTAAAATGCTGCTCCTTTCAAACCCAAACTTTGCACCGTAGGGCCAGCTAGAGGACATGTGGGCGGGCGGTCTGAATTAAGTGATTTCCACCGGTGCATGGGTCCTAAAATGTACTGTCCATTACTACCTCGGGGGAACTCTACATGGTGGCATATATATCCAGATCCAGCCACACAGGGTTCAACGAGTGCCCTGCTGATGATTGGGGAATATCTTGTTGTGACAGGTGCTGCCCCCTGTGTCTCGATTAACCTGGTAGTTATAATGACCCATCTGCTAGTTAACATCTCTCTCTCTCTCTCTCTCTCTCTCTCTCTCTCTCTCTCTCTCTCTCTCTCTCTCTCTCTCTCTCTCTCTCTCTCTCCCCCCCCTCTCTCTCTCTCTCTCTCTCTCTCTCTCTCTCTCTCTCTCTCTCTCTCTCTCTCTCTCTCTCTCTCTCTCTCTCTCTCTCTCTCTCTCTCTCTCGATATATTTATATATATATATATATATATATATATATATATATATATATATATATATATATATATATATATATATATATATATATATATATATATATATACATATATATATATATATATATATATATATAATGTTTTCTATATAGATATATACATATGTTTTGGACTCCATGCCCTGGCCTTACTTATTGCACACCATCTCCAGCTCTACATCACTGGAAACAAGTCAATATAGATATGGATACTGGCTGGTGCTGCCCTCTACAACTGTTTGAAGAGGAAGGGCAAAGGTTAAATGTTTAAGACAGACAGAGGACAACCCAAACTATCTTGACTGCACATGCTATAAAGTCTTCTGACTCCATTATGTTAAGACAGAAGTTTAAAAAAACTCTTATCAGATAAAAAATAAATGAACAGTATCAAGGCTTATTATTTAAGAGATTAACACTAAAAAGGACCTTGTTTGATGAAAAATATTAAGACTTATCATTAAAGCTAATTCCCACTGAAACTATCCTTGTTTAATATCAAAATGAAGAAGAAAAAAATAAGAATATAAATAATGGTGTAGCTTTTTTCCAAGGAGGGCAGTCCTTACCAAATGTAGCTGAGATTATCTAAGAATTCTAAGGATAATGCCAGAATTTTTCAAGGAATTCGGAAGTACAATTTGTAAGGGATCATTTATCTGTTAACTGACTGGTTCAGTTTGTTACCCAAACTTTTTTCATTGCTTTAATATGCACACACCACTAAAAATAATTGTTGTACTTATTAGCAGCAGTGCAATTGCCCTTATTGGTACCTATTAGTCAGATCTTATTTCTTGGACAAAGACTGTCCTTGAACGTGTCTCTTACCCTGATGTGAATAGTACAGAAATGCAGAATAGTACAGCCACCTCTTGAATGCCAAGGTTGAGATAATCTAAAAGCTATTTGTCTTGATCACTACATGCTTCCCAAAGTAATTGGGTTGTTGACCTCCTAAGGGCGAAATATTCACATGGACTAATCTAGGAAAATGTGAAGCTTCTTACATGTTAACCTTGTACATGAGGTAAAAGTAATTATATTTATAGCTTTCTACCACAAATTTGGAATACCCAGGGACAGGGACTCTATGTTTACATCTCAGATGTTATCTTACATAAATCAGATCATAAAAACAACTGAATCATTGTAAATATGATTATCATAACACATTTGTTAGTGCTAGTGTCACACATTATATAATAGGAGACAACAAGTATATGCAATGTAGTATGGAGCTGACGAAGACTGGGAGAATGTATGCGGGCTATATAAGTTAACATTTCACCATATGGTTAATGATAAAGAATATCTTATCTTTGCTTTTCTCAGCTGTAAAGAAGCCACGCAAAATTGTGAATTCAGCTTGACTTCACTGAGATTATACCAATTTCAAAGAGAGACACCTAAAGTATATATCTCAGTGACATTTGGTGTGTGTGTGTGTGTGTGTGTGTGTGTGTGTGTGTGTGTGTGTGTATGTGTGTATGTGTGTATGTGTGTGTGCATCCATATATCCACATGTGTGTGTGTGTGTGCACATGCATATGTACATGTGTGTGTGTGTGCCAAGTCTCCGTGCTCCTCCCGTAAGCGCTGTGGAGCAGGACCTCTCTCGGAGACAGCAGGAGCGGTAGCGGTAGCAGTGCCTGCAGCCTGCAGCGCTCCAGTGCAGACCAATATAGAGCAGGCCAACTATTATTAGCGCTAGCGTGAAACAAGAGACCCCGCCAACAGTCAGAGGTCCGCCTCAAGTCACCGATTTAAAAATTCTTCCCCCATGCCGCCTGGAGCCGGATCAAGCGGCCGCCGCGTGTGTTAGCTGACTGGGCAGAGGCCAGCCATCTAGCTCCACAAAAATCCACAGCTCCTCCGTGGATAGATAGATAGATGGAGGGAGAGATAGTTGGGACGAAAGAAGCGTTAGATGCAGATTGCTGATTTCGCTTCTGTGTCTTCTGTGTGTTTATCTGCCTTGACCCAGATTGCCCAGATGGTACTTACTTCCCAGATGCCACTGCGACCTCATTCCTTCCACGAAAAAAGTCTGAGTTTTGTCTGATCTACCAATTACCTACATGGGCTCGAAATGAAGGTTTTAAATGGAGAAAAAGTATGAGTTTTATCTCATCTACAATTACCTACAAGGGCTCACAATGAAGGTTTTAAAATTAAGAAAAAGTTTGGTATTATCTACCCATTACCAAGGCTCAATTGCAATGTTTTTAAATGGAGAAAAAAGTTTTACCTGATCTACCAATTACCTAAACTTGAAATAAAAATGATCCGTGAAATAAAAATAAAAATTGATTATATTTTATATAAAGGATAGAATTGTCATAAGAACAGTTATGTTGCTATAATTAACTTATAAAGGATGCATCTGAAAGAGTAATGACCACACTAACCATAAAAATAAAACAAAAGCCTTAAATTTTCATCACAAGAGTTATCTGACATATTCCGGAATCCAACCAAATATCCAAGGATATTTGTTCACATTATTTCAAAATCTGTCTAGGATTTGGCATTCTTATTTTCACATTTTCTGCCATATTGGGGTTAAAACATACCTACCCAGTTGTTAATGGCGCAGGAAACTGCCAGGAGAAAAGCACGCACTTAGCACATGTCACTGGAAGCGTTCTCATATGCCCCAAGCATTTGGATGTTCTTGAGAGCCATTGAGCCAACTACTCAGCCATTGGGGCAGTCCCCCAAAACAATTGACTCCGATGATCTGACAAACCTAAATGTCAAGGACTACTCTGCAATATACACCTGAGCTATATTCCCTAATTGAATGGATATAGTATTGACTCAGGAACACCTTTTCAACTTTCTTTTCATCACTATTCATGTAGAGCCCATGACATTTGTACAAGCATAATACGTACAATGTCATGATCAATTCCAGTTGCCATGGAAATAGCTAAAACGTTTTCACAAGCAATCTTACCATATCATTGTCAGGCTGACATTAACCCATTTGCACTCACAATGGCCAAAACCAGCCTGACAATTTTGATGAAATTGTTCAAGCTTTAGCACAAATGGCAAAATATTTGAAGGAGAAACGTTGATCTGAACATTATCAACAACTCTCCTTCAAATTTTAAGTAAAATCACTCTCAATTTGAAAGTTATTGTCAAAAGTATAATCCATCCAGACGACAATTACTGCATGAACTCTTTAGTATGAATGGGTTAATACATTCTGCAATATTTCTCTATGGTTCTTGCCAATTATTGCCCAGTCCTGTCTCCACGCCAACCACTTTACCCAGGACACTGAGTGACCCATAATTCTATTATCCCGAGCTATCAAATACCCAAATCACATTTGTGGCAATCAAACCCAATATTCCACACCTGAGTTCTCCACGGCAAGCTGACAAATTCACAGCAATGCATTTAGCATAAGCATGAAAAAGACATAGAAAACTGTCATCGCCTGCAAAGGCTATTGACCCATTCAAGCTTCTACAAGAGTTTTTGAAGTTGACGTCTAGCTGGGTCTTTGATACTTTTGGCAACTACTTCAAAATTAAGAATGATTTTAGAAAATATTTGAAGGAGAGTTCTTAATAGTGCTCTGATGAACATTTCTTCTTCAAATATTTTCTTAGATGTGCTTTGGCTGATGGATTTCATCAAAATTGTCTGACTGCTTTTGGCCGCCGCTACAATTAGCACTCCTTGACCTTTTCATACTTGGAACTCTTCTGGACAGGCATCATCTGGATTTATCTTGCCTTTTTTCGAAATAACATTGTAACTAAGAATGGATTAAAACAATATTTGAAAGATATTGTTCAGTTAGGTTCTGATCAGAATTGCTGCGGAATATATCTCTACAATACTAAGTTCTGTGCTCTGGTGTCCAGAATAGAACATGAAAACACTGTTTTGGCAGTATTTGCAAAATATGTCAATATATTTCTATGACACGCTATAACCCTCCTAAAAAGTTTTCCAAAAGCTTCAAATGAGAGAGAAGAAATATTCTAGGGGTCATAACAGAAAAGGTTAAGTTCATAAAAGGATGGTCTCCTATCTCTTTAGATTAAATTTATCTCAATATGTCAAAATAAGTTCTTCCTCAAACATTCCAGGAAACAGTATGCACTCCTTAACTGCTAACTGATACTATCTTTAAAGCTAAAGATACAATGTTTGTTCTCTAGTTAGATTGTTGCTATCAAAGCTTGTTATGTGAATCATTAAGAATCATGGTATATATATATATATATATATATACATATATATATATATATATATATATATATATATATATATATATATATATAAAAAATATATATATATATATATATATATATATATATATATATATATATATATATATACATAATCAAAAACATACTTAAAATATTTCTTTTTAAAGACATGATCAAGGGCATTGTTGTGATTACTCTGCTCTGTGAATGAGCCATGATGATAATAACAATTAGCATGTCCTTAGGTACGGAAGTTAATTGTTCCTTCATAAGTGGGGAGATAAAGTACCAAGGCCTACTTGGCCTGTTTTTTTCTAAATGAAATTACACTCAACTAACAAATCAGTCAGTTTATGGCTCACTCATGCTACTATGAAGTGATTTTTTGACCTTACATATCACGAGTAACATCATATAGTACTAGTTTTTTTTCCTTTGCACTTTAGCAAATATACTCGACAGATTTACATTAAAAATATACAAATCCATCCATACATAAAAGGGACTTCTCAGTTATGACCATTAGATGTTATATCATTCTCTACACATTTCCAGCAGCTATTGTATGTATGTGTATGTATGTATGTATGTATGTATGTATGTATGTATGTACAGTGGAACCTGTCAAATTGAACACCTGTGTACATTGAACACCTGCGTACATTGAACAATTTTTCATGTCCCGGCACACTCCCATTGGAAATCAATGGGAGGCTACCTGGATACATTGAACACCAGTCTACCTTGAACATTGAACACCAAATTTGTTCCCGCAAGCCATATTTAACCTGTCTACTTTGAACATTCTGCACTGATTTGAAACTTTTCACTGAAAATGAGGACAAATGAGATACATAAGATTAACTGTTTTGTTAATTGATGTATTTCAAATGCTGAACATGTAAAGTTTTTAACTATATGAAGAAAGTGAGGTAAAGACATACTAGATTTTGCAATGAAATGATCATGTTTCTCTAATTACCCTTGATTTTGTTTCTATTTCACCCGACCTCCAATTACTCAGAACCTGGATACATTGAACACCTGCGTACATTGAACACTTTTTCATTTCCCGTGAGTGTTCAATGTAGACAGGTTCCACTGTATGTATGTATGTATGTATGTATCTACCTATCTATCTATATATACATATACATATATATATATTAGAGCTGCACTCACCACTCACGAACTCGAGTGGCTCGAGCCCTGGCGCAAACTCGCCGAGCTCGAGCTGAAATGTTCAAATCGTGAGCTCGTCGATGTTGAGAACATACACCTAACACAGGGCGCATAACACACATTATCAAGATACATAACTGCTTATCGCTGTCATGTCTTCTTTACAATCTCCAATGTATACATTCAAGCGGTGTTAAGTGTTAAACTGACATTTGTACCTCGCCAGCACGTTTTGAAATGTTAATAATTGTCCGCCAATAAATATTTATTTCTTAATAGCTGGGCTGGAAAAGAAATATCTTTTTGGAAAATCAGAACGTCCGCGAGCTCATGAGCTCACTAGTCAAAGGGGTGGTGAGCTCATGAGTTGATATCCCTCCGTGAGTGCAGCTCTAATATATATATATATATATATATATATATATATATATATATATATATATATATATATATATACATATATACATATATATATATATTCCAATTTGCTTGAGTACTTGAATGTGTCATTGACCTTCAACCTTGAAACATACATGTGCGCTAATGTCCAGATACATTCTTTTGATCTTAAGGCATGATGACCTGTGGTCAGACACCTTGAAGAATACAGTAAACAATGTTTGTGCGTAAGGTATTCAACTTTGAGCTCAAACATTCCTATGTGAAGTTTAAGCCAAGATAGTCATGTTAGCATAAACATTTGTAGGAAAGATGTATCAATTGTTTTACGTCAGAGGAATTCCTTATATAATATCTTTCTAAAATCAAGTGTTGCTTATCAAACAAGAAAGATGATAACAGTGGTGAGTGTAAAGTCAACAGATACAAGTATAGTATCAAAACACATATGATGACTAAGGTGCATATTATATAAACAGGTATGACAGATGAAAGTCCAATTACATGAAGGCTCTTCTAATAATAGCATTAAAACCTATTTTTAGAATATGCACTTATGTTGAAATACTACCATTTAAGCTTTTTCAGATGTTGATTAATTGCATAAAGGCATGCCACTAGTGTCAGTATATTAACTAAAACTAATCATTGTACTCCCAACATTTTTCATGATAACATATCATCTTTCAATTTTTTCTGACATGAAAATCCTTGTATAACTGTCACTGACTGTCTAAAGACGGGGTTGTAAAATCAAACAGAAGAAATAAATGTTCTTTTTATCCATTTTTCATCATTAATATCCTTCAAACTTATTCTGACTTAAAAACATAGATTAAATGTCACTCTTTTATCACCAAAGTCTGAGGTCAAGCTTGTGAAAATAAGCAAATTAGGTCTGAGGAGGGTTAAAAGGTGGGTATTGACGTCACTACCTGTCGAGATACTGACTGACAGGTCAACAGTCAAGACCCATGTACAAACACCTCAATGGCTAAAGATTACACTACTGATTGACTATCTATTTACAAATATGTATACTTGAGCTTTATTCATTTATCTCCTTCTGTGCAAGTATACTGTTGCAAGGCAAAGAGGGAAAACCATTGTTTAAGTCACATCAGGGGTATTAGGTTATCAGGGGACTACTAAACATATATATATTCAGAAAAATCAAAACAGCTTCTAATTAAAGTTGAAACAGAGGTCGGTTAAGAATATGGTTAATAATGACCTTTTCTGCTATGCCCTTACCAAATAAACACGGGAATACCAAGGAATTCCTATAACTATCCTAGGAGAATCCCAGGATTTCTAAAGAAGTCTCAGTAATATTTGGTTAGTTTATTGAGGCTTCATCGGCCAGAATTTAATGGTGGAGAATATCGGAGTACCCAAGGAAACCACTGACTTAAACCACAAGTCACTGGCAACTTATTTCTTACAGTCACAGATATTCAATGCTATACTAGCATGGGAGGGGGATACATATATGAAATAACAAATTATTACATAAGAGAGGCTATCAAAATATTCTCTTGAATTCCTGAACATAAAGAGCGGGTATAAAGGATTTGAGTATATGAATGAATAATCGATGATGTTAAATCATGAAGATAAAATAGCAAATAACCAAACTTGAACTTATTCAATCATTTCAGAGTTGGTCTTTTAAATTAAAAGCACCAAGATATAATTGATAGGTTATGGTATTCCTATCTCCCAGACTTAATGTTTTAACCCCTCCAATGCTGAGGCTACTTTCGTCCAAAGCACAAGGATGCAAAGATTTTTTGAAAATCATCTAAACCCTGTCATGTTGGTATTCATTGAATAGCTCCCACTGAGTACTCTCTGATGAATACCCATTTGCCAGGGTTTCAGTCATGTTTCCGGTTTTACTGCTTCATTTCGTATTGGCCAAATTAGACACCAGCAGCATAAGGGTTAATATGCATTTAAGCTGTAGACTCCCTACTGATATCACGCACCTGATAACGCATACTGAGATTGAATACTAACAATGCAGGAGATAAAACACTTGAAAAGCATAATGTACTATCTTAATCAAAAGTAGCAATCTTCAAACCTAAGCACATTTTACACACTAATATGATAAGAGATCTATTCAGGGGTCAGTCCAATACCCATCCTGGTTATATTAACTCACTAATACTGGTATCACAAGAATGAAAAATACCCACACCATTATAATAATATCTTGAATACCATAGTATTTTATGACTGAATGCATAGTTTCAAAGTACTGCAAGTCCAGACACATCTTGTTAAGATCTCCAGGCATTACAAAGATAAAGAGACTAACTACACTTAAGTATTGTAGTACAGAGAACATATGATCTGCAGAAAAATAACTAGGAGAAACCACACAACTGAGAGTTCTTATGAATTTCATTGCTTTTTTCCTGGAGTTTTGTATCAGGTAATCAAAACACTTTGATAAGTGTCAGATTTGCAGGACATAACTTATGTAAAAGATTTGATTAATGTGTTTAAAGATCCTGGCAGGGCAAAGTTCAACACTAACTACTTTAGCATATCACAGCGCCATCTATCATTATGGGATGGAAACTATGAATACAGCCTGGGAGGTAGGCTAAGGTCCGGCACTGACCACTCTGGTGCACCACAGCATCATCGATTAATTGGTAACCCGGATGACAAATATGAATAGGGCCTGGGAGGTAGGCTAGATCCACCACTGACCACTCTTGCGCACCAAAGCACCATAGATTCATTAAGGGTGTCACTTATGAATCTGTCCTGGGGGGTAGGTAGGCAGGCAGGCAGGCAGGCGGCCCGGCAGAGCAGATATCTCTATATAGAGCATCATTAGTGCAAACGACTGCTGGACATATCCTATAGTCATTAGTCAGCACTGTCTGTCAGAGGCACGGGTCAGACACAACTCTCTGACAACACACAGCCAGTCTAACACTAACTCACTCCCCCAGGGTATTAATAGAAAGGATATGTATATATATATGTGACTGGAAAAGTCATCCTGCACAGGCGCTTTGTCAAAGTGGCGTTAATGGTTGTTTCCAAGGCCTGTATCTGTGCAGGGTGGGTGGATGACACTATCCCTGCTATGTGTTAAGGGGCCTCCTTGTTGCTATTTGATATACCACTATAGGGCTGAGCTGGCTTACACAACCGTTGAAAGGAGCGTCACACTGTTATTCCAACTGTGCATCCTCGTCTTCAGCAGTCAGATTAACCCATTCATGTCTTCAGCTCCACTTGCTAGGTATCATCAGGGCCGATAGAAATCTTGAAAATAACTTAAATGAATAACTGATATTCTCACCACTGCCCTAGTTCGAATCCCAGCTGGGCTATGTGAGAACGTTGCCAGTGAGTTGCTGTTAGGCGGTGGTTTTCCCCGGGTACTCCAGTTTCTTCCACAGTTTACAACTGGCTAGTCATGACTTAAGCGGCAATATGGCAGAAACATGACAAAAAATCGAAATTCTAAATTTCCAGTAGTTCCTGTAGTTTCTGGTAGTGACTAGGATATTTTTGTCACTGTTGCTGATTAGAGTCCTGAACTTATGAAAAACTTGGTGAATCAAAGTTGGGTATTTACTTCAGACCAGCAAAGAATACTCATACCAAGTACAACTTTCATTCTGATTTTTAACAGATGATTATTCATAAATCATTATTACTCCTTTGAGTTTTCTTTTCAAAAAAATGCCCCAATCACACACAGAAATAATAGCAAAATTATTGCTATTTTTTGGGTGCTACAGGAAAGAATGTTTTGAAGATTTTAATTAAGAAATCTACAGGAATGAATGTTTCTGATGCTATCTATTAGGGTTAAAGGTCACATTAAGGTAACTGACCTGCTGTGTACAGAATTGTTAAAACCATTCCGTAGTCACTAATGACATAAGTCAACTCAAACTGCCAGAAACTCACCACTAATTGCTTGTGTCTATCCAAAAGCTTTAACTTTTACGTAATCCATCAGCAACTTTTAGTCTAAAATGAGAGATGCTTAGTAGCAGGAAGCATAATATTTGCCTGACAGCCCTCCTGTGATCTAACACACTAACCCAAGTTATGTCATAGGGCACAAGTAGGCATTCTGCATGGTAGAATAGTTCTAAATTGCTCCACCAGGTGGCAGGGTACCTCTAATAAGATCAGATGAAGCACCAAGATAAAACCCCTAACTCAACACCACTGCAGTCAAGTGGTCAAACACATGCCAGTACCTTAATTACACTGCAAGCCATTATTTACTTTATGTTATATAGTTTTCTATATTTTTTATTGCTCTTATTGCGCATCATGTGCTGGAATTGCAGGGCAATAATTGTCAATATTTCATTAGAAATTTTAAAATTCCAGGTAACTGCTTATCTGTTTCTTTTTTTGTTATTATTTGGATTTAAGGGTAATAGTGTTTTAAATTGCACTGACCCTCCTTGGTTTCAAAGACTCATGCACTGACCATGTTTGAATTTAAGGGTAATACTATTTTCAAAGACACTGACAATATTTGGATTCAAGGGCAATTCAAATCGTATTGCACTATTCTATTCAGATAGCAGCACAATAGTTCTTATTGTTGACCATTTGGAGTGAGCACAGTGAGCCTTTCATATCTCACTCTCCATAATGAGAATCATCAGGCGGTAGCAGTCGTCTTATTGTAGTAATTCCATCCTGAACTAAGCTGGGCATTGGCAGTAGTGATTATTGCTATCAGATCAATACACCCAGCACTAGACCAATGAAATTTCCTGCTACTTCTACACACTTGAACATCTGCAGTGTATCAGGATGCACATTTGGAGAGAGTTAGGATTACCAGTTTGGAATATTTTCGTACTTGGGAGTTTGGAACCTGGTTCATCATCACGTTGCCATATCAAAACTAGCCTGTATGGTTGATGGTGGTGGAGGAGTGGCATGGGAAAAGCAGTCTAATCTCAAGTCACTGGCAACTTTCTCACATGACTTGGGCGGTTAGGGCTTGTAGCAAGGGTCACTGAGCAGTCAGCCGCAACATCTTGGACCACTCAGCCACCAGGACAGCTCCCTCACCTAGCACCTTTACATTACATACATACATAGGCTTGCATAACCAGAATATATGTATGTATGTATGTATGTATGTATATATACATATACACATATATATATATATATATATATATATATATATATATATATATATATATATATATATATATATATATATATACATATATACATATATATATATATATATATATATATATATATATATATATATATATATATATATATATATATATATATATATATATACATACATGTGTATATATGTGTGTACATTTAATGGCTTCTGTACACATATAACAAACCTATTATGTTGGTCCACATGTAACATGTTGATGATAAGTTACATAAAACTTACTCTCTGTAACCAATCCTTCACATGGAGTCAGAGTGACCCCAAGGCCTGATCTTTGACTGACCGACCCCATAAAAAGCCCAGGTTTGCCATAAGTGCATAAGCCTTGGCAGGTGGCAGTGTGGCTTCCTCATCAGACTAGCTTGTTATTGGACATACCCAATAAAGCTGGGTATGTCATGGTCTACCCTATTTTGACAGTTACTAGTCCCGTCCCATGACATAATGCGTCCACCAGAGTTTGTTGGTCTGACCTTCAATTTCTATACATATCAAGTCAACATGCGTTGGTCTACCCGGTAGATATTATGTTAGAGGTCAGTTTCAACCCATGAAATATGAGCCCACAAAAGTATGTTCAGACTTCCAATATCTTTAGAGTCCTATTTCACATGTCATTCATGAATCAATGATGCCAGTTACATACCATGACATATGACATATATATATATATATATATATATATATATATATATATATATATATATATATATATATATATATATATATATATATATATATATATATATGTATATTGATTATACTAGGCTATGTATGTAATGACATAATTTGGCCACTAGGGGTTGGTCTGACCTCCAATACATACATACTTCATATTGACGTAACTAATTCTCCAAAGATAGATAGACAGTCATGTCTTGTTTTGTAATAAGATCGAAGCATGGACTGACAACCTACCGACAGCTCTGTTAATGAAAGAGAGGAGATGCCACTAGTATGATTACCACCATGATTACGTCTGGTGTATTACATCAACACATATAAATATAGATACAAGTAACTGGGATTTGGAGTTTCATTTATTGTCACTTTTTAACACATTATGGCTAAGGTATCCAATACCTAAACTTTAACAGTTACCCCCTAGTGGCAAAAAGTGGAACTAACTTATTTTTTTAAAGAAAACCATGATATTCTTTTCATCACCTGTGTTACCAGGCTAGGAGAAAGCTGTAAAAGCATGAGTAAGCTCCCTAGTGATAACAAGTGGAATCACCTGAAGCTTCTGACAATCTAGGAAAGTTCTAGATGACAAAACAGTACTTAAGGAAAGCATTGACTGAAAGTTGCTGTTCCCTTCATCAAATATTTTTCGAATACTGCCATTTTGAATGACTTGTGTTTGAAGTCGTCAGACCAAGCAAATATTTGACCCCTTCTTGAGAGACTGTTAAGCCGCCCCTGAGACCAAGTCAGAGCCAAGTACTGTAGATCCCATTATTTGACCCATTCACACTTCTTGCAGCCAAAAAAGGCCGGAGAATTTTTCTAATAAAAGCATTCTTTGGAAATTATTTGAAGGAGAAGTATCAATTACAAGCCAAGCAGTAATTTTCCCCCAAATATTTTGAAAACTTATTCTTTATTCCCAAGATATTTTCAAAAGTAGCAGAGTAGCAGACGATATTTTGAGTGGAACTCGAAGTGCGAATGGATTAAGACAGAGTCGGGGTGATGCATCAGCTAGGCAAGCAACTCATTCATCATCCAAACACACTACTTAGCACTGACACTTATGCAAATTTTCAATCAATATGACTATTTTTAGACAAATATTCATGATGGCGTCCATCAAAATTAAAAGCAGTGAAACAGGTCTCCACTGTTTACCCAAACTCATATGAGATATCAGTTTGAGGTTTAGTATCTATGAGCCAATGGATAATGACTGAAGTCAATTGGTTGCATGGGACCAATTTGAGAGTTCTATAGAACTCACCCCTGTGGATTCACCTCTTATATCACTGGGCATACCATGCAGGATGCTCAAGGTCACTGAGCCATGCTTCAGGGACTTAGTCCACCAGTGAGTACATCTATATATGCAAAGATATGCAAGTAATTTATGGTAAGGGAATAAGCAAACACATCAGAATTTTCCATTGCTGCTAAATAGTCCTTTAGTATTGAGCTAACCCATTCATGCCTGTACCACCCAAAAATGACCTGAGAATTTATGAGTTTTTCAAGGAGCCATGGAGTGTCATTATAGCACCCCATATAGCACAGGGTATGGTTTAATCATACACATAGATCTCAACTACTTACAATGGTTATCAAAGTGGCCCTTGTGGCTCTCAAGTACTGTGAAGTACCCTCCACGAAGCACAACAAAAGGGTCCACATGATTGAGCCCATTAACTATCAGCGCCTAATCTATAATGAATAGGGGCTAGAGGCCTGTATATAAAATCCTATGAATGTCCCTGATAGGACTGGAGCATATCTAACAATTTGCTGGGTCGTTGGTATTTAGGGTAGGGATATATAAATGAACTGCTACACCTTTAAGCCTTGTATTGTGACTGCCCTTATCAAATGAACCTGGGAATACCAAAGAATTCCCAGAATTATCTTAGGATCTATCTTTTTCTCACTATCAATTACTTTGCAACTTTTCAACTATGCAAACGACTAAAAGTCCTATATCATGCATTTATGAAAATTAAACAATGTCACTTTTTGTATAGGATTGACTGACATGCAATAAACAAAAAAACTTTGCAAACTTAAAAAAGATGTCAGGTCTGTTGTGGGTATTACCGGTATAAATAGGTCACACATTGCCACCTCTCTAATGGACACCTCTCTCTCCTTACAACATATATTTGAACATTTCCCTACACTATTTTTATCCTATGAGGAACATGCTAATACTTTCTTCACCAACGCGGCCCTTAAGTAAATCTACAGCTATTTGCAGTCAGCTAAGGTGTGTTCAGAAACCTATATCTCTTGTGGAGTTTACCGATCCTGTTTGCGAGGAGAGCTCCAGTGCACTTCCCTATCGATGCAAAAACAAATATCTCCTACTATACATCATATGTCAAATGCATGGAAAAGTTCTAACCCGTGATGCATTTCATTTTCTGATAAGAGGGCTACTACCTGGCTCTGTTGAGATTAGTTCTGCCTTCAAATGTTTAAAAGACAATTTGTCAGGTTTGAAAAAAATCACTCTTTAATATAGTAGTAGTAGAAGTAGAAGTAGAAGTAGTAGTAGTAGTAGTAGTAGTAGTAGTAGTAGTAGTAGTAGTAGTAGAAGTAGTAGTAGTAGTAGTAGTAGTAGTAGTAGTAGTAGTAGTAGTAGAAGTAGAAGTAGAAGTAGAAGTAGAAGTAGTAGTAGAAGTAGTAGTAGCAGTAGTGGCAGCAGTTGCAGCAGTAGTAATAGCAGTAGCAGAAGTGTTAGCATCAGCAGCAGTGAAAGTAGTAGCAGCAGCAGCAGCCGTGAAAGTAGTAGCAGAGGCAGCAGCAGCAGCAGCCTAGGCAGCAGCAGTCAATAACAAACAAGGCAGTGTTTGCTGATGACGTAAAGAGAGCCTGCAACCACAAAACCCAAGGTTCAAATACACAATGCTGAGTCTAAACAAACACACTGCCACTGCTGCAGCAGCAGCAGCAGCAAGCAACTGCCTTCCTCCTCTCACCTGCACCCATCCTGCATCTTGTGCAACACTAATGGGAACAATATGGGAGCCACCGCCATGGCGCTGCACAGGTAGCCCGCCCGCCAGCCCGCCCGCCAGAGTGCAGCCATGCCTGCCAAATACAGCTCATCATACATGACTCTATTTACATTACAAGTATCACGTAATCTCTCAGGCTTCCACAGATTGCACGAGCAACAGGGGGCGGGGTCTGTTTACATAGGAATCGTGGGGATCAGCTATACATGTATGCCACGGGTAGGGAATAGGTAGCCTTAGGCATCAAATATTTCACAGGGTGGTTAAAGCTGGCCTGAGGACGCAATACAGAAGATGAAGGTATCTCAAAGATCATTTCCTCATCTGAATAGTAGTTCTGTAAGGCTGAAGAACATATCCTAACTAGATGTCACTCAGACCTTCTTTGAGATTATGGCATTTTCCATGCATTATCAAAGGAATTCTTGGGTAATCCCAGCATGTGTTATGGGAATTTCCATTGTATCTTTGTGGTCTGCCAAATATTGACCTGTCAGAATATCTATGGATGACCAAAGTGGTGTCACACATACAACACAAACCGAGAGAAAAAGTCACTGCTACAGACCACCACACACATGAATGAATGAACTCCATTTCCTAAATTTCGAATGAAGAATTTTTTTTTTCGGTTGCACAAAAATGCTATCTTTGAAAATACTTCCTTGAGGGCTACCAAAACCTAAAATGTGATCCTACAATTTTGCAGCTATTGAGAGCATCAGTCACTTTAAAAGCTATTGCGAAGATCTGTCGCTGTCTCATTGGTGCAAAGCTGGGGTGTTCGGTATCAACCGCGTGTGTCAGACAACGGGTGCCAAATGACATAATCCTGAGACAGCTGGGTCTAGAATTAGCATCCCGGCTCAGGCGATCACTGGTGGCCAACTAACTGTGGTAGAGATATCAAGTCCAGGGAGAGAGAGGGGAGGACGGGAAGGGAAGAAAAATAGCCACCGGCTACTCGCCCGCATGCAAGCATCAACCCCCTACCAGGACCTCGCACGCTTCCCTAGAATTCACGCCGAGATCGTGATCACACACAGCAATGGGAAAATGTTTTGACAAACTTGATTAGAACAGTGTGTATCCCACAAGGAGTCGGGCAAGATAATATTGTTTTGAATTGCCCGCAAGGGAGGTTATTTTTAAAGTGGTAATTAAACCCTGCTTATTCTTAAAACATCTCGCTCAGGTTGTATTGTTTACTTATGATGTAATCCATGTGTGTGTAGTAGTAGTATGCACTGTGTGCAAGTGGCAGTTCTCCCTCCTCACAACCTCTTCAGCCTAGTCAAAAAACTTCACCTGTAGTTTACATAGAGGAGGGCACATGTGAGTAAAGAGTTGAGCTGACAACACCTCTGCTTGCACAACATAACTCACCAAGTGTAGCAGAGACTTCCAAGGATATCTTAACACTTTTGCTAGCATTATTGTGGGAATTCCTGGGTATCCACAGCTTTATTTGGTAAGGGTCTCAACATGTTACTCAACCATCACAGAGAACCATCAGCTTAGCTGATGTCTTTATAACTGGTCAGCAATGACCAGTGGTGATGACTAAGCTTGCACCACACACAAATCAATAAAATGGGAAGTGGATTTCAATTAACACATATTGACCATTTGGAGTTTACTCATCCTTTTAATTAAGAAAGCTCCAGAACAGTTCGGTATGGTGGGGCGTTAACACAAAAATCTTAAAAAACATGTCAAAATCATGTCAAACACATGGAAATATTCAAGCTAAAGGATGACTTATGTTGGAATATATACAGAAAGGATTACTTCTTATATCACTGTTATTTTTACTTGCCATGGTAAGTGGGCATGCATTTTGTTTGGTGCCTGCAATCCTATGAAATTCTCCACTAATTAACCCATTCACATCTGGAGCCTACAGATGGCCTGGCATTTGCCAAAATATCTTTACAGAAGAAAACTTTTGAAAAATGGTTGAGTGAAAGTTGCAGTGCCAGTTGGAATAAATAAATCCTCCTCGAATATTTTTCAAGCATAACTCTTCTTTGATCAAATTACTATTATTGTGATCAAAGCTACGTGCTGACTGAAAGTTGTCATTCTGGTTGGATTTAACAATCCTTCTTCAAATATTTTTCATTTGTAACTCTCAGTTGATGAGTTACGATCAAAGCTGTGAGCACTCCAGAGTCCAATGGGTTACGTCTTGGATGGGCCGAGCAAATGGGAAGAATGCTTCCCATGTTGATACTGGGATTGCCATATGAAGCGTATTTGAGAAACAGCTGTTTTATAACACGCTACATGCATACTGTCCAAACAGACACTATACCGTGCTTAATTGATGCCCTACTACACATGCGTGAAGCATTTCTCCATATGGCCGAGGGGTTTAAATTCAATCTTCTGGTGTTTGCCATTAAATCAACTTATTTAGCCCACAGAACAAATGTCTACAGGGCTATTCAACCAACCACAGAAAAACACAACTTCTACCAAATGCAGCTTGAGACTTCCTGGGGAAACACTGGGACTTCCCTAGGACAATCCTGGGAATAACTTGAAATTCCCAGGTTCAATTTGTAAAGGTATTCAATAAAGTTTTTCTATAGAAAAGATGTTATTTTACATTTTACACAATTGGTAAGTTAGGCAGAATGAGAATTACATCAATTGAGTACAAAACCCCATGATATTGAGTAAAACCCGCAAATACAATCAATTATTACTCAAAACGTTATGTTGTAACTACCATTTTTTTGATGTGTAAGGCTATGTATACACTCGAGATAAAAATGGGTTACCCAATGGAGAAATCTCATTTAGATTGTGTGTGAAGTACCTTGAAAGAATTACACAATTTTCTAAATGACACTGAGCTAATTCACTTCCCCAAGTGAATGACAAATGAAGCACACAAATGACCAACCTAAATGACTACTTCAAATATGTGACAGATCCTGAGTTACTCAACCTAGTGTCAATGAACTAGGCCTACTCTCATCATGGTCCTAACATCAGCAACTGTTCATCCATGTCCACTGCCCTTGAAGTTATACAATACCTTTATGCTGTCCCCAAAAGGGGTGTTGGCTATCTTGAGAACTGGTAATTTTGGTACCAAGTCCATTCTAATTAGGGGCAATGGAACTAAGTAAATGGAGCGCTTAATTGGAAAGTGTGCCTAACCATGCACTAAGTCCCCATGCCTGCACCATAGGTTCCACTGGTTACCAATAATGACTCTATACCAGGGATCAGTTAATTTGGTCCACTTATTTCACGGAAGCATAGGCAGAAAATTCCAGGGAACACCTAGATTAATTGCAGTCACACCCTCATATAGTGTCTTTGTACTTCCACAGTTCATTGAAATCATTGCCAATAATGCTACATTAAGATGTTGAACCCATTTGCATCTAGAGCGATAATACACATGGTTTGACGTATTAAAATATCTTCATGGCAACGCAATAATTTGAGAAATATTTTAATGAAAGTTCTTAACGATCCCTTTTCACCAGTTTTTCATCTATCAAACTATTTGATGGGTTGGATTCAGAGTTGTCAGACCATGTGTGCACTTTGAATGCCAATAGGTCAATCGATTAGCCACCCTTTCACACGGACCATTGACAAGTCAGAGTGGAAGCTCTCAAAGGCTCTCACCACTCTTTCAGTTTACTCACTTGAGTCAATGATTCTGAGGAACACCTTAACACTATCGACAATGGGACTAAAATAACTCCTACTGGCATTGCCATGGCTGCATACAAAGAGTGTTATTTTGCCCCTTGAGCTTTCATGGTGGACTCTGAGGGGGTCTATTTGACTTCTACTGGCTGTGTTTGAGTTAGGGGAAGGCCAACACCAACAGGATAGGACACAGGGCGACACACAGGGCGGCGGAGAGGTTATCGGTAAATACGCCACCCCTACTCGACCCATCCATGAATACCTGGGCCCTGGATCTCTTCCCACTAGACCACTCTCAGCAAACAACCAAGACAGATTACAAGCATCTTCTCTACCAACTCAACTCCTTACCAAATGGAGCTGCCAAATTCCAAGGAAATCCTGGACCTTCCCTAAAATGATCCGGTTAATTCCTTGGTATTCCCAGAATTAAATAGGTATACTGATCCTCTACTCCACCACAATCAATGTTAGTCCTGTTCAATTGAATAATCTAGCATAATCCTTGGAATTCCTTGATATTCCAAGATGCGCATAGAAAGCGTTTACTGATCCACCACTCTATTATGATCAATGGTTACAGTCCCGTTCAATAGTGTATCTATATTGGGCAGATTTAAGAGATGCATACTTACAACTCAATGCACCACTATCATTAGCCTGCCTCCCAGGCCATATTTAAATGTCTTCCATTGTGGATAGATGGCACTGCAGTATACTAGGAGCTCACTTCAAAATACCAGTATTCTCCCTCGTGTGGCAATTGTGTGAACTAAATGGCCAACAGTAGGCCACAAGTCCCTATCTAGTATAGGTCAGGCTAGGGGTCAATTACATTGGAAAGTAATCAATTATATTATATTACTTTGGAAAATAGCCCAATTATATTATATTACAATTACAGCAATTTTTTCAAAGTAATCAATTATATTATATTACTTTCCAATATGTAATTGATTATATTACTTAATACTTTTGAAATCCAGAAGCACAACAAAACATTTCATGTAGGGATACAGTGATAACTTTATTCATAAAGTACTGCTGCATTTCCTAGTTTGTCACTGTCAGGGTGCTTCCTCTAAGAAAGAAAAATAAACTATTGTATAATCTAGGTGTCAGATGAACTATGCAACAGTTACCAGTGGGGTTCATGCTAATGTTAAAAAGAATCAGATTTCTCAACTGCCATAACAGCTGGTTATCATGACTATATACAGGCCACATATGATCAGTAGATAACAGGTGGACAGGGGTCATGGATAGGAAGAGTTTGCTTATCTTGATTTGAGGAAAGAGGGGCAGGATGTAAAACAGCTGAGAAGGGTGGTCACTTTTTGTACTATTGTACTCAATGTTACTGAAAGGAGTGGAGGTATTGTCTGGATTGAGTGATGATTGTTGAATGTTAGGCAAATTGTAATTAGACTGAAATTGATGAACAGGGTACTGTTGATCCTTCTATTGACTAGTGCACATATCTCAGACCCACAGTTTGCAATTTTCATCCATTTTGAATATAATGTTTGGGACAAACACATCTGATAGGCTCAAACATCTGCCAGTCCTCCTTCCTGAAGCTGGAACCTTTTAAATCCCATGGAAAGCATCTAACTATCTGATAGAGATACTCTGCTCAGGTATATACCTCCTTGGTGTGATAAAAATATTTTCTAGGAAAGTAATTTACAATTTATGCAATTATTTATTACTTATTACTCTTGATTCAATTATATTACTTATTACAATTACATTTTTGAAGAAGAATTACTTATTACATTCAATTACTGTAATAAATGACTTTATTACCTATTACTTTGATTACATATTACTTATTACCCCAAGCCTGGTATAGGTGCAGGCTTCTATATATTGAATAAAGTAAAATCATAACAGAGCCTTGTAGCTAGGCTACACTAGCATGTGCATGAACAGACCTGATTCTCCCAGGCCTGATTCAGACTATAATATACCATATGGACAGTATGTTTGGGTGGTCAGTGGTAGCCTATTACCCAGGTCTTTTTCAGAAATGAAATGTAAACATACATATACTGGCAAAGATGGTTCTTATTTACACAGTAAATAGGTATCTATCACTGAAAAGGTGAAAAGGTCTTAAATAATAGCAGCACGTTTTTGATAGTACTAGTTGAAAATACAACCCATTTCTAATGGAGTGCCTCCCCCGAAATCCTAGTCTAAATAAATACCATTTTTTCCATTGAGTGCACACATGCAGGCA
>OZ012686.1:42586794-42606794 GCA_963942565.1 Maea johnstoni | reverse complement strand
GATAGAAGAGATATAGTAACTTCTTATCAACCACTGTTTTTCCATTCTCAAATGGAGTGCACATATGGTCTGACAACTTTGAATATCACTCTAAATATTTTAAAGGGAATGTTCAACTCAACAAAATGGTAAATTAAAATGTTATTCCAACTGTATTACAATTTACGCATGACAATTTAAGTGTAACTTAGCTTCTTCAGGCCTTAACACATTTATTTCAACGGTATATCCTAAAAAAGGCCCTAACATTTTAGTAATATCTTTCTGAAAAAAAGTATTTTGAAAGGATATCATAAACACAAATGAAATTTCCATTCCATCTAACTACCCTTCTTCGAATTTTTATGCTATTCATGCTATATTCTCAGTTACTTATAGTTTCATGGGTGTAGACATCTGTCATTGAGAACTTAATGCATGAATGGGTTAATACAACCCATGTGGGAGGGTAGGGTTGTAAGGTTCATGGCCCACCTATGTTGGAGGTATGAATGAGGTTTTCTGATCAGAGACTGGGTAATTACCAAACAGGATCTAGCATAGACAAAATAACATAACAGGAGGCAACCCAACTGGCATCAGACTGTCTCAGAGAAGACTCTGGTCTTAGTTGATCGTCGCCTTAAGTAGGCATTGCCAGTTTCCAATGCACATATATCAAATCCCCCAGTATAAAACACTTAATAACATGTGTATGTGAACTGGTAGCTTTAAGTGTTAAGCATACATATGCACCCCCCCCCCCCCCCACACACACTCACATACACAAACACACACACACACACACACACACACACACACACACATATATATATATATATATATATATATATATATATATATATATATATATATATATATATATATATATATATATATATATATATATATATATATATATGATAAAGTCCTTGCAAAGACAAAGATGGTCATATTTATCTGAAGTAAGCACCTGAGATTCACCAATTGGATTGTTGCCCATCCTTCACAAAAATACACACAACTCACCCCTCTTTTCTTTAGCTTAGGTACACAGTCAGGATAACACTACAGCAACGTTACTTACCTGGAAAGAGAAAAAGAAGAAACAACATGAGTATTTATGTAATTACCTTAATCAAAATGTCATAATTTGGGTGCATGTGTGATGTTCACTGATAGAAAATGCGACATTTGTTGATATCTTGAGGTCTTTGAGGTTCCATAAATAGCGATGAGCAAATTTAGCCAGTTCAATCAAACATTGTTTTTTTGAGCAGTGCAAGCACAATAAGAAGGGAATATCACTGGGGTGCACTGTCTTAATAATAACAGCTGAATAATACACCCTTGAACATAACCCATTCATGCCTGTAGCAAACTTAGCTATCTGGGAGATATCTCCTTGATGAAAGCAGTTTTTAAAAGATATGTTATAGAAGAAATACTGGCCAAATTCATCTGAATGAATTTCTAAATATTACCATTCACATCTGGCTTATACAAGTGTTATTCTCATAACAATATGATGCTCAAAGGAAACAAACAGTAACCATAAATTAGTTTATAATCTTCTTCAAAATATCTATGCCAATGCGAATTCTAATGGATTGTCAAGTTGCAGTTGTTTATACATAAAATTGAAGAAGTGTTTACTTGGTAAACCCTTGAATGATTTTTTTCATGAGATCCACCCACTAATTAAAGGTACATACTATCTAATGCACTCACAAAAGAGTATTAAGTACATAGATCCTGTAATGATTTTGGAACACTTGATGACAGAGAAGAAGTTCAACTACCAGGTTCTCGGTATATGACTTGATCAGTAGCTCAGGCAATTACTTTTCTGTTTGACTAAACTTTTAGTTTATTTTGCACTCACATAAGGTAAGTGCATGTATAGTGTTGTAAAGTTTGGCCCACTTGATGACAGAATGCAAGTTTGCCCAAGGTGTTGGTTTATTTACCTGCTTATTGTATTTATCTGTCTATTGTATGGTATCGATGCGTTGATACTATTTAACTACACTGATCTAGTCTGTAGAGAATGCAATGACAAGGGTTTAACAATGAAAGTTGCACTCAACTGAAGTAATAACATTTGTTATGCCTAGGAAGTCTCAAACATAGGCATGTACTCAACTCATACAGGTGTTCAAATTGAGAGGTTTCATTTTTTTCTATTATCACCATTATTATCAATATTTTTATTATCATTATTATTACTATAATTATTATCATTATTATTACTAATATTTTTATCATTATTTTCATTATCATTGTTATTATAATCATCATTATTATCAGTATTACTATTATTATTATTATTATTATTATTATTATTATTATTATTATTATTATTATTATTATTATTATTATCATTATTACGATTATTATCATTATCATTATTATTATCATTATTACCATTACTATTATCATTATCATTATATTATCATTATTATCATTATCATTATTATTATATTAATTATTATTATTATTATTATTATTATTATTATTATTATTATTATTATTATTATTATTATTATTATTTATCATTACTATTTTTATTCTAATAGTTATTAGTAGTAAAAGTAGCATCATCACTGATATTATTATTATCACAATCATCGTCATCATTACCATCATCACCATGATCTATAAATTTTTATCATTTGAAATAATACACAGCCCTGCTTGGAGGGTTTTGCTTTTGTGGGACAGGCAGCATTTTGTATTCAGAGAGCTGCATCCTTAAACCCTGCATTCCGCCTGCCCTACCAGCGAGGAGGAGGAGGAGCAGTATTTGAGGCTGGAGGATCATCGCGGCTGCCTGGATAAACTTAGTAAGCTATGTGGCCCATGCTCAGGGCAGCTAGAGGCAATCAGTCGCTCCACACATGCAGCCATATACCTCATGCTCAGGGCAGCGCAGGCTCGCACCGCGCTGCTCGGTGGTACGCACACATCCTCCGCAGCAGAGCAGCTTGTCAACAACGGCTGTGGCAGCAGCAGAGACTCGCTGCTACTACATATGCGGTTCCTGCTGCTCCATATTAATGCCCAGCTGATCAATAGTATGTGTGTATTACCTTGGTACACAAACCAGCCAATCAGATCACAGCATTTCCCTCGGTGATCATAAATTCAAAGGCTTGTTGAAACAATGCTGGGGATCTATCCCCCATCTATTCATAGGCCCAGATAATTGAGGGACAACTGTGTGGTGAACAAATGGGCCCTTCTTTGCTATCGCTTTTGTTCTATGAAGTCCTAGCGATTTTCTGTTATTCCACACCAGTAGGAACAATGGCACAACGCAATTGACATGTAACACTCGCCCAATACCCAAACTCGTTTTTATGTTATTATTTATGCGGGTATCAAATGTGCAGTGAATTGATCGATGCCTTTTCATTGGGTGCTCGCCCAGATAGACAGTCATCCACTGGCTTTAACCAGATTGGACAGCTGAGTGAATGGCTGGTAAACCAAATTAGGCAGACAATCCTTTGGCAAATATTGCCAGCAATATTACTACATTTCCTGCATGCATTAGTGAGCATGGTTACAAATCATCTATACCAACAGGTCACGGTGCGAGTTATTATTAGCTAGGGGACCAGGGTATTTTAACAAAATGCAGACTACACTACATGTGGATACAGGGATTTCTAGGAGTTTATTTTCAGTCAAAATTAAAGCTCCATTTTAATGATAAGGCCATGACTCTGGTACCTTAAGTGGGTTTATTTGTTTAGCAAAATTTGGAACTTCATTTATCATAACATTTTCTGCCTTATCAACTTACTTACAGTATATATATATATATATATATATATATATATATATATATATATATATATATATATATATATATATACATATATATATATATATATATATATATATATATATATATATATATATATATATATATATGTATATATACCGGTATATATATATATATATATATAACTATATATATAACTATATATATAACTATATATATAACTATATATATATATACATATATATATATATAACTATAACTATAACTATAACTATATATATATATATAAATATATATATAAATATATATATATATATATATATATATATATATATATATATATATATATATATATATATATATATATATATATATATATGTATGCTGCTGCTATTACGGCAAGAAATATAATACTATTATTGAAATACACAAATGTAGCAAAGGTGGGTGACCATACACTGCTGAAATATCTTGTTACCTTTATGAGTATTGATTGCTATCAAATTACTTGCATTATAGCTATCATATCATAATGGCTTGAAAAAGTATGCTTTTGTTAAGGTATACATATGTTGCAGGGGTGGGTCACCATGTATTGTTGTAAGATTTTTATTTTGTGTTGTCACATTTCAGCATCCAAACTGTTACACTGCTCATTGCAATAGATACCATTAAGTAAAAAAAGCTTCTTTTTTTAGAAATAAATATTTGCAGAAAGTCATGATTCTGATACAATTATCTTTCAAGTATTTTTCTCCTGATTCTTTTTTGAGAGTACAGTGAGAATAAATCGACGTATAAGCATATTGATCTAGAATATATTTTAGAAGGAAACGGCCTGAAAAAAAAGACTGGTGATTTTGGTGATATATTCTCTTAAGAAATCATCTTTCCAAAAAAGAACTGAAGATCAGCTAATTAGAACTCAACTACCACCACAACATAATCCTTGCTTAAGTTCAAAATCATTTTCAAAAGTAATCTAAACCCAGAAGGGATACTTCGAGATTAGCTCTGTTGAGCTTGAGTTGAATGCCACTGTCCCTTAATGTCAATTTCATCTCATTCCTTATGTGGAATGCCTAAAGTATCATATTTTCCATCTCTCTAAGATATTCATTTTTCTTTGGTGACACAAAGTGTGAGTCCATATAATCAAATTGTCGTGATCAATCACGTTTATTGTACAAACAGTCAAAATCTCATTAACCACCAGCAATTATCCTCTTAATCAAAATATTAGATTACTCCTATGCATTTAACTGTTTGAACCAAATGTCAACACCAGGAACCTGATTATAATTGATTCAGACTTTTTGCCGATTTTTGTATATTTGTTAAGTAATCATATAAAATGATTAATGTTATCTTATTATCAATATGATTTTTGCCTATGGATAACATGTTATCATCTAGGGATGAAAAGTGAAAAAGTGAGGAGGAAAAAATAAGACCAGAATGACTTCTCATTCTTAATCGTCTGACTTTTTGGTGATATGTTTCTAATGAAAGCATCTGAAGGGAAGTAATTGAAGGAGAAATCTTAATGATGACAGACAATATTTGTCAAGGAGAGCTGTAGAGAGCTTAGATAAAGAGAAAAAATATAACATCCATAATTCCATTTCCTCAATATCTCTGTCTTCCAAGGAAACATTCTATCATAAGGTAGGGCTTAGAGGGTGTCTAGGTTATCTCTTTCTCCATTTGTCTGATATTTTTAAGCCATATAAACTTGCTATCCTATGAGGCATATTCAGTAACCCCTATAAACAACTCTTTTCACTCTTATCAGCACTGACAGACAGGCAAGTCATAGCGAGATAAATTGTCTATGTATTCCTATCCCATAGCACTTAGTTTCTGCGTCAATCAGCAACACAGGGATATTTGATATCTACACTTATTCCTTTAACCCTTCCAATGCTGAGGCTACTATAGTCCAAAGCCCACGGACAAAAAATATTTGAAAACCATCTAAACCCTATCATGTTGGTATTCATTGATTAGCCCTTGCTGAGTACTCTCAGATGAGTACCCATGTGCCAGGGTTTCAGTCATTTTCAGTTTGTTTTTGTGTTGTTTTTTGCATCATTTTGTATTACCATTCATATCAGGTGATCTCCACAATTGCACCTGGTAAAACAAACATCTAACCTCAAGTCACTGGCAACATGCTCTCATGCCTCAACCATGCAACAATTGTCATGCAATACTTTCTTGGGCATTGAAATTAAATTAGTTTAAGCAGTAATCAAAATACAAATTAGACCAAAAGGAAGTTTGGTTTTCTGTCTCACAAATATCTCAGTTTCAATTAGTTCTCTGTCTCGTCAGGTTCTCTCTCTCAAATCTATTATGTGCATCTCGCTTGGAGCGGAGTCAATCAGTTTAAGTGTCTACTAGAGTACCTGTGGGCTGCCAGGAGACCATAATCAATTACTCCCAGGATATGGAAATCAATTAGGCTGTATTTTCTTCAAGGACTCACCTCCAGTGTATTGTGCATGGGCGAAAGTGTTGGGAGTTCAGTACAAAAGGGGGCAAAGAGTATGGTGAAAGAAGCAAGACAATTATCTCAATGGCTAACACCAGTACTCCATCACACTCCATGTTGTCACTAATGCATCAACAGCATACAATACCTCAAAAGTATTACAGGTTGTAGAGAATGCAATAAACATGTTATTGATAAACAAGAAAAGATCTTTAGTGTGAATATTCAATACCTCTCAAAAGCAATAATTAAATATTTACAAAATAGTATGGGATAATTCCTTTAACTTTCGTTGATGACCTCTGTAATATTTGTAACACAAAACAGGAAACCAATGCAAGGTAATGAGCTCACAATGCTGGTGCATCATGGGCAACCAAGAGAAGAAATCTCAAGAGGGAGAACAGACCAGCCAAGGTATTCAGGTATGCAAAGTAGATCATGCACAAGGGTGCAGACTGCGAGTCTTTTCAAGTTATCGTTTATGGATGAATATGACAAGTACAAATGTATTTTTCCGGATGATTCTTCCCGCAGATGACCTAAAGGTATTCACCTGACTTCCAGGTCAGCAGTCGCCTAATCCGGCCAATCGTCTCAGGAGTCTAGACGTATCTATTGGCTTATCAGTGATGGGCAGGCGATCAGACACGGAGAGCCTCTGGCACCTTAACCAGGACACATGCTGAGCCATAAATCCCACCACTGGGCAACAATGCTGTGGCCCCGCACCCTCATTTATTACAGTTAAATAAATCACAGCTCTCTGTTTTACTACCACATGCATATGTATTTTTTCTGTCTTCAAGTTTTTTCTGTTACCAGGCACCAAACGGTCAAGGAGGGCAGTGGCTAAATTAGTTCACATTCATCTCACCAGGTGAATGGAGGACTCAGTATGAGTATAATACCAGGGTCTGACACTTAGATTTCAGGCTAGGGGCCCGAAAAGGTATTTTGATAAAAATTAGTGGTCAAAAACAGGATTTCTGATTATTTTACATACTCTTTTGGGCCCCTAGTCTAAAAAGTCTAGTGGCACACAGCAAAATCTAGGGGCATATGCCCCTGGGAAAGTCGAACCCTGACTGTACACCTGAAGAGATAAGAAAACCAGGTGGTGCCATCTATCTGCCAATGCTGGTACTATACCACACTGCATGGTCAACTCAGAAGGGAATGTCAACGTTTATGGACTAAGAGCCTAGTCTAAAAGCTGGGTAGTTAAAGCACTGCACTTATTCTGCTTACTGCCTCAACACTGCTCAAGGCAATCATATTGACTACCGGTACCTATCCCTAAAACTTCAGTACTACATATTAATCGCATGACAGCAGCCTGGACCCTTTAAGGTTTTACATGGCCACTAAAACCTCTCAGCGGCCTGCATGGTTACTATTAACCTGTCTGGTACCACTAACCTCACAACAGTGAGATATTTTACTGGTACCTGCCACGCCCCCTGACCTTCTATTATATGGCATTATTTCCACATGAAACCTAAGTACCCATTACGCAGAGAGATGGACAACAAGTATCCTTCAGTTGCCTGTTTAACCCATCCATGCATTCGATGATGTCCCCTTGAAACACAACGTCTGGAACCGTCATACTTTTGATAATAACTTAAGCATTAAGCATGAATTCACAAAAAATTGAAGGAAAGTTATTGGTCAGGTTGGGATGAACAATCCTCCTTCAAATTTTTTTGCACAAAATATTTTGGCCGGTAAATATCATTGAAATCATCAGGCCTTCTTGGTATTACTGGCGCGAATAGGTCAAAGTGTATGGAGTAGTCTACTCATGGATGTGATACATGGAAACTCTTTCCCACATCGCAAGTCTGGGGGAAATATTCATGAGGAAAGTGGTGTGCCTGTTTATATATTTAGCGGATGAACACGATAAGCACATGACTAGAAAGATATCTGTCCAGTCTCGTCAGCTAGCGCCGTTATTCACCAGACAAATATGATAATTCACAGCAACCTCTGGTGACCTTGCGTACAACACAACAAATAGAAAATCCAAGTCTGAACGAAGGACCTGATCTAAAAATCAGCGCCCTTTGGCAATATTTATGTGGAAAGTGGCCTGACTGGTAATATTTCCTCACCGGTCTGTTTTTACCATACTTTGGATAAATATAACAATACATACACCCACCTTAGGTAAACTCGCTTAATCTATCCCGGCTGGAACATCAATGGACATGTTCTATTCCAGTAAGCAAGGAATATTTGATTAAGAGTGGCAACCATGTGTCTTGCATAGCTTTAATTCAACAATAATGTTGTAAATATACATTTGTTTGGTTCTCAGTCAAATGGATATGCCTTAGACCACTCAACAATCAGGGCAGCCCCTCCTCAAAGTAGGCATCATCTATTGAGAAACTCATAACATCAATATTATGCTGTACTGGGGTATCTCAAGGTATCTCAAGACCACTAAACAGTCAGGGCAGCCCCTCCTAAATGTAGGCATCATCTATTGAGATACTTATCATACTATCAATATTATGCTGCACTGGGGAAGGCTGAGATGTCTCAAGAGTAGTGGCACATAACTTGCTTAAATTACATAAGTTTAACCTTTTCCTTCCTTTCGTGAGTTGAAACACTAAACAGGATACAAGATACTTTACTGTGTGGGACGTAATTAGAAAGAACAAGCCAGAGGGAGAACTTGTTCAGAGCCTGAAGGCAATAACAAAACAAGTACCTACATTTTTTGTTAAGAAAATAGGGCATTTAAATGCCTATTAATGAGGTATGCCGCAGGCTTGTGTGGTTTGAGGAGTTTAATGTTTGGCGTGTGCTGTATATAGTTTACACTGAGTTCCATTTGCTATTTAGGTACTGGTGAGCTGGATGCTGGGAAGTGAGGTCTCTCAGTGGGAATAAGGATCAATGTTTAAGACATTACCATCAACACTATCTAGTCTCCCGTGGATAGTAATTATGGTTGTGGGTCTATTCAAATAAACTTACTTCCTCACTTGCCCCCAGGAATGAAGTCCCAGGGGGGAAGTAGGGTTAACATAGAGATCACATGTGTAGTCCTTTCCTAATGAACATTGGAATACCAAGGAATTCCTAGAATTATCCTAGAAAATCCCAAGGTTTCTTAAGAAGTATCAGCTACATTTGGTAAGAGATTTCCAATAAAAAAAAATTCAGATAATACACTAATTTGTTAAATCATATTTCGTTTTACATTCGAAGTTTTCAGACCATGTACACACTATAGAAGCAAATGGGTCGACTACAACAACAGTTAGATGCCTTTAGCCTAAACGCAGCAAAATGGAATTGATATTGCGGATGGCTTTCAGTGTGACTGTGGTGGTGATAGAAAGTGTCTCTGTCCCTCAGTGCCTGGTTGTGGTGATGGTGGTGGTGGTGGTGGACAGGCCCTATAAATGGGTATTGATTGGCTGCCTGTGGAGTGGAGTGGCCATGCTTATTAATACCACAGCCTGCAATTCCCCCAGGGGAAAACACATAGATGTTCAAGACTGTCATAGTCCTATCCCCACACAACCCTCTGTGCAGCGTTTATCTTCATAAATACTTCATGCACCGCTGTTTTCCTTTAGCCCTCACCCATAAACAAGCTGACACAACAAGTTTACAACCACTGTTACTGTTTTAGGACACAGCTTATCTGGTAATGTTTTTAACCCCCATAAGTCATAAGTTTTATATTGCCATCGCCTTGCCGACAGGCTATGTAGGATTTTATGCATTTTGCAGCTGAAAGGATGAGCCTGAGGTCAAGGATTGGTGTCCTATGAATAGCAAACCACCGAAATGGTGAGTGCCACTTCTACATACAGGAGCTGGGTGGCCTTAGGGGACCCACACATGCCGGTCCTCTTTCTAAATTGCACAGAATGCCACCCCTAACTGCTGGACAGAATTTGGTCTTAACCCGTTCATGCAGCTAAAACTGTCTGACTATTTTTATGATATCTCTCCAACGAAAGATATATTTAGAAAATATTTGATGGAGAGTTGTTCATCTGAATTCAATCCACTACTCTCCTTCAAAGAATTTGCAAATGTATGCTTTATTCCACAGTTATTTTCAAAAGTATGATAGGTACACTGGTCAAGTAGTAGATCTCCAGGAAAAAATGGGTTAAAGATGCATTCTTGCTCAAAATTCCTCCTTGGAATAAGAACCACCTGGATCTATGTTTATGATGAAAGTAACTATGAGACAAAATTCATAACACTCCCTTTGCTATAACAATTTCCAAAGAAATAGTCTGGTGTTTGGGAATTGTTTGGCATTTTATAGGCAGTCTGTCTTTAAGATGCATTCATAATCAATATTTCTCCTTGGCAAAGTACCATTTGGACCTTCGTTACTCATGAAAATAACTGAGAGACAAAATATAAATTACAAACATTTTGCGATAGATGCTTTAGTCTGGCATTCCTGTTGTGAGAGATAAGTTGCTTGGTACTATAAATTTTGGTTAAAAGCAACTTTTGGGAATTTGGGAATTGTCTGAACATGAGAAAGGAGACTAATTTTGAAATGGGTTGTCCATTTTCAGGTCTTTGTACCATGTTTCTACAAAAAGGTGACCTAGGGAAAGTGTTTAGGCAAAATGTCCTGGGTAATTTTCCAAAGTGAATTGTAATGCATCTAGCACCCATATGGAATGGCACGCCAACTTTGGTTTGAATAGAGTACACACACAAGCCAATTCAGTCCAATCTTAACCCCAATACCAACATAAAACCTTTGTATCCCCTTTGCGACTATCAAGTATGTGGACATATTTAAGTAGTTGGCACTCATTTATCCAAGCATGCATTGTTCATAGTCCTGAGTATCACGATAGCAGTCAAAAGATTGTAAGAATGCCAGAGTAACATTCATTTGATTGGAGTAAATAATCAAGCTTATTTTGCTGAGTTTCTTGACTTTGTAACATTAAACAAACTGACTCTTACATGTAAGTATGTGTACCAAGGAGCAGTTGCCATTCAGTCACAGGTGTAAATAGGTGTCTGTGTTAAAATAACTGTCAATATGGGTAAGAATGTCCGAGTAAAATTCATTTAATCAGAGTAAATATTCAGGCTTATTTCACAGAGTCTATACATCGACTGGCATTGTCGTATAACCCAAATGTGGCTGAGACTTCCCAAGCAATCCTGGGATTTTACAAGGACATTCTTATCTCAAGAATTCCTTGGTACTCCAAGTCCAATTTGGTACAGGATATCTGAGCAATCCTTTTTATCCATGACTCGTCATACATCGTCATTGGCCGCAGTATCGGGAATTGGGTGTGAGCCAATCATCAATGAGTGACTAGTGTCTGCGAGGTAAACATACAATACTTCTGTAATGCTTTTGAGGGTGATGGATGACGGTTGCCAGCAAACACCAGACAGGCTTGTTCTGCTCTCTGAGGCTCCTCTCCTATCAATATGTGTCTAGTATAACACTCTGGATAACACCACCATGGCAGCAGTCTGAGACTGGGCTTCATTGTAGGCCTTTTTGCCTGGTTTACTTTTGACCCACTAATGCCAGTGATGGCCCCAAACAACCATGGCAGGTTTTGAGAGAGGCTTATGTTTCACCCATTCATGTCAATGATGGGCAAAAACCATCTGCAATTTATGGCATTAACTTATCCAAGAAATCATTTCTTTGAAAAAAACTAAAAAGAAAGTTTATAATCAGATGTTATTTTTGTTTTGTTTTTAAAAAGAGCAACAAGCAAAACAACACTCATGACTAGTAGATTGTAGGGCCTCCTAAAAGCCCTACCTAAAACTATACTTAATTGGGGTGGTTACCCCGATTATCCCAATCGCTTTTTGTAATAAATCTGCAAAGAAATACAGATTATATATCATCAGGGCATTGAATCATCCTACCATCTTATAAATTCACGGCCAAATCAGCTGTATGACTAAATCAGCTATTCAATAGATCAATTATGGCACTGAGCTCCACAATGTATGACATCACCCTTGCCGGCTAACTAAATGGGCCTGCTATACTTGGAGATCGCTCTCAGTGTGCACTAGTAGTGGAACGCATCAATATAGGCACAACAGTGTCAGGCAACGTTCAATGGGCCAATTAGGGTACAATGGCGATATTGCATGTTTGGTGAATAATACACCAAACAGAATAGCATAGTATTGATGCGAGTGAATGTATAAAATGCTCACTTGTACTGCAATGATGAATTATGAATATGGTGTCAAATGATACTAGTTCATATTACCATCATATGATTCATTTTAGGCTGCTATCATGGAGCTGACCTTTGTGGTAATTGCTTTCAAGGGAAAACCACAATCTGACAATTTCACCAATAATCAATGAATATTTTCCCATATACCCATCGCCAGATTTGACCCAATTCCAGAATGTATAACAAGTGGGTGCAGCATAAGTTTGCCAATTAAAAAGCTGGGGACAACATCATTCCCTTCACTTACAATATTCAGTGCATATAAAGACTACCACTTATAAGTGCAGATTGACCTTACCAATCAATAAATCACAGCTTGCAGTTCTGTAGCGCAGTAGTATTTAATAAAAAAAATGCCTGCACATCAAATACAACTCTAACATGAAATCGATAAATAAATTAACCAGCGCAAAACTGGATAAAGAGCGTTGAGTGCAGATATGAACCATACACACACGCGCGCACACACACATATATATACATATATATATATATATATATATATATATATATATATATATATATATATATATATATATATATATATATATATATATATATATATTAGAGCTGCACTCACCACTCACAAACTCGAGTGGCTCGAGCCCTGGGGCAAACTCGCCGAGCTCGAGCTGAAAAGTTAAAATCGTGAGCTTGTCTATGTTGGGAACACAAACGTAACACAGAGCACCTAACACACATTATAAACATACATAACTGCTTATCGCTGTCATGTCTTCTTTACAATCTCCAATGTATACATTCAAGCGGTGTTGAGTGTTATTCTGACCTCGTCAGCACGCTTTGAAATTATATAAACATGGCCATGTTAATAAATCTCCGCCAATAAATATTTATTTCTTAATAGTTGGGGTGGAAAATAAGTATTTCTTTGGAAAATCGGAACGTCCGTGAGCTCATGAGCTCACGAGTCAAATGGGTGGTGAGCTCATGAGTTGATCTCCCTCTGTGAGTGCAGCTCTAATATATATAAATATATATATAATATATATATATATATATATATATATATATATATATATATATATATATATATATATATATATATATATATATATATATATATATACACACATATATATATATATATATATATATATACACACATATATATATATATATATATATATATATATATATATATATATATATATATATATATATATATATATATATATATATATATATATATATATGAATGGGTTAAGATGTTCTGTTGTAGGTATTGGGTTTTCACTTAATTATGGCATTAATAGGGCAATCACCCCCTACTCTTTACATCACAATGTACCTAGAGCCGTCTCTGTCTAGAGCAGGTGTCATAGGAACAAGGCAGCAGTGCACAGGAACTTGTTGAATATAGCAATTACAGGATGCAGCTGGGAAGTGCTTCCTTCCCCGCCACTACAAGTAACCATGGCGATTTATCAACATCACACCTCTCCTCATAGCCAAGCTAACAAGAAAGAGGTTTCCTCAAAAAACGTCATGTTACACTGCAGCCCATTTTCTGTGAGATGTATTGACTAGGTCCAATATTGAAGAAACTCTGCGTGTGTGTGTGCGTGTGTGTGTGTGTGTGTGTGTGTGTGTGTGTGTGTGTGTTAGACATTATATAATCAGCTACATGAGGAGTGCAAACAGTTCCCGATTGCCTGAATTTGCCGCAATCCATTTTCTTCCAAAAACTATTGACTGTGGTCAGCTGGTAATCAAGTAGTAAACAATGTAATCAGCTAAATGCTACATGTAGAATTCAAAAAGTTCTTGACTTAACTGCCAGTAAAACAACTAATAATAATTCCAAGTCATTGGCAACTTTCTCACATGCTTCGAGCCAGATGCAATCCCGACTACCAGCAGAGCATTTCAATTTAAAAAAAATTTAAATCCTCTATTTCTTTGTTGTAGCCATCAGGGTACCGTCCCCCAAGTCAATGACAACTTCCTCACATGCAATGAGCCGGATTTTAAAACCGCAATACAGAAAAACGGTTTTCTCAGACTACTAGAAGAGCATTTCATTAGAAAGAGCTCTTTTTCTCAATCTTGTGGCCATCAGGCATGCATGCTATGGGAATATGAGACTGCTACAAAGATGCTGCAGTAAGTAGCAACTTTATGGTGGGTTCAGTTATTACAAGACCAGCTGGGAGGTGCTTTTTTGCAAGTGTTCTTCTTGTTTGCATGACTTGATAAGGTCATGTTGTAGTATTTCTGAGAAGAGGCAGACGTTTTTTTTTTCAACTACTGAGAATTTCACTTTTGTTTCCTGTGATTTACATATCATTATATATGCATTGATATAAATTTTTCTTAATTTCTGAAGTTGACAGCGCTGAATTTGACATAAGTAAGTCGATGGGATGAAAGAAGAAGTGTTAAAATATCATAAAGGTATTGCACCATTAAGGAAATATCCATATTGTATCGTATTGCAAGAATTTCGAAAGTGCCATTATCCCTATGGGAGTGAAAGGGTTAGAATCTATAGGTTTTTCTTATTGCCTCATTTCAGTTTTAGCCTGTCATTTCTGCATCCACTGAAAGCACCAAAAGGCCCATTTGAGCAGGTCTCCTGCCCTCAGCATGACTTGTGTGCAGTATTGGCCGAGGCGCTGTAATGGCGAGTTTTACCGACACTTTATCAGGCGGTACCTGCAACTCGCACTGTGATTGCCTGCTCCTCTCAACAGGCCAATACTCTTTATCAATTCCGCGCCCTTACTGCCACCGAGTGGCCATATTACAAGGTAATAAAGCTTGACACTGCTCTTTGCCAGTCAGTCTGCAGGCTCCAGGTAATCCTCACTATGACAAATAAACCTGCACACTACAAGTGAGACAGACACACAGGAAGGCTTTGAAAATAACTTTGGAATTAAGCATAAATTCACCAAATTTCTTAAAGGACTGATAAGAGGTACCAGCAATGGTATAGGAATTGTTTCTAAAGGTACCATACTATACCTAATCATTCCTTAAAGGTAATCTTAACGATACTAACCACTGTGAAGTTATCATTTATTAGCGATTGTCTAGCATCCTAATCATGACTATTTACAACAACATTTATAAGGTGATAATGCAATAAAGTACTGTTAACAGTACCGTTAGAATGCTGTACCTTTTCATTGGTACTAATACCGTACCGAACTGTTTCGCTTCTTAGAGATATCCATCCCCAACATTCAACAAATAGATTTGAGACTAGTACGGGAAACTAGTGCCCTCTGCATTCAGATAACCTAAATCAGTAACACATAAATGTTACAATTTGATTCTGTCTTCTCAAATGGCTTTTGAGGCATTAAAGGTTCCGTCTCTACAAATTGCTTGTTAGCCCCGATTTCAATAAGTGGACCTAGCACAATCTATTTCAAATCCCTAGAAAGGCAAATGCAATCACCATGATTAGGAAAACGAATTTCCACTTATTCACGAGGGATGGTAAATAAAAAAGGATTTCCCTGTTGGAATTAATCAGTGACTCAGGTGATATAGCACACCTGATGTGCTGTAAATGCATTATGTCACTTGCAGATGAAATGTGCAGATTTTTGTTTTTTTTTGTTTTTACTAACTTGGGAATTTCATAGATACCAGGAAACCTTCAACCTTGACCCTTATATGCTGTAATGGCCAAAATAAATTGACTATGTTGGTGATTTTTTTTTCACTAGAGCATTTCTAAGAAAAGTAAAGTTAACCTGTTCATGTCCATTGCAGCCAAAACTGCCTGACAATTTTATGATATCTCTCTAACAAAAGCAGTAAGTAAAAAATATTTAAGGGAAAATGTTCATCAGAACTCTATCTACAACTCTCCTTCAAAAATGTTGTGAATTTATGCTTCAATCCAAAGTTATTTTCAAAAGTTTGGAATTTCCAGACGACACAAGTAGATCTCTGGGCATGAATGGGTTAAACTAGCCTATCAAGTTTCCTTTCTCAAGGTATCACAGGAAAGCCTTGAGGTATTACCCCCACAAAACGATGTACAGGCAAGATCTGGAGTAATACGGCACCGCTAATCACGGCCTTTCATGATCAAGTGTAGGAGGAGTATTATGGGATAGATTGTATCGGCCTGCTCGTCCACGGAGATCAGGGATAATGGTTAATTAACTTGCTAATAGCCTATTGATGGCACATCACCAATTCCCCTCCTCTGCACCCCTCTCCCTTCAGCACTACATCCCCATACCACATAGACTAAGCGCTTTTAACACATTAATACTGAAAATTCTTCCAGAAATTGTTGTCTGGATTGAAGATACTTCTGCCAAAAAATCTTGAATAGAGAATGATCTTATATATTTGAAGAAGAGTTTTGGAAATGTTCTGATCAACAAATCTCCTTCAAGTATTTTGCCAATCATATTTTTGCTGGTTGTGGCCACTGTGAGCATTAGTGGGTTGACTTACTCATGGCTGGAAATTTCCTGGACATGTATTGTCTGGATTTATGATACTTTTAAAAATAACTTTTGAATCTGGCCAAAAAGTCAGGGCATTATTGGTGCTTACAGGCATGAATGGGTTAACCCATACATGCCTAGAGTTCCTTGGAAAAATTTCATCTGCATCAGTTAAACATTTTAAAAAGGTACGTACTATGTAAGTACAATCAGTTTTTGCGGTATACATGGTTTAACCACATAGTTCCCACTACATGGGTACCATCAGTGTTTTGTGGTAAGGATGGGGGTTGAACCACAAGCAGACAGATCTGTATCAAACCTGGATGCCTAACAGTTGTCATGCGAGCATCTTGAATTCATTTAAGGTGCGCCTCCAGGCTTTCAAGTGTGGGTAAAAAAAGACACGACAAGCCCAGCTGGGGTGAAGTTGAGGATACATTCTGTGCAGCTGAATATTCCCTCTTCTTTAACCCATCATGCTTTGAGATTTCCAAGACAAGTCTTGTCTGGACTTATAATACTTTTGGAAATCACTTTGAAATCAATCGCAGATTGGAAAATATTTCAAGGAGAGTTCTTAATTAGTTTCTGATGAATATTCCTCCTTCAAATATTTTATGAAATTGATTTTGTTAAAGAGATATCACTAAAATAGTCTGGCGGTTTTGGGTGATCTGGGCATGAATGGGTTAATGGGGATTGGTTGAAGAATAAAGAGGCATGTTCACTTATCTTATCCAAAAAATGAAGAAGTTTAGGTATTCATCTTCAGTACCCAGTTCTTTCTCAGTGATTCTAATTTTGCTGAATTGATTGAAGGATGAATAGAGAGATTAGTTATCATATCTTCAGTAAAACGGGATTTTCACAGTAATTTCAATTTGGCGTGTTTGGTTGAAGAATTTTGATTTTCCTAAGCTTACACCAAAGAAAATTATGCCAAGAACATTGTATATGTATCAACATTGAAATACAGTATATGTTTGCATTTAGTTTAAAAGGTTTTCAAAATTGTCTGCATTCTTGTGCCTTTGATAGAAGTAGCCTCGGCATTCAAAGGGTTAAAGCTGTTTTGAGTCATCCTGATATACCTAATTGGCACTGATTGGCAGCAATAGAGATTTTCATTTTCAATCTGTCCAAAGCGCATGATGAACAATTAAAATGTGATTAATTGTGAAGGTTTAAATGATTAACACAACACAACCCACACAATCGTGATGCACTAAATTATTCAGACATAGGCGCTGTGAAGATACAGATCATGATAAAGAGGTTCATTTCTAGCCAAAACTGTTGATTGACATAAGCACAATAACTATAGAGACCGAGAGCATGGATTATTGCATTGGGCTGAGGGAAACAAAGTGCAATAAAACCATATATTGCAACAGACTGTGGATGATCTTATGTGGAGGATATGCAGGGTCAGTGAAATTTGAATAAAACCTTGTGCAATAAAACATTGTTTTAATTGTAACAGAACAGGATGACGATCAAACGTTCAAAAACACATAGGGTTGATCAAAAAATGTGCAATAAAACCTTCCATTGCCAAAGAGCAATAAGCATGAGATCGGTTTTTCACACAGGGTTGATTTCCCAAGGCGGCAATCCTCTACCTGCCTTGAGCCCGCCGAGCAGCCAAACAAACACCTCTGACAAACACCTATGCACACTCTACAATATCAACTATCACACTCGCTGATCAGTTTCTGCTTTTTTTAGGAATTAAATTGATCATTTTTTGTGTTTGTTTGTATTTACCTCATTTTCATTCGAAAGCAAGGGTAATATTGGGCCTGATAGATTCCTTTTGCATCAGGACAAACTTCCCTTCCCTTTTTGATTAGTCTCAAGGGGTCTTTCAGTTGCAAAGGCACACAGACAGCACTTCACAACACTGCAATTTTTTATAGCCAACAAGGATCTTGTGGATAATCAAACCCATGTCAACCCTATCCATATATCAGGAGTCTGCATCATAAGCACTAAGGCCAATCCTCTAGGATTTACCATGCTTTTAATAATTTACATCCAAACAAACCCTACCAAGAAATTCCATTCTCTTAATTGATAGTTCCATAAAGTCTAGGTCTCCCAGTTGCAAAGGTACCATAAAAAGCCTTCATAATGTTGCACATTTATGTAGCAAGTAGACCAACCAACTAGTAAGGTTCCAGCATAACCTGAACTTATTACACCCTTCGTAATTTCATTGTCAGATAAAAAACTAAGCCATGCACTGGTATACCCACAATCACCCACAACAACATTGAGAACACTGAGAAGTAACTGGATGAAAAAGGTTGAAAGGTCATTGCATTCAGATAATCCCCCATTCCTCAAGACCTTACATAAACGTGACAGATATTCTAAACTGCCTCAAAAGTAGTGCTTTTCAAGGAAGAAAAGAATTGGGACAAATGAGTTAATGCTTCACTGCATTTACTGCAGAGAAAAGTCCTTTCTGTTATTGTTGCTGATGCATGCGGACGGAACCTTCAAAAGGTCGTTCTCCAATTCCCGCTCATTCCTACAAACAAAACCAATTGCAATCCTTATTTGAAAAGAGATGTTTGTGCAGTCCCCATAACTAAGCTAAGGCCAGTAATAGACTCAGAGGATCTTTTTGAAAGGATTCTCCGCTACATATAGGAACAAACAGTAGTGAATACCCCAAGGGCATCATGTCTTTTTAAGATATATTATAGAACAATTACTAACATTTTGACTGACTATATGTAGTTCTGTTAACAATTGCTATGTGAAAAGCACAACACCATAAACAGTATTTTCTATCACTCTAAATACATATATATTCAATTTATATTCATACAAATACTAAAATTTTGACTGACTATACATAGTTCTGTTAGCTCTTGCTATGTAAATAGCAAAACAAAATAAAAAGCATTTTCAATCACTCTATATATATATATATATATATATATATATATATATATATATATATATATTATATATATTATATATATATATATATATATAGATATATAGATATATACTATATATATATATATATA
>OZ012686.1:42570566-42586594 GCA_963942565.1 Maea johnstoni | reverse complement strand
GAGAGAGAGAGAGAGAGAGAGAGAGAGAGAGAAAGAGAGAGAGAGAGAGAGAGAGAGAGAGAGAGAGAAAGAGAGAGAGAGGGGGGGACGCCACCCTGTTGCCCATCAACACACCAAGTACGCTCTCCTTGCTCTCCTCCAGAGCGACAAGCTTGATCAAGGCATTGATTATTTACACAGCCATGCTCACCAAAATTGGAAAGATTTGCCTCGTGTTGTCTCGTGTTTTCTACTAATGTTAAGCTGATCTGCAGGTAGCTAGCAGTTGCTGGTAGATTTTCCATTTTGTTTATTGTCACTATTGGAAAAATGCCTTTTTTCTAGTTCATTCCCAGCATGCAATGGCAAAGGAAATAAGAACTATGCTAGTGCTTGTCATTCATACCCTCTCCCTGATTGGCGAGCAGTTTTTTCATTACTTGGTAGCTTTTTTCTAGGGCAATTCAGGTCCCAAATTTTGAAATCCTGCAATGGCGCACTACATTTATTCTAAATTGCGTTATGCTTATGAGTAGTTACATATCTCACACTTTAAAATACCACCCACAAATAACTTGCAAGATGCTGTCAGAATCTCTATGAGGAAATTCATGAAATTTGTATTCGTTCTTGGTAGTTTTTGTCCATTATTATGGACTTGCATGAGGCAGTGATAAAGTAGGCTTCACCAGGCCACGGGAATGACTGTGTTTTTCGGTGTTATGACTCCCCGAGGTGACAGTAGTCGGAGCAGCAATGACAGTATGAATCCCTGATGAGCCATCCCCCCTAATTCCTCCCCAGCATGCTATGGCAAAGGAAAGAAAAACTACCCCAGTGCTTGTCATTCATAACCCCATCACCAATTGGCGCGCGCAGTTTTTTCATTACTTGGTAGCTGTACTTCTCACTGCATTTGCAAGATGAATCCATAATGAAATTAAATCCTTACCATCTTTCTACAGCAAAAAATTGAATTACCCTGATTTCTGTTACACAAAAAATTGACAAGGATGTCAAGAGAGTTCTACAATCTTGAGCATGGCTTTCATTGAACAAATTCTAAAAAATGTAACAATAAGAATAATACATGTGGCTGAAAATAGGCTGAACTATGGTACAATTAGGTCTGCTAATTGTCCACTATTTTTTCTACTATATTCAAACCACATAAGTGAAGCCTATACCATATTTCATGTTTGGCGAGTCCACCACAGGTCTACCACTGACCAGTGGTCAAGCCATGTAAATTGTAGGGTCTACCTGCTCTCCCACTGGTTTATGATGAAAGCGCAGCATGCAAGTGGTTAAAAGTGGATAGGCTCTGTAGGGTTAGGAGATTTCAGGTGGCACCTATAGTTAATAGAACTAGTAAGTTGGCCAATGTTTGATCCTGAATATGCATATGTTGGTTATGGCATTAATGGAACCGAGCATATAATTAATATCTAAGAGCCAGAGATTCTGTGTATGATTAAAGCAATCAACAGAATTAGCACTGCCCATAATTAACACTTGAGAGACATTCTGTAACCTTATCAACAGGATGGAGAGGCATAACAGTATTAACACATTCATGCCTGTAGCCCCTGAAATATACATATATATATATATATATATATATATATATATATATATATATATATATATATATATATATATATATATATATATATATATATATATATATATATACATATATATATATATACTCAAATATACACACATATGTATTTATATAATCATATATTCCACATGAAATCCTGACAAATATAAACCTATATGAAACACAAAATAAAGCAATTACAAAAAGCTATTTCCTCAGTTGAGGAGTATCAAATAATATCTATAGAGACGCTATCACTGAGAGGAACCCAGTGGGACATGCATGGTTAACCAACCAGTGCATTTTATTAGCAATGCGTTCCCTTGATAGCATATCTCTCTATGTGTGCATGTGCTGCACACACTATTGCCATACTGCAGCACACAAGTAATAGTAGCCCAGAAATGAACATTACAGAGACTGCTTTCAGCGAGCGTCAATAAGGTCATACGTTGTCATTGAATGCTTGCTCCTTTCTCCTAAAGCAAATCTGCCGGCTCAATATTGCACTGCTGCGTGCATCTTCTATATATCATGCAATGCACTATTAGGCCTATTGTTACCTGAATACAATAGAAAACGGATCAACAACTCTCAGACGAGCTGACCACAACCGTCAATTGTGTGCACCATATGTGCCACTAGCTCTTTTAACCTATACATGCTCAAGAAACACCCTCACAAATAGCGGCATGGATACATGATTTCTTTGACAATAACTTAATTTAAAGAATGATTTTACAGAATATTTTAAGAAATTAGGTGGGTATTTTTATGGTTGACAATCCTCCTTTAAATAACATTAAAGAAATATTTGCACGAGAGTGGTTGGTTGTGCTCTGACATACATTTTGTAAAATTATGTCTTTGCCTGTAAGATATCAACGACTCTTAGAGTCACCACAGACATACACTGTGCAATTGGCTCCCACACTCATGCCCAGAAACATATACAAATATTTAGCAATCTAAAAATTGTATTATAATCATTCTTTTTTTTTTGGGGGGGGGGGGGGAGGGGGGATGGTGTAGACAAAAAATAAAGAAGTAAAAAAAAGCCTCTAATTACTGAACTCTACTTTACAAATGCAGTTTGCTTGCGTTTGCTGGAATATTCCACAGACTAGGAGGCAGTCAACCTTGCTAGTCCCAGCTAAGTGCTCCACTAGCCGGCTGATCATTGGTAGTTATCAGTGCTAATGGAAATCAGCTAGGCAAATGCCAGTCAATGTATTTGCTTTCTCCTGCCGTAACGATCATCTACAGGCACCATTCTGCTGCTTGGAATGGATAATGTGCTGGTAAGGGGGCTCATAAGAATAAATGAATTGCATCAATACTGTATGATGAAATGCATAAGTTTCGCTTACGCATGTTCAGCAGGTTCCCAAGACATCTGGAGGATGTCTCATTCTCAAACCTATACTATATAGCATATTGTGTTGGATACTTTATTCTCACTCATTTATCACAAAATAATCCATATACATAAATGTTTCATACTCCAAATCAAAGTCAATGTATAGTTCTTTTAATAGCATTCAGGTTTCAAGTGCAAAAAGTATCATTTTCTTTGGTTATTCTTAAGAAACAACAAGATTACAAAACATGCATATCAGATGATGAATGTCAGGTGTTTATTGCATATTTTACAAATATCCAATTTTAAGAGAGAGACTTTACAATGTATGTCAGTACTTATTTAGCTTTTAAACCAACACAAAGTTAACAGTACTATCAACATAATATCATTACATTAGCATCTATGTTGCACATCTGTACCTGCATACTGTAAGAGTGTTGCCAATTTGTTGCTATCTTGTAGCCATAATTGTATACATTAGTGAATGGCAATGTGCCATATTGTACAGTAGCAAACAGACTCAGCTGAAATGCCAGTGCCAGGCTGCTATACCTATGTACAATAAACCACTTCCAAATGGTTGTAACACTCAGAAAGTAAACTAATCAGTCATCCTCTCTAAATACATATGCCAATAAGCAGAATTTAAGTTTCAGACGATACCCCCCAGTTCTTTGCTGGTAGTGCATAAGTGCCAACAGGATTTAAGAATGCAGGAAATAATCAACATTAGGGTTTTTTATATTTAAGACTTAACAAGGAAAATATTTCTGGCAAGTAGGTTGAACATGTTTTTTTGTATTGTTTTAGTGCTCATTTTTTTTAGTTTCAAAATTGCATTTTCAAACTAGATTGAACCCCTGACAATGTAGGATGAGTTTTCCTGGGCATTCCTTTGTGCTTCCATGGAAACTATTGTTCTTTACTCAAATTTGCAAGAGAAGATACCTGTATTAAATCACACCATAAACTTTTCTGAGGATAACCTTGTAAATTGAGCATAAAATTGTACCCAGAGTGTAGTTACACATTGAGGATATCACTTACAAGATGAGAAAATTTAGTAGAACTGATGAGATTACTTAAATCATACCATATTACTTTCCCTATGAAGGATTAATAAAATGAACATTAAAGTTGACGACCACTTAAAATGGGAACAAGATTGTGTGGTGCACCTAAAAGGACATCTTACTAGATGAGAAAACCTAACATGAGTAGTTATGAGGTAAATACATTGACCACACACTAGGAAAGGTTGAATCTGTAATATGGAAATTGGAAATTGGTACTTTGAATATCTTCACTTTTTCGTTATTTTGATGAAATGAAAAAAATTCTGTTACTATAAACTAATACATTACAAGCAGAGAGTGTTATTTACACCTCTAAGATAATGAAATAAAGCCACTGACCCCACCTAAGAAAGGACGATGACCTATACCATGCACTAATACATATCATAGGTATCACATACCCTTCTGAACTATTATATTCCTATAGATCTACCTACATATAATTAGCACTCCAGGGGTAATCATATTTCCTTCTACCTTGACCCCTTACAAACATGAAATGCTATCCAATACATGCTACCATGCAGGTAAGGAGAAACCAAACATCCACAACCATATAACAAGGTAAACTAAACAAGGAAGATAAAACACTGCATGGCATTGTATGGATTTGTCATGATACCACTATATACATATATTATTAATCAAATACCATTGTACCATACTTTCTAGTATTGTTGTATTGGTAAGATCCTTGTTCAATCAATCACAATCACCACTTTCATCTAAACATGCTTTTTAATATATTTTCATTTGAAAATACAATACAAATATGTTTGCACATGAGTCTGACCAGGAAAGATCATTTCATATCAAGTGGAACACAATTTTTGTTCCGTAAGCTATTGCTGTAATCACTGACACCCTCTGTTTGACAACTAATGGTTTCTATGATCTATGATAATTACTAAGCATGCCCAGCTGAATGCGAATGGCAGTATTTACATGCACTCTAAGTCCTGGATGACCCTATGAAGAGGGAGTCAATACCGTTGGTTCAGTTGGCAAGTTCAGGCACCACTGATCAAGGCAAGCACCGCGTGCAGGCAATAATGATGAGGACTAAGAGAGAACGTGGTCAATTATGGTCATAAGGTATTAATGCTAGATGGCCACCATTCGCATTGGAGTTTCGTTTATCTTCACTTTTTTCTGCCATACCAGCGTGCAGGCAATAATGATGAGGATTAAGAGAAAAAATGGTCAATTATGGACATAAGGTATTAATGCTAGATGGTTACTATTCGCATTGGAGTTTTGTTTATCGTCACTTTTTTCTGCCATACCAGCATGCAGGCAATACCGATGATGACTAGAAGAGAATGTGGTCAATTATTGTCATAAGGTATTAATGGTAGATGGCTATTATTCGAATTAGAATTTTGTTTATCATCACTTTTTTATTAGACTAATACATTACTTAGCTAGTCGTAAATGGTGGAAAACTACCACCTAACGTTAAGTCAACTTTCTCACATGCTCTGAGCTGCATTTGAACCCACACTGCAGTAGGAGACAGCTACTAGTAGTCAGTGGCAACATCCTAGACCTGAAAATTTGAAACCTTTCATAAGCAGATGAGTGTATTCTGTCCACTTGTACTTTGTTAGTCTGGGAGGGATGCTTTTAGTACTCCAGTATTGAACATGTAGCCATCCCGCAGGAGAGAGATCAGCCCAAGAGCATACATCTACTAGTAATGGAACACTGTCCCAATTATAAAGAATTCATGAAGTGTCGAGTGCTACTTATAGATGTGCCATCAAGCTACTTATCTGACTTGCTTTCCCTCGAGGGGCTGGGGGATGATCGGATATACACTGGCGCTGAGGAGTGCACCTTTAAAGAATGCTGCTAAAAAAGTATATCGCTCTTGCCAAGGCCATACCCTTATCAAATAAAGCTGAGAATACCAAGAAAATCCTAAAAATGCTAGGAAAACTATAGGAAATTTTAGGAATTCACAAGCATATTTTGTAATGGTGGTCAGGATTTTGGAAATGGGTCCCCAAATGGGCAATTATTAAATTGAGTGTGAAAGATATTCAGAAAATGACCATATGGCTCTATTTACTTAATGAAAAAATACACATTATGTCATTATTTTCTCTACCATTAACCAATAAAAGTGGCTTGCTCGAAAGAGCCCATAAACAGAAAATCCATTCTAACTATTCCACTCTGGCAGTCTTGCCAAGTCATGCAAAAGAGTACTTAGAAGTATTCCACAGGGCACAGAAAAACATATATTACTGATTTTCCTATCAAAGACTTATTTTCCATTATCCCCTTGATGCCTCTCGCTGGAGTGGCATTTTTTCTTATTCGTTTTTTTATAAATGGATGTCTAATCCTCGCTGATCTCAGGACTCTACTAAATGGGAGCGGGATGCAATAATAGTTGTGCCATCCATAAAGATTATTAGTCAGAATAGCTCTAGTAGCGGCCGGGGGACCATACCAAGCCCTCCGATGCCCATATAAGGGCATTGGTCATACCAAATGATGCCAATCCATCGCCTACCAGGGAAAGATATCAATACTAAGAGAGCTATTCAGCGAACATCTGGTAGGACCATAACTGTATCAGAAATGACTATTATTATTGAATAATGATCCGCAATAGCACATAGAATGCCTTCTGTTACTATACATGCCATGAGTGTATGATTGTAGAATTTCATATCATCTATATTAATCAATATTCAAACTATATTTTATAGCAATGTATTATACTGAAATGGCTACTTTGATATCTATTATTAAATCAGGCAGGAACTTATTAACAAAAGATTACACCTAGGCCATTTAAATATACAGCTTTCATCATGAATATGCATGAAATATGATAAATAAAATAAACATTTCTATATTACTAAATTTAAGCAAATATTCTGTTCATTCAATGGTATTCAGCACTTTGTATTAATATATGCAAATATGCTTATCAAACCATGCAACATAAATCAGTCTAGTTTGCAAACCAGGAACAAAAAATATTCTGTCCTATCATTGGCATTCACTATCTAGTATCCAGATTCATATTGCAGGTATTTGTGACAGGCCTAGTTTATATCCTATGCTGCAGGCTGCACACGTGTTACATGTTATTATGACACCTGTGCAGGAAATGTAAAGGTATCAACAGCGATACCTAGCCCTGTGTTGCAGGTGAAACAGCATTCTAAATAAAACTGCCAGCGTGATTTATGGCCAACCACAAAGATCCATTCCAGGCTCACAAATAACAGCATCACTCTAACCACACATCTCCAGGCAAAGCCACCTGCTAAAGGGAGGGAGGAGCAAGAGCTCACCATGGTGCGTTACCCACAATGCACCTTGAGCGATGCTTTCCCTATGCAACCAGCTGTTACCCACAATGCACCATGCTTACTTTGTTTCATGTTTGTCCCTTGATTGGACCAAGAGTTTACCATGGTTTACCAAATCCACCTACTCAAGGGAGGAGCAAGAGTTCACCATGTTGTTTTACCCACAATGCATCCAGCTGTTACCCACAATGCACCATGTGTATTTTGTACGATGTCTGTCCCTTGATTGGACTAAGAGTTTACCATGGTGTTTTAGCCACAATGCATCATGTGTGAATGCGATTCTTCTCCCTTAATGCATCCACCTGCTACCTTTGCATCATGTTTGACTGTTTCATGTCTGTCCTTTGATCGAAGCGAGATTTTACAAAAGTGCTTTACCCACAATGCATCATGAGTGCTACATCCATAATACAATTACCAGGTGTGCAAACTTCTAAAGAAAACAATCTTTGCTGACCATTCTGTATCACAGGCCAGAGCCATAATTTCGAAACTGGGTGTTAAAAATGGCAATGCTGTAATTGTAGGTGTCTATTTCCTTATATGGAACAAACACAATCTTTGCTGACCAGTTAGCCTAACATCCTTTGATTACTGGTTCTAGACGATATGAAAAAAATCTTCACATATTAACCAATTCATCAACATGCTCAAAGGTTTAAGAACACACGCTTAAATCCATATTGATATGTACCAGATTGCCTGAGGACATGATGCATGATATTGGCATTACCTGACAACACAGTGATCTGTTTTCATTCAATCTCCTACACTAATGAGAGTTAAACAAGAGATAACATGATATATAAACATAAGAGTTTTCTTTGATTTAGGTGGCAGGCTATGTGTTATAAACCTATTAGAGGATTATGAATCATGATATAAAAAATCATGATAGTCTTTATTAATATAAGTTCCGAAAAAATGAATTTTGATAAAAACTCAACAAGATCCAACAATCTCAATATGGTTGTATTAGTTGTCGAGATAAGACTATTATGGAATATGATATAGAATAAAAAGTATTTTTTCCATTATGGTTGCCTATAACATCTTTTTGCAAAAAGCTTTTCAAAAATAAATGTTTCATTACCAATGATTTTAAACAGATGCATGATTTTTAAAGAGAAGGACTTGAAAAAAGATCTGATTCAACTTTAGCAAAAAATAAAAAGGGTAGTATTTCTGTCCACTATTAAGTAAACAGAAAATTTGTTTAAGGACCCAGTACAGAGAGCCATTGATACGCGTTGGTGGCAAAATCTACTGGACATGCTGAAATATATACGGTTTCTTCATTGATTTGCCTGAATCTCTGATACAAGATTCCTGATTGCATGCTGTCTGAAGGACTAATAGTAGTAGACATTGACACACTTTGGCGCCATCTCCTGGCTGCAGCTTCCAATATTGTTTTTTCATTGTTTTTCCTGCATCTGAGATAGCAGGCTGCTGATTGCATGCTGTCCAGCGCACGAGGTGTGCGAATACGTCAGGGCTTCACTCGCCATCAATCCCAGCGCTCGCCATCAAACAGATGTAGCCAATTCCCGAACAAGACGCAGGCTCTGTAATAACACACGGTCCTGATGGGAGCCTTCTTATCAAATCACACACAAGAACTTAGTGCACCGGCCCGCACACAATCTATTACTCAAATCGTATCAATTGACTCCTGCATCAAGCGGCCATCAGAATTATTTATGTGAACAAATTTAAGCTGTGAGTGGGAGTTTTTAGCATAAGCTGCAAGAAAAAAATAAAAACTTATTTCAAAAGAATTTTTTTGATCACAAGGCTAAAAGAAAATGGTGTTTGAAGGGGACTTGCCCTGGGTAAATTATTTTGGGGTCTTTAAATTATTTTGGAGTCTTTACAATTTAATTATTGGAACCCTGTAGGCCAATGGACATGATTCTTAACTTCAATCAAGAAACAAACATTATTCTTATCATACAGAAACATAAAATGCAAATCTCCCTTTGATGTTTCCAAAGAAAAATGGAATTGTCATGAATAAGCTCTACAGCTATCATATTGACACATAGAAAGATAGAATAGCTAAAAATAAAAATGAGAAATCTTGAAAAAAAATCCACATCAAAAATTGCTATGCTAAGTGATTTTTTCATTAGAATGTGTTATCTGCACTCTGCAATGGAATTTGATATAATTTCTAATATCTAGTTTTATCTGAGCATAAGACATGAAAGCATGAAAGAAAATTGAAGTTCACAACAACAAAACATCTACGATTTTATTGATATTACTGGCTTAGAGCCAAAATGGACCCTGCAAAACCGCAGATAAAAGCAGAATCTTCCTGCCAGCACATGGCCACAGACCATACACGTCAATTCACGTGAAACCGATACACAAATTCTTTACACAAATTCAGCTTTATTGTCCTTCCGAGGGAGTGGTTATTGTCGTGATGTAAAACTATCACGAGTAACTGGCTTTTATTTGTGGTTTTACTGCCCATGCAAGGCTAATGGTGCTCGTCGTGCTCGTGCCTCGAGAGAAAACATATTAGCCAGCACGGCCAGAGACAAACAGGCCAAAATATCACATCACAACAGCATGGCTGGCTGTGCTACAAAGGAATATGGAATTATCATCGCTTTCTCTGCCTAACTAGCCAGTTATAAGTGGTCGAGGAAACCAGAGTACCCAGCGAAAACCACCGACTACCCTCAAGTCAAATTTCTCACATTCCCCAGCCGAGGAATATTATGAGTGCATGAACAGACTAAAAATGGAATATTTTCTATTCTTCCTCAGAGCACAATTTAAAAATGATAAAACCAGAAATCACATTTTTTGGCAACTGTTTGTGATAGGGAATTTTTTTGAGGTACACTACAACCGCAGACTGTAGAGCACTTTTAGTGGTTGTTCCACGAGTCTGAGTTGCCGGTTTATGGTATCAGACTCAGAACGACCTTATGCTCTGCACAGCTGTTCCACAAGCAGGGCCTGCTGGAATACAGTACAGAGAGCATTAACCCATTCATGCCTGTACCGCCAAAAACATCCTCACTATTGAGGTAATATCTTAGAGACCAGAGCATTTTTCAGAAAATATCTGCATAAGAAACGTTGTTCATAACATAACCCACAACTCTCAATCAAGTATTTTGTGAGTTGATGCATAATTCCTAAGTTATTGCCAAAAATATCAAAAAGTCCAGACGAGACTTGTTAAAGAGATCTTCAGGCATGAATGGGTTAACCCATCAGCAGGCAAATATGAACCCATGCTGCTACAAATTCACTACACGCTTTCTTCACAACAGGAAATGGAGGAAAAAGAAAAAAATGACATTAGCTAAATGCTCTTCCTTCTTGAAACAGCATGTCAGAAATAGGTCATTCAAGTAAGCCAAGATAGTGTTTTGTGGAACAAGGGAAACCTCTGTCCATTAGACTCTTTTGTCTATGTTCTATATTTCATGTTAAGAAGAATCAGGCTAGCATTATCTTGTAATCTGCAGTAGCATTTTGGTGCAGTTTTTCTACATAAGCTCCCACTTAAAAATTGACAACTTTCATGAATAACCGATAAATTTGCAAAAATTGGCCAATCTTCTACGGCCACAATCGATTTATGTGAATTATATTTCTATCAAAGGAGAAATAGATGCTCTTTAATTATATTTTTATGTTAATACAATTTTCTGTAGAAAAAGTATAAGCATGAAAATTAGCAATCCCAGGACAAAATTAGGCAATGTGGTGCAGGAAAAATGTGTTCACCATCCTTCTTTTTAAACTTTTACACAATGATTGGTAAGGTAAATCAGCTGCTCTGAAATAGCATGTTAATACGTTTTTCTATATAGAAAGCTTAGCCTGAGAATAGGCAATTCCAGATAATCAATAGGGGATTTGTAGAACAAGGGCAGCAGATGGTCACCTATCTCTTTAAATTGCTCGGTGTATCTATAGTGTATCGGAAGGAGAAATAGATGCTAGCTGTAGTATGGCTGGGAGGATCTCATAGATGCCTAGCAAGGATGGTAGAAAGAGTGGGTATGAATAATACACAATGCCTTAACCCTTTCAAGCCAAGAGACTTCAGTGAACGTGTCAAGGATTGATGATACTTTTGAGAACAACTTAGCAATTAAGTTTACATTCAAAAAATATTAAAATGAGAGATGTGGGTTGGGTTATGCTAAGCAATTCCTCAAATATTTTCTGAAAAATGCTTTTATTAGAGAGATATTTCCATGATAGTCAGGCACTTTTGGGCACTACAGGCATGAAAAGGTTAAAGCTTTTCCATGCAATACACCTATCCATCACACCTCACAACCCGGCCAATTCATCATTGATTCATCCCATTGACGAGCGCTACCGGCAAAACCCCACCATGCCAGCCCCCTACGGTTACTCCACAATGCCGGCACATCAGATTACTCTGAGATTTTCACGTCTGCGAATTAAGTACAGTTATCACAGAGGTGTTCCGTTCCTGCCTGCATTATCTCCACACGTCTTGGGGTCGCTCTCCAACACCGTACTCTCTTCTTCGCTGATCCACAATTCACATTCACAAGCAGCAGCATGGATCTCGGCATGCCGGCCCGCTGCTGAAAGCACACCTTAGAACGATAGGAAAACACATTAGCTTCTTCCTTCCTCTCAGGCGGTCATCGCAGTGCAGGATGAAAATGCACACTAAATTTATAGAGCGAGCTAAGCGCCCAAGAGCCTCTTGAACCCTCACTGATACACATCAAAACAGCAAGATCAATTCACTTCAACGCACTCGCCTGACGCTCGCTTGGCAGTGAAGGTACGGTTGGCGGAATGCCCTCAGGGAGCACCAAGTTGCTGAGAGTTGATATAAGTGAGAATGGTGCCGAGATTTGAGGGATGCACTAAGAAGATTCCACGGAATCTTCTAGTTTCTGTAAGCCTGCCACTGTGGACCTGATTAGCACACTACACCTGGCCGAGGGAGATAGAATACAGAGCACTTTATTCATTGGCCAATGCTCAACCCTCTAGGGCAGGGGAAAATGTGCTGCTAAGTCTGTCCTTCCTGACACTGCGCCAACAAAACCATCTTGGAAGTCCAATATAGAATTACATGTTGTTAATTTTAGCCTATGCTCACAGAATAATGGTTCAATTTGCTCATACTAAGGGGACAAAAATGATAAACATTAGTCCAAGTTTCATGATATTTGTCCAAATTGGTCTAAAGTGGATTCCAATAGGATAGAAGTTTACAAAATAGTAAAGATAGTATTTTTGTTTTAAGTCTCCTCAATTGAATATATATATATATATATATATATATATATATATATATATATATATATATATATATATATATATATATATATATATATATATATATATAATTGTTTAATAAACAATTGCTTCAACCTAAGAGATGAGTTCTTCTATCAAGTCTTTACATTTCTCATTCCCAAATAACAAATGATCCTCAGTACCAAATTGGTTCTTATAAGTCTTCTTTACACTTCCTGATCACAAATAACAAATAGCTGCTTCCCCTCAACTCCAGATTGAGTCAACATCCTAATATTAGGATGGGCATCCCAAAATAGCACTAATCTTAATGGCACTCAATGGGCTGGATGGGCACCAACTGAAAAACAAACAAGCTAAGAGAAAGGATGCTTGGACATTCCCAATTGGTCTGAAGATAGTTTCTAGTGAGAAGAAACTTAATCCATGCTTCCCAACAGCCACCTTTGACTCTGAACAATATGAACATATTCTCTTTAAAAATCCCTTGAACAAAAGTAATTGTCTTAAATATGGTCTGTACTTTTCATTCAATAATGTATTCATTTTTCATTTATGAACTTTTTATTGAAATTGTATCTGTACTTGTTAGACGATCTGGAAAGTAAATTTCTTTTATCATAGCTTTTTATCAGCTGATGATGGTGGAGAAAAATGGAGTACCAGTGGGAAACTAAAAAATAATTCCAAATCACTGGCAACATTCTCAAAATTCCTTAGATGCATTCAACAAAGGTTCCCGTGTTAGTGGTGAGAGACGACAAGCACTCAATACTCAATACATTAGATCATCAGGCAATTGAGGCAGCCCCCTAACCTAAATAAGATGAAGCAAAGACCAAACATCATACAATACAATATAATGCTGTCCCATTACCTTAAATCAATATATATATATATATCAATATATATATATATATATATATATATATATATATATATATATATATATATATATATATATATATATATATATATATATATATATATATATATACATCAATATATATTTGTTACCCATCCAGTCAATCATGTGGGAAGAGTTGAAAGAGAGTGCATAGGAATGTAGTTGAACAAGATGGATAATATTTAAGTGCCTGGTCTAGATGTGCATAGCACTTCATTACGGACCACATAGCTAACAGTGATTTGACCAAAGAGAACATACATCCATGTTTGGCCAAGCTTTGCTGTCAGCTATATATACATGCTCTACTCTCTACTCCTGTTGACTCAAGAGTTAGCTAAGGCCTAGGTATGCTGGCCGTCTCAATTCCCTGCCTTTCCCACCAAACGTAGCTCAGACTTCCATGTTGTCTTCCAAGGAAATTCTGAAATTTTCCATGAATTATCATAGGAATTCCTTGGCATTTCTAGGTACATTTGGATAGGGACAACACATTTTTTTATTCATCCATTTATAAATGTGGTCTCTATTAGTGATACCGTTCAGGAGAGATATAACATAGAAGTATTTGATGAGGCATGATGACTGGAAATTAACCTATAACTCTCAGGCAAATATTCAGCAAATTTATGTTTTTTTCCAAAGTAAATTTCTATCACATGAGCACATGATCTGAAAACTTCAACATAATTCAAAAATTTCTCAAAAATATCTTTGCATTAAAGATATATGAATTAGCCCATGATAATGCTTCTGGAGTTAAATTGTTAAAGTGAAACACTGTAGTAATTGGTTAATAAGTTCCTATTGAAATCAGAAAATATGAGAAATCACTTCCTGTTTTGTGTTACATTATTCCCATACATCTATTACACTGCTACAAGGTTATAGCACAATAGTTGTCAGTAAATTGATACCTCAATATACTCATCAAAGTACACAATAGGAACATGTGTCACACAAAAGAAGATAAAGCTTCACACCATAGTGGCTGAGTATTATTACTCAATGCAAAGGAACCACCCTTTTCAAGTTATATTACATGTAAGGCAGTTGATATCATATAGTCCAACCTATTTCCAAAAGGACCCTCCTCTCTTTTGAGTTCATATGAAAATATGTTGATAACAAAGCAACATTTTGAAAAATTGAAAAGAAATTTGATATCAAAGCATTATTTGACTGAGCTTTGCTGTTCAAATCGGGTTAAACAATCCCTTTTCAAAGGAATTTTCTAATATCACTCTGTTAGATAAAAAAGGGATTATTCATTCAGGATATTTTCATCCTTGCTTCTCTATGTGGAGGGAAACCTTAAAGATACAAGAGAATCATTAATACAGGTTTTTTATCCTTTCCCTCTCTAAGTGGGAGGGTACTGTTTTGCAGGGTGGCCTTTAGCTGAGCTCAGTGTTTATCAGCAGGTGACAGTAGGTTATAGAGAAAGAAATTAACTACTACACTCTCCAGTGGGGAGATATTATACCGTACTATCGATCACATCAAGCGACCGATTTCTCATTGAGATCCTCGCTGTTTGGGAGGTGTCACTCAGCTGCAGGTGAACGCGCCACTGTGGGGAATTTCTTACAAGTATCGCCGCCGATTAATCAGAACACTGTTTGAAAATGTCGCTGGGTCAGACAGTTCTCTAAGCACTAGAGCCGTATCTCATGACGTGCTATATAGTGAATGAGCTCCCAGCGCTCTCTCTCTCTCTCGCTCGCTCTGCGTCGTCTCTGGCAGGTATCTGTGCCAGCACTATTCCCACCTCTCAAGGTTCTTGTATAATCACATATGGGAGGGATAACAGCTTGTATTTTTTTCTCCTCTGGTTCACACATCTGTGTATAAAGACGGAGTTCAGTCACGGTTTTGAGTTATCAGTTTCTTGTAATGTTTATGTGAGCACTTTCACCATATTGCCTGTGTGAAATAGTTGAGTTTAGCGCAGTAAGCCGTAAGATTCATCGCAAGAGAAATGATTATAACCCATTTATGCCAGAAGCAGTCAAAACTGCTTAGGTTTTTGGTGATATTTTTCAAATAAAATTATTTCAAAAATATTTATTGAAGGAGATCTTCAAAATCTGGTCTTTTCCTGCTGCTAGAAGGCACGAATGGGTAAAAAATGTTGATATTCAAGACTTAAACAAAACTGTGCAATTGCCACTGTTGATAAATCAGTCTAGCTTAAATGTGATTTAGGTAGCAACCTTAGACTATTTACTTACGGGTTAGCAGCAAGTGTGTACAATTTTGTATTGATTTCTTCATTTCCTCGAGAGAAGGCATGCCACGTCCAATTTTCACTTATCCTCTTGCAAATCAAGTAAAGTTTACAAACCCCTCTAGGCGTGTTTGCACTATATTACATTGCCAATTATGAAGCTGAGAATACAAAAGAATTCCTAAGAAAATGCAAAGAAAAGCCAGGAATTTTGGGGGGATTCCCAGCTACATTTGGTAA
>OZ012686.1:42528066-42565566 GCA_963942565.1 Maea johnstoni | reverse complement strand
CCTTAGGGATGACAGCTTCATTAGACACAATTAAGAATGGGCTAGTCAGTCAGCTACAGGACAAGATGAATAGATGGGTGGACTAGGGGTCTCTAGCATTTAAAAATCCTGCCAGTTCTGTATTTCTGACCTGTACTTTAGATATGGATTTGAAATTTTGATTATCATCATTTTTCTAGCATATCAAGTTTATATGATGATCAGTCAGTTGATAATGTTGGAGGGAACTCGAGTACCAAGGAGAAAACCCAGCTATCAAATGGAATTGAAACTAACAAGGATACCCAGCCATTTTTCTAACATTTTATACAAGATATTCTCAATGTCATATGGTTATTAAGAGTAACCAACTAACCCAAAGTCATTGGCAAATTTTTCACATGCCTCTAACTGGTTTCTTATCCAGTACCTTCGGAAGCAATGAGAAGCTTGTTTGCATCCCATTAGCTGAGAACTGGCACTGGTATTCTCAAGGGAACCAGCCACACACAGCTATTTCCATCCTTGCTATCAGTGATGCTCATACTTATATTCAGGAGACTTCCGAGGCTTTACAATCCCTAGCATTAGAGCATCTATGGTGGGAGGGATGCCCCTGTGGAGAGCGGTGGGCCAAGGCACAAGCCGGGATATTTATAGACCACAATAAAATCAGTCTAGGTCAACAAACCTTACACATGAATCAACAGCAACACTAAAATTCATCTCCCCCTCTCTCTCTCTCTCTCTCACTCGTTCATGCTGGCAGCACCCAAAACACCCCTCTATTTTGGTCATATCTTTCCCTTCTTAAGGCATATTTAAGAAAGTATTTAAAGGCGAAATGTTAACGATAGCTAAACCTGTAATTCTACCACAAATAGTTTGTTACTTATTAAGGGTTGATTTATTAATTATTTTCAGGAATTCCATAACACCAAGACAACATATGTATCAAAAACTCTAAGCACAATTGGGTTTTGCTCATTCATGCCTAGGTCCCTTGACAAGTGTCACCTAGAACTATTATACTTTTCAAAATAGATCAAGTAACAATCAAAACTTAACAAAATATCTTTGTGGCTTGAATTCTGATTGACATTTCTTTTTCATATAATTTCCTCAAAATGCCCTAGTCTCATATATACCCAAATAGTTAGATATTTTGGGTATTTGAGGCATGAATGGGTTTCACATCTTTAATGCAGCAGAAATGAAGCATACGTAGGACATGCTTTTAGGTCCAATCACACGATTCCATAACGGCTGGCCACACAGTTTTAATTGGTAATTGGCTGAGCCATAGCTCTGAGCAAAGTGTCGTGTCGCCCAGCGGCTTTACGAAGAGTTAGTGTGACTCCAAGTGTGAACCACATGAGCGGTACCTCCAGCAAGTTTCATAAATTTAGGAATAAGCCAGTGGGGGAACATTTTTAATGAACATTCTCGACCCAAAATCTCCTGCAAATATTGGCTGATGGGTGCACGGTTTTGATTGGCCAATGGCAGTGAGCCTGGGCAGAGTGTTGTGTGGCCTATGGGCTATACTAAGTGCTTGTGACTCTATGTTTGAACAGCATGAGATGTCCAGCAAGCCTCTATATATTTAGAAACAAGCCAAGGCAGGCAGCTTGTCAATGACACATTTGCTGTGGAAAAGCTCCCTCAAATATTGACCGAGGGGATCAGGGGAACTGTTAGGCACTTGTTCCCTTTGAGATCAGCAATAAAGGGACTATTTTCAGATGAACTTTATACAATATCAACGATGTGGATAATGGCTTATTTTCTTGCCATATAAGTTGTAGATAGGAAGATCATGTTCAGCAACTTTATTCAAGATGGTGTGGGATATCAAAATGTTGTTCTTTTAAAGAAAACTAAACTTTCTAAATAGTTGGGTTAAACTTCCCTAGATATGACATTTCAAGTTGGGAGCACTTAAGTTTATGGGTGATACTATTTCCTCTAGCACAAATGAATATAATATTCTCATGTAAAATGATAGGCACAGCAGCAATGTGAGTATCCTGAAGCACATGCCACTCCACAGGTCCAACAAAATGGTCCAGATTATTTTGGGTGCTAGATGGTTAAACCCCCAGAGGTAGGACAGTTCAAGTCCGGAGCACTAGGAGCTCATGGATGCTGCAATTTGCTCTAGGACAAAGTAATATCACGTTAACATGTAAGATGATAGGAACCGGAGCAGTGTGAGTATCCCAAGAAGCACACGCCATTGCAGGGGGTCCAGCTTCTGTAGGAGCATGGTGCGGCCTGCACGACTACTGCAGCTGTCCAAAAGCTAATGCACAAACCGCCAATACTTGCCCAGTCCTACTTGCCCTGTGGGGAATGATGACACCAGATATCACTGGCCCAACAGAAATATCACAACTTTTTTTTCGGGTCTTTATCAATAATGAGCTTTAAGATGACAATTATGAAACATTGCTGGAAATACTTCAGACTTCCTTGGATAATTATAGAAAAAATACCAAGCTTTCCTTCCTATGATGTTGAAGCTATATTAGGTAATATATTCTTCCACCTGTGCAAAATTGAATAATGGTTTTTGATGGAGGAAAGCAGAGTAACTATGGAAAATCACAGAATAGTCAAAAGTCACTGGCAACTTTCTTACATGCCTCCTAAGCAGGATTTGAAGCCTTAACCTTGGCAGTCAGGTGACAGTAAGTCGATGCACTGCATTGGACTGCTCAGTCATTGGGGGAGCCCTGTGTAGATTTTGGCACAGGAACTCCTAGTTTCTGGACCCCTGGTTGCATGGAATGCCTTAATGCCAATGTTGTAATATCCCATAACACTCTTAGGCTACAACATGGAAGTGGTTTTAAATTGTGTCAGCACACTCCTTGATTCTTCATGCAAACATGATAAAATAGTAATGCATTAAGAAATGATGTTTCCATAAATTGCCTTCAATTTTGCAATATCTAATATTAGTGGGAAGAACGAATGAATAGCATCAAGATTTTGGTGACCCAGAGTTTGAGTTGTTTTGTTTTTTTGCTTAATATACAAGCAGTGCACCTGTTTCCAGACATTGGAAAATGCAAAGCATCTAAAGTTACCCAGTTTGCGTCTTCAATGAACTTGAGCATCTTAGCATCTTTTTAACCCTTGTGCTGGTGGTGGATAAATTGACCAATATAAAATGATGCCAAAACATGAAAAATGACTGAAACCCTGGTACTCATCTGATCGAAATCAGCAAGAGCTATCCAATGCATACCAACATGACAAGGTTTAGATGGTTTTCGAAAATAGTTGGTTCCTTGTGCTTTGAAAAAAGTAGCCTTAGCATTGGAAGGGTTATTGGACACAACACTAACTAGGGTCATCTTGGGTAAGCAAGTGGGCAAGAGGGCAATTAGCATCTGATTTCCACACTGCAATGGTGTGGCTAGGTAGAAAACAGGAGCAATAGAGGAGATATGATAGTGAGAGGGCTACCATTGAATGTCTACACTGCAATGCTGTGTGGAAACAGAAGCAGTAGAAGAGATAGGATAGTGAGAGGGCTACCATTGAATGTCTACACTGCAATGCTGTGTGGAAACAGAAGCAGTAGAAGAGATAGGATAGTGAGAGGGCTACCGTTGAATTTCTACACTGCAATGTTGTGTGGAAACAGAAGCAGTAGAAGAGATAGGATAGAGAGAGGGCTACCGTTGAATTTCTACACTGCAATGTTGTGTGGAAACAGAAGCAGTAGAAGAGATAGGATACTGAGAGGGCTACCGTTGAATTTCTACACTGCAATGTTGTGTGGAAACAGAAGCAGTAGAAGAGATAGGATACTGAGAGGGCTACCGTTGAATTTCTACACTGCAATGTTGTGTGGAAACAGAAGCAGTAGAAGAGATAGGATAGTGAGAGGGCTACCATTGAATGTCTACACTGCAATGTTGTGTGGAAACAGAAGCAGTGGCAGAGATAGGATGACCCTGTTGCATGCAGTGTGGCACATGCCAGACCCATAAGCTAGCCCGGCTAATGGCTTAATAAAACAAGCAAGTTGCAGTCTCAGCTTTCACTTATGCAACCCCGCACAAGAGGGACCGAATGGCTGCCGCTGGCCAACAATCGATTATTTCCCAAAATGAGAAAGCATATTTTTCAGGTTTGTAAATAGCAATGATTTCTGTTGGGTCCAATTACCATCACCGAGAGACAATTGGAAATGATATGAGCTTCCGAGAGAAACTGATTGTTCTCTGAGGCAGTGACGTATCTCAGGTTCGTAAATGGCTCCATTTAATTCTCTTTGGCCTCGAGCATAAAGCATTTTTTCAAGGATGCAATCACATCTATTAAAGCTGTGAATAAATTGATGATGCGGAACTAAGAAAGAAATATGAAACTGAAAATGAGCATGATGTATCTTGCGAAAGGGCACAGAGATAGTACAAGGTAATAATGACATAAATTATTCTCTCTCTCTCTCTCCCTCTCTCCCTCTCTCTCTCTCTCTCTCTCTCTCTCTCTCTCTCTCTCTCTCTCTCTCTCTCTCTCTCTCTCTCTCTCTCTCTCTATATATATATATATATATATATATATATATATATATATATATATATATATATATATATATATATATATGTATTGATATAAAGCTCACTAGCTTATTTCAACCTATTGCTTTAGTTCCCCTTTGAGCAGAGTGCCAGGGCAATATATGGAAATCAATAGATTCATATTCATGCTTGTATAGTGACAACCATCAGTGTTTCAATTAGCCCAATTCTCTATTCATTTATTATGTATATTTGAGAATATCACCCCAGAGTCCAAGTAGTCCCACATTACATTGGAGTGCTAACCTATCTGAATTGTTATCCTTTTTCCCAAGCAGATAACCTTCTAGAAAAATATTGGGAAATATTGTACTACTTATGTGGCTTTCACCAGGTTACGGTGTGGTAAAATTGATGAGTGTGGCCTATGATAATGGGTGGCATCCCATATGATTATCCCGGCACGTACCCCAAAGATGTAACTACCACTGCCATGTAACTGCCATGTAACTACCACATATGTTGGTTAATATGTGACACGTAGGTGATGGGTAAGTTGCAAAGGTCCATTTTGGGTCAGCCACAGGTATGGTTTACTATTGACCAGTGGTCAGAATAAGTAAATCCTAATCAGTGAGCGTCACATAGTTAATGGTCAAGTGGCAAAGGTCCACAGGATAGCCTTCGCCAGTCCACTTCTCTCCACCAGCGGTCAGTAAAATCAAATGCTTATTTCTGCAATGGGTATATGGTGGGAATATGGCACATTAGTGGTTAAAACAGAGAGCTTTCTTTAAAGGTAAGGCATCAGGAATACTATTGTAATTATAGTTTATATATTCTTCCACTATTCCAAGGGTTATAAAGAGGATAACTTACCCATCTTTTCAATACTTTGAATCATGTAGAAGGTAATTGTACTTACCTGAAAGAGAAAATAAAAATTAGTATATGTTGTATCACAGAACAGTTAAAAAAGAGTGTCAAAGCATATATCTAAGAAAGCAGAATAAGTGGTCCCAACCCAAAAGTTACAGGAAATTTCCAGGATTTCCGTGGATAATGCTAAGGAAAGGCCAGAATTTCCTTGTAAGTCTCAACTATGTTTCATTAGGGATACCTACATGTTAATTACTTTATTTTTTCATAAATAATCCATATAAAGATAGGACTTTGCAAATATAAACTGGAAAACGATAGATTGCAACCCTTATAAAATCTGACTGGTACCTCCTCAGATTATTTTCTAAGAAAAATCTAAGAAATTGCACTTTGCAACCTATACTAATAGTCCATCTGTACATGTGTTTTCTTAATTTTTCCAAAATTATTATAGGTCTAGCCTCATTAAATGGAAGTCTAGGCATTAGGCCTAAAAAAGAAATTGTTTGTTTCCTGTAACGGTCAGAAAAGAATAGGGTAGGTAGGTTGGTAAAAAAAAATTTTTGCATTATTTTTTTGGTCAAAAATATGTGTTTTATGCATGTTTTACGTTGATTGTGAGTTGAGAGGGCCGAAAAAACTTAAGGGTAGGGATTTTTTAAAAATAAAAACATGTTAGGGTAGGGTTACAGGAAACAAACTTTTTTTTAGGCCTTAATAGGTTTAAGTGCTTATCTTATAACAGGTTATAAGACATGTCAGGAAAGCCCAGTCTGCCACATTCACTGATAACATTATCACACTCAAACACCATCAAATTACACAATTTGCACAATCTAATCATTGAAGATGCTATCTATAGCCATTAAAGCAGTGAAATATATTTAGTTCCTTGGACCATCTCATGTCATGCCCCGCCCCCACTAAAGGCTATTAAAAGATCAGCATCTATTCACAATAGCAATCCCTTTAATTACATTGGATAACTACAATCATAGTGCACCGAAACAAAACACTGAAACACTGAAATTCAAATATGGATAGTTTATGAAAATAAAGCTTAAGTGAGTCCAACTTGTAAAATGGAGATATCAAAAAAATGGTACTATTATATTCATTTGAGGACAAATATGAAACTACCCCTTTTTTTTTGGGGGGGGGGGGGGGGGGGGGGGGGTTATACATGCCAGACAATTTGGGTACACTCAGTTGGTATGGGCTAAAATGGCATAAGTTTGTGTCTTGGTTTATGCCTTAGTTTTAGTGTCCCCCATACTTGTTCTAGCCATTCTTGCCTATTTCTACCACTAGTTTCATGTTCTCAGGCGCAGGTTTGCAAAAACTGTTTTTAGAGAATTCCTGGGCGGGAAGTTTATGGGAGCTTTTTTTTTTAGCCGTCCCTCCCTCGAGATCTGAACCTGTGCAGCAGCAGCACATCTTGATTTATCACAAGGGATGGTCCGGTGTCCATCTTGACACTTAAAGTCGGGCAAGAATAGAAAGTGGGGGTAACAATATCTAGAATGGCGCTCAGCTATTTCCGCCGGCCATCACGGGCCTAGCTGCTGCTGCCACCCGCCGCAACTGTGGGACATTTGTCACGGGCCTGGTGTGGGCCGCCCCCACCTCAGCGGCTAAAAGACGCAACGGCCTGGCCCAGACGTGGTAGCTTCTCTACCTCAGCGGCTCTCCCGCTCTCCTCTCGCTACACGCTCTCCAGCCGCTGGCAGCCGCCGCGGCAACCGCAGCAGCAGCAGCAGCAGCAGCCTCGGCAGGCAGCAGTAGCGGCAGTAGCGGCCTGCTGAAGGTCCACACCATTTATGGTTCTGGCGTGGGCCACTGTGCTGCTCCTCCAAATAGACCAATAATGCCACACTATTTATAGGTCACTCCATGATGTACACAGAGTCCTGCCGATTGCGGGATGAAATAAGCAATGATCGCCTATTACATCTACTTTTGCCAATGCAGGGATAATTAGTGTGCAGAGTGTGCAGGGCGTCATCGCAGTGCATGATGAGTGGAGACCGAGACTGCATGGTCGCACCTACAGCTGAGAGCAGTTAGTTAGAATATTGCTTATTTATGACGGTTGTCATGATCGGCCCAACTGGCGGTGACACTATTTAAATCATTCAGTATTTTTGGATTCTTTATATAGGACTTGAGTTGTTCATCTTGCTGTGAACGCTGCCCAGTGACCATATATGCATGCACGCTGTCTCTCTCTCTGTGACAAATTTAATCTACGGGAATGGGACGAAAAGTGTCACTTGTACAATACACAAAATGGACATCTTGGAAATGTCCCCCCCCCCCCCCAACCTTCCCTGCTTCTCCATCCCTTCTAGTCCTGAGTGTGATGTAATATGCCATATGCAAACAGAATGAGCCCTTCTCTAAATATCTCCTCTCCTCCCTCCCCGGTGCGCTCAAGATCCATGCTGGATAACACCGCTCTGTGATCCAACTGTGACAGGATAGCGAGAGAGAGACTGGCCAAGCCTGCGCTGCTGCTACGAGGACCAAGCTTGCCACGGGATAAGCCTATCTTGGTCAGTCTGACCGCTCCAAGGCAGTTCTGGCCATTTCTAGATAAAGCCCGCTTCTGGGCAATTTTTCCCTATAAATCTAAGCTATGAACATTTTTACCTACAGGGGGTTTGTCCAATGACCTGTAGTGTGTACCCACATACACTAGGGTGTAAGCATTAAAATATCAACCTGAATCTTAGCTGGGGTTTTGTAAGTGGGTGTTAAAAATAGACAATCATAAAACATCCAAGTATTTGCTAACTTTAAAAAACGTATATTATCAATGTCCTAGCACTATTTTTTATGTGAAAAATGTGAATCGTTAGCCTACAAAATTGACAGTTATAGAAACATATGATCAAAGCATTTGGGAATACTGACATGTGATTTCAGACAACCTACAGGCTAATGCCCTATTTTCAATGACAAGATATATAATACAGACATTTGAATGAATCAAATGTAAAGTGTTTTCAATGCGAATTGTTAGTAATGTTCTGATTAACATTTCTCCTCAAAATATTCTCCTAACTATGCTTTTGCTTGAAATCTATCACCAAAATTACCAGGCCTCTAGCTCTTGGCCAGTGCCAGCATTAATGGGTTAGCACAGCACATAGTATGGCTCTGGACCTGGTGCCAAGGATAATAACAGCTGCACAGAAACCCAATATTCAAATCAATGCAGGAGTCCATATCCAAGTTCAATACTAGTACCCTCTATCTACACCAATCCTTCACACCATGTGTGAGGCCAAGTAAATTGTTTGTTTCTGATCTTCATTATACCAAGCCAGGGACTCCTAATGAAGCATAAAACCAAAAGACCTTCTGTCATGTTGCAATTTGTTCTATGTTAGGCTATTTCTGGCATAGATATACTGGACTATGGGAATATGCCTTTCCTCAAAAGATAAAATGCATGTAATGGTTGTCCTCTTAAAATATTGTTGTCAGTCCCGGATAGATCTTGGATTTTTGCGTATGGGGTTTATGGCTGGTTTATGTGAAACTAAAGAAAATTGACTTTCAACATTTTGAATTGTATCCACAACTTCCGTAATCTTGAGGGTCGCCTTGGTCAAAACTGAAATTGGTTAGATTCACTCATAACATCCCTTCTCCAAGAAATGACCTCAGATATGGAATTTGAAACAAAATATCTTGATAACTAAATTTCAAGTAAACAAAATGATCAAAAGTTACATAACCTTGATAATTATAAGAAGCATGCAAAGCCACTCTCATACTTTGTTTTGTTTAGCTTAGATTAGATTAGATAAATAAGGAGATATTCTCCATCTTGTGGGACAACACAATAATGTATGGTAATGAATAGACCTATAGTGAAATAATCTGAAAGCACTGCTTGAAAAATATTTTCAGAATATTTGTCACTGTATTCAAAACAAAACCCTTCAAATATGTACTAAAGTCTATGAAATATTTAGGAAATAATAGGTTACTCAATTGATTCATGCAATGGCTTAAATTGCAGAAAGATCTAAGCAATGTAAATGGCAAAATCCTTCTTTGGAAAATAAAGGAAAGAACAATGATGATTAGGACCCTTCTCTTGGAAAGATTCTTAAAATTTACAAATTATCATCAAGTTATCTTTAATAGCAATTGACAGCACTTAACATGGGGAACTGCAAGCATGCCAATAGGGCCCTTAACATCCTGGCAATTTTGAAGATTTTTTTACCAGAGCATTTTGCAAAATAATTGGTCAAGCAATTTTTGGTAGGTAACTGACCAACATCTCCTGCAAATATTTCATCAACCCATGATTGCTTCCAAAGTTGAATTCAAAGAGGTCAATTAGATCTTCAGTTATGAGTGGGTTATGAATAGGTTAATCTGCATGAAGGACATTCTGGGTATTCTTTTTACAGTCAAGAAGACATCTGTCAAGGAGATCTCCAGGCATGAATGAATTGAATCATGTAAAGGGCATTCTGTATGTGCTTTTTACAGCTGAGAGTGGATAAGGCTCTGGACACTGAAACAGTTACAGACTGACCAATATTAATTACACAACCAATGGTCATTTTTTACAGCTGAGAGTAGTAAGTCTAGATATGGTTCTGGACACAAGCATGTACAAACAGGCTGACCAACATTACGCACACAAGCAACACAATCAGTGGTCACTTTTTAAAGCTTAGTGTAGTCTGGATATGGTTCCTGCTACTGAACATTAACAGGCTGACCAACGTTACGCAAACAAGTGACACAATCAATGGTCACTTTTTAAAGCTTTAAGTATAGTCCGGATATGGTTCCTGACACTGCAACATGTAACCAGCTGACCAATGTTACGCACACAAGCGGCACAATCAATGGTCAGGCACGCTCCATAAGAAGCCCGGTCAGCAGCAGCAGCAGCAGCGGGTCCCTGCACAACCAGTTAAAAACAGCTGGGTAGCCACGAGGTGACGCAACGGTGGACAGCCCGCTCTCCTGTACGTCTTCGGCCCAGACAAGAACTGACAGCAAACGGGCCAGGAATTTCATAAATCCTAGTCGTGGCCGTCAAGTGATGCGGGTGGAGAGGTCTTTGATGACATAACTGGGGAGTCAGGCTCACGAAAGAGACACTCAAGAGCTGCTCATCTCCCCATGGCCTGTCTTCTGTCAACCCTCAGTCCTTCATATGACTAATGATGACGCCCATCCCCATCCTCCTCAGCCAGCCACGGTATCGATAGCCACTTGATGATGCAATCTGCCACCAGGGGGCACATGGCTGAATTCACCCATGGTTCATTGTCCGAACTCCTCTGCCTATGTATAGCATACATGTCACAAAATCAAAATGCTACTTTATATAGATCTATTTTTGCTGAACTAGCAACCACTCAATCCCACACCCACAGTTTTATGTCTAAACTTCTCTGCATGTGTACAGCATATGTCACAAAATCAAATTGCTACTTTATATAACTCTTATTTTTGGCTGGCATAGTATCCCCTCAATCCCGCTACTCGTAAGTCCCAGACTGCGTGGGTTGTCTCATCTATTTATTCATTTGGCTAGGATCAACTGCAATGTCACATCAATCAACTAAACACATCTGTTGGGATGTAATACTGAGAATTCTTCATAAAATTGTCATCTCATTCCATGTTACCTAAGAAAATAAATCAAAAATATATATATATGAATGAGAGTTATGGTTCTGCGATACTTATGAAAATAAATTTTTAAAAAAGTTATGGGCTACATTCTTAAACAATTCTCCTTTTGATATTTTCCAAAATATATTATTGTTGGAAAGTTATAAACAAAAAAATGTTATTGTCAAAAGTATGATACGTCTAGACAACAATTTCTATTGGAACTCATTTAAGCATTGATGGGTTAGGATATTCAAGAAGATAAGTGGCTAATCCCAGCCAGCTATCTGTCCAGCCCTGCATGGTGGACAGTCCCAAATGGCACAGAACCACAGGCTTATCACACAATGTGCTTCTCTTATCAGACTGGTCAGCTGAGATGAGGGAGATTCTAGTGCTCCTGTTTTTCTAGTGCTCAGTATGGGGCACTGGAGTTATTCCTGTTCATGTTGGTGAGGGTTAAACTCGATGTTACCTATCTATGTTTGTACTGAATATCAAATGGAACACACATTTGTTTATTTGTTTCATTATAGTATGATTTTAGTTTAGCCACATTTCTGCAATACTTTTTTTCAGGCAATCTGGGCACTTCCTGTATAATGTCAAATATAGCATGTATTTTGTATAGGAGCAAGTTATACACACAGATTATCTATATGGATTATAATGGGAAACATAGGGAACAATCTCACTGATCAGAATTACAAAAATCTGTGTGTGTGTGTATGTATATATATATATATATATATATATATATATATATATATATATATATATATATATATATATATATATATATATATATATATATATATATATATACACCTGATAGATAGATAGACAGACAGATAGATATAGATCTATATGTGCAGTATAGGCTAAGCATCGTATCTGCCCTCCGCTGTGAGGTCAGAGGTCAGGGTCAGAGGTTGGCAGCTCAAGTTCCCAAGAAATTATCCAACATTACTATTATTAGTCGCCCGGCAACATGCCGCTTGTCAATTAACTAGAAAACTGAGCTAGTGATAGCCTAGGAAACAGTGGTGGCTTGCCCTCCCTAATCATACCTCCCCCTCCAAGCATCAGGCCTCCTATCAATTAGGGGGGAGATTTTAGATAGAATTTGTCAGCACCTCCCCCTCTCCCCCTCTCTATTCATAACCCTACACATGACATTTATCTGTCATCCCAAAATAATCCCTCCTGCTTTCACTGCTCACTTGTGTGCAGGGGCAGTTGCAGAATTGCAGATAGGAACGCTGGTCAGACGTCTAAGATTTGTCATCAGCTAAAATCAGAGCAATATTCAGACTTTCAACTTTGGAAAAGTTATTTTTTCCTTGGGTGGAGGCTAATTTTAGTCTGTCCATGTTCAGACATCTGAGTTTCAAAACTATATGAACTCGATTAACATAGAAGATTTACCACAAAGAAATTGAGAGGGAAAGTTTGCCCCCAACCCCAACAGTTACCAATACTTACATACTTTTAGACTACCTCTTTCCATCATAACAGTGACCTACTACAGCAATGAGTGATTTTGATCTCCTAAAATGATTCATTTGCGTGGCCACACTTGCCCCTCTTGAGAAGTTTATTTTAGTTGAAAGTAGTATATAAGAGGATTAAATGAGAGAGCTTAAAGGCTATTTCAGGCGACCAAAGCAATGCCTAGGATATAATTAGAAGAGGTCAAACATGAAAAGAGATGGAACATAGTAATCCTAGCAGTAGTGGACCATTACTATGAGGTTAGATAGGACAGAAATCTACTAAAAATAACTCTATTTACAAAATATTTTGAGGAGAGAGTTGTGGGTTCAGTTAAAATTCACATTTCCCTTTTAAATATTTTCTAAAAAGAAAATGCCCTGATCACAAAGATATCACCATGCATTTGGACACTTCTGTCGTGATATGGTTAAAATTAAACCGTGCCCAGAAACTATCCTAATGTCTTAATTCATGGCACGGTTTACTCGGTGGGACTGAGCGCTGTGAATCAAGCCTTCTGCTCTTCCTATATGGAAATTACAGCAGTGCCCTGAAAGAGACTTATAATAATCCATAATATCACTTTACTCCAAGGGATGGCAGGCTGTGGAATAATCCATATAACCCTCTTATGTAAACAAGTGGAGTTCCTTTAAACCATCCTCGTTAGTGCCTATTATGCTGATGCTCCTGGAGTCAGCGCAGTGTGAAGGGACTACGCATATAGAAAGAGCAGGGTGTGGATGCTATTCATACTAGCGAGCAATCTACAATGCTTAACACTTCCAATGCTAAGGCTACTTTCGTCCAAAGCACAAGATTTTTGAAAAATAGTTAAACTCTGACTGAGCACTCTAAGAAAAGAAAAGTACCCATGTGCCAGGGTTTCAGTCATTTCTTCACAGTTTTTTTTGCATCATTTTGTATTAGCTAAATTTTCCACCGCCAGCAAAAGGGTTATCCCATTCATGCCTGAGGCACATAAATCTGATTGCCTATTGTTGTGATATATCTCTCACAAATGCGCTTTTCAGAGAGAATTTTAAAGAATAATCTTGATCAAAATCCAACCCACAACTCTTCTTCAAATATTTGTGTGTTCATGATTAATTCCTTAGATATTTGAGAAAGCATCAGACAACACTTGTCAAGGAGATCTGCAAGCATTAATGGCTTGAGAAGATCAATACTGAGTTATTCAGCCAATTTTCAGTAAGTAGCGTTGAAAGCGCAGCCCAAAATCATCTATTCAATATCTGATGCAGAGGGAAGAAAATTCACTTTATAGGAGTAATTTAAATCTATCTAATACCCTATCCTTACCGGGATGATTCTATACCCCCTTAGCAGATTATATCTATCCAATATCAAATTCTGACAAGAAAATTGTAATGTACCGATTGAATGAAGGTAATTAATGCAGATGAGGGCATTTTACTGTGCTGGCATGTCTATTTGATCTACACTTCATCCACTATTACAAAAAGAGTAACTATAGCTGACAGCATGTAAATCAACATAATCTTCATGCAATAATTCAGCATAATAGTACCCTCATATCAATGAAATGCCACTTATTCATTTCTTTTTATGATGTAATGACAAACATATCAAAAACACTCTTTAAGGAATACTGATTAACCATAGCAGTAGTAGTAGTAGTAGTAGTAGTAGTAGTAGTAGTAGTAGTAGTAGTAGTAGTAGTAGTAGTAGTAGTAGTAGTAGTAGTAGTGGTAGTAGTAGTAGTAGAAGAAGTAGTAGTAGTAGTAGTAGTAGCCCTCATACACTATATTAAGAAATGAATAGATAGTAAAATGCAAATCAAGCAAAGTATATGACTGTTGCAAACAACATTACTTAAAATAACTGATAAATTTACTTTAATCTTGTTTTGGTTGTAGATAAAAATCATATTGGTCTAGCAGTGTTTGAAATAGGGTCAAATCTTACTATCGCGACAGTAAAAGCCCTTAAAATTTCTGCAATTATACCAGTCAGCACTATTAGGGCTATCGCCGTTGTGAGAGATCTGGTGGAATGAATGGGATGAGAGTAGTAGGCACCAGCAGCGTGAGAAACAAAGGATGCAGCAGAGTGCTGCGAGATCAATACTTTATGAAGGATCTCTATCATAACCCCAAACCAATTTCCACTCCATTGGTCTCCGCGGACAGTTTTCCCGGCCGGGAATGGCAGCAATGATTAGCATGGCTTGCCCTAATGGTGTGTCCACCAAGCCTACCCTGCTCTGATATACTTGCTATTAATATGACAATTTGATGGAATTCTCCCAGTTGCCATGGCAACCGTAGTCATCATCATCCACAGCTCTTGAGTTTTCATCTTGGGTTTTTCCGCTCATCTCTTCCTAAAAACCTGCACACATGTCCGGGTCAATGTAACATTACGAAGACCTTACATAAGCATTTTCTATAGTTATATCAGCAACGTGAAATATACACATAATAGGTTGTATTAGGAAATAAATGGCAGCTTTCCCTAAAATCCACTTTTGACTTTACATAATACTTATGGATAAAACATTTTTACACAGTTAAGATGATTTTACAATTTTAACAAAAGCAATTGTCGGATAACTTTTATGGTTAAAATATTTCTCAGAAACTTTCTCCCTGTCCTGTTTAGTGAAATTGATATTGCTTTATTCTGTTGTTATTCTTAGTGTATCACATATATGAATGACACTAGTCAAAGAGAGCTCTACTAGGCGTGGCATGGTGAACAACACAAGCTCTATAGCAGACACTCCAACTGTAAACCATGAATAAAGGTGTGAAGGGGCAGATCCATAGGCAGGTATACAGGTATACATTATTCAGGTAAGGCTGACCTGCTAGCTAGTGGCGCTACACCTGTTGAGTGGAGTATAGTAGTAGTGTGTCACTATTATACAGCAGCAGCAGCAGTCTCCTCACAGGTGGCCCATATATAACTGGTCCTGCTCCTCCACCTCCCAGCCAGCCCCACAGTAGCACTGCCACACACACACTCACTCGATAGACCTAACACCTGTGCAGCATTCCTTTCTACCACTACCACTACATGATACACACATGTATCTCATAAAATTGCCACCATGAAAATAAATACCCTCTCACAGGGATGTTGTGATCTTATACATGCAGCATTCCTTTTTACCACTACTACATGATACACACATTTATCTAATAAAATTTCTCTTTCCCTCTTTCAAGTCCTGTTAGATATGACACATTTTGGGTAATCTTAAGGCCCTCATGGTGTTACATTTTGCGCTGTTATCAACGTTGAAAAATACTGTTGTAAAGCCATTAAGCAACTGGTTTGTCCAGTGACTGAAAAATGAGTTGTAGGTCTCTATTGCTCATTTATCACAACTTGCAATTCTAAGAAGACTGTGCGAAGTACATTTATAACTGCCAGTACCTTGGAAGGGCATTCAAAGACATGGAAATGCAGGTTTTTACCTAAGTTCCTATTTGAAAATATACCACTGTATTTTCAGTAGTAGCCATAGTGCTATCAGAGCTCACATGGAGCAATACAGTTCCACTATGTACAAGTATATCAATAATTGACTAAACAGGGGGCGGCGGGGTTCCTATTATATGAAATGCATTTCTAGCGATCAATACAGTATACAATTAACCAGGGTAATGAAATTCCAATATGTGTACTTGATTTCTTACATGTGGTAACGGATTAAAGCTTACAAATCAGGCGTATAGTAAATGAATGGAATGCAATTAACATCACGCGATACCCTAACCGGGCCTCTGCTTCTGATTTCATAATGTGCAATTTATATCGGGGAGTTAGTGATTAATGTTTCATTCTTCCATCAATCACACCATCAGGAAGCACTAGATTTATCTACACATGGGATCAACAACCTTTCAGTCAGTGCACCTGAAGATACCAAATATGGGTACTACTGACCTCAGGACCTGTGAGGTAGTGCGAGCTACCCTAACCAAATGGAGCTGAGATTTCCAAGAAAATCATGGGTTTATTCCTTGGAAAATCCTAGGAGTTTTTTTTCAAGTATTCCCATGTTCATTTCGTAAAGGTAGCTGGTACATGATATGGGAATATAGGAAGCGTTTGAGTGTTTGTCAAAACCCATTTAATATTTGATATTAGTGTAATATTTGACAGTGCTCTTTATCGGCAAGAAATAACCCTTTTTATGAGAGAGAAATATTTTGAAAACATGGGTTATGGCAGGGTATCTTTATTGACTGTTGTCAATGATGATGATAATAGTAATTATGATGATGAGGATGAGGATGATGATAATAATATCAATAATAACAATAATAATAATAACAATAATAATAATAATAATACTAATAATAATGATAAAAAAATCATAAAAATGTTTTTGATAATGAGAACAATGATACATCATTCAGTGGCAAAGTCACATGTGTTACCACGGCGATGAAACCTAGATTCATGCATGAGTGGTTCCGCCCACACATGAGGAGCGACAAGTGATGACAATAGGGTGCTGATGACGTACATCGATCTCTTCACAACCGTGTTCCTGAGGTAGGGAAGAGCCCCATCACCTTGGTGAGAACAATCCATTTCCTGTTATTATACAAGCTTCTATCTACCTGCAATCAACACATTCCTACCTAGCTTTCACGATCAAGGGGAATTTTCAATGAAATGCTTTGAATTAGAATCTTAGGAAATATCTGACCTAATTATTTAAATGTATTGTCAGTGATCTTCAAGGGGCTGGGAGCCAAATGACGTCCAGGCATCCCAGTGGTGAAGGCCCTGATCACAATGGTAGGTGCTCTAAGAGTCCCTAGGGTGTCGCAAGGGGTCACAGCGATGCCACAGACAGACCGCATTCTAAAAGCTATTTGTAATAAACACATTAAAAATATATGAATCACGATATACTAGTAAACATAAGGCATTAGACTCTCTGATCGACTATCTACCCAAATGTCACTGAACTTGTGGCCTTTTCTCCACTGCACATTCATGAAGCTTGCTACATGCTGCGCATTTGTGTCAGATGTAGTTTATTGATAGTTTATGTCTTTAGCCGCTAATTTCCTGTATCTCTCCCTGAGATCAATGGCGCTATTGAGCAGGGGTTACTACAAGGCAGGTATATTGACAGGGTCGTGGCAGGATCCTGAGTGGAGTGTTATTTACTGGCAGCGGTGGCCGCGGCGGCGTGGGCAGAATCCAGCACTACTACGAGGATATGTACACATTTCTCATGTAGTAGACAACGATCCACATCGATCATTGCTATGTACAGCATGTCGTCATATTTCTTTCCGATGTTCCATTACAAGCAGGTCTGCACAACAGGGGAGTATTTAAAACCAATATTTCTCTGGTTTACCCCACGCAGACAGGGCTGTATAACCCATTAATCTCATAGCAGCCAAAAGCAGCCTGACAGTGTTGATGAAATATATAAGGTGAAAACAAATATTTGACTTGAGAACTGTTAATCAGAACACTTCATTCAACTCTCTTTCAAATATTTTGTATAATGATTCTGAATCCACAAGTTATTTTCAAAAAAAATTTCTTGAGCAACTCCTAGGCATTATTGGGTTAATTATGTCATGAATAGGTTAGTTCCTCGTCACTCATCTCTTATTAAACAGGATTAAACCAGAGAGCCCCATCACCTAGTCAGCTACCCTTGTAATTATAATCCCAGGTGAGATAAGCAGTTACCTGCAGTAAAGGTGTGATCTAACCTGCAGTAAACCACAGGAGGCAAGTACTGTGTAATTAGCTGTGGAAAGTAATTGGCCTGCCAACAGGCTCAAGATATATGGCTGCAGTTAGGCCCAACCCATTTGTATCTGCCGAGCAAATATGCTCCGATAACTTTTATGACTCACCAACTGCAGGTATATTTGAAATATATCTGAAGGGGGATTGCTAAACTCTTGGATTAAGAAAAGAATGGATATGTAACGAGAGACCAATTACTATATGCCCTATAGTTACATGCTAGCCTCATGCCAGGACTAGCAGATAAGGCAGCAGCACGAGGTCACGTGGGAACAAGGACCAATCAGGGCTCCCGCATCGATTACATTACAGAGAAACCTTATCTCCACCACCTGCTGGGGGTGCCCAGAGCACCTATTAGCGACTATTAATTGACACTGGTTGAGGCTAGCATGTTCAGGTTGACCGGCTGGTTTCCATTCCATGTGTTGGTCTTCTAAGCTAAACTCCATAGGAATTTAAAACTATTATCAAATTAAAAAAAATATTGCTTTGTGATCAAGATATTTCCATTCTGTTAGATCAAGTGCAATTGCTACAGATGTGCACTCTACATCTATCTAGAGTTCTTCCAAGTGTTGTGAAGAGGTATGATTCTTTTAAATATATCTTCTGAATATATTCTTTTTCCCTAAAGTTTAGGGGAAAAGAATATATTCAGAAAATATTTGAAAGTGACTTGTAGGTTGAGGTCTTAAGAAAATTCTTTCTTGAAATATTTTGCTAATGCGCTTTTGTTAGAGATATCAGCAAAATCATCATGCCTTTTTGGGTGTTACAGGCATAATTCAGTTTATCCTGCCTTGAGTTCTTCACGATTAGTATAATCCAGAACCACCTTTCAAGAATGATATTGTGATGACACTTTTATCCACAAGACAATTAGAGAAAAATTAATTTGTTGGATAATGGTTAACTTTTTCTGCATCCAATATTTTGAAAATATGATTTTATTGGAGATTTCCCACACAGTCCATGCCTACTTAGAGAAAAAATGGATGCCAAGTATTTCTGGAGCATCACTGAATGTGTAATTGATGTGAATATTTGATTGGCGACAATTTGATGAATCTTTCTAGCAATTACTGGGTATAAGTCTACCTGTCTAAACAAAATTTATGGGCATTCTTACAGGATACTATACAGATTAGTTTATTTATGCCATAGCACTCAATGTGTATATACACAAACGAAACAACCACAGCCACAACTATCATTGTGTATGTGTGCTAAGTAAATAGTAGACTATATTTGGAAGCTTTGCTGCTCCCAGCGCAAACAAATTAGTCTCTTTAAAGCTAGACACAAGGCTATTATCTCTCCCTCTCTCTCTCTCTCTCTCTCTCTCTCTCTCTCTCTCTCTCTCTCTCTCTCTCTCTCTCTCTCTCTCTCTCTCTCTCTCTCTCTCCCCCTCTGTCTCTGTCTGTGTAAGTGGATATATATAACTGCAATCTAGACAATATTGCGGTCACCATTTAATATCCCGACTAATAAGCGCGGTAATTGAACGATCATTAGCATTGTTCGGGAAACATGGTGACCCACTTGTAAATGTAGTGATTGCAAGTACTATAAAATACTAGTCAGCACTGTATTGTGATACAACAAGAAACAGTAACCACCCCTTCTCTCTCTCTGTCTCCCTCTCTCTGTCTCCCTCTCTCTCTCTCTCTCACTCTCTCCCTCCCTCCCTCCCTCCCTCCCACTCACTCACTCACTCACTCACTCACTCACTAACTCACTCACACACACTCACATCAAAGCCATAGCCATATAACCTTTGTTGCCAGATAAGTCCTTATCCCTAACATTTAATTGGTCTTTAATCAGACCTATGGGTCTTGGACCTGCGAAATTATGAATGAATGGAACTGAAGCGGAAATGGCTGACAGCCAGCTTGGCAATTATCACACTACAGATTTGCTCCCAGCCTTGCATAAGAAATGCTGGGAGTAAACTACTATGGCAATGTGACCCAGTTTCCCTGCAGTACATCAGACCATGCTGTATTTCCAACAGTAATCAAACATTATGAATCAATAAAGATTAAACCAGAGCCTACACTAGAGAGAGAGCCGTGGTGTTCCCCGCTGCTGCCCAGGCGCCATGGTATTGACTGGGAGAAATGCAGGAGAATGCAGTACATTACAGCTAGGTGTGAATGGTATGATAACAAAGGTGGATAACACAGTGTTATCTACCTTTGATAATAACGAATCAAATGTAAAAGAAAAGCCAGGGAAACTGTGCCAGATAAACTTGCATCAATTCTAAGCATCTCCAGCTATAAACATCATTAGGACATAAAATTGAATCATTTTATACAATCTGGTGAACCGGCAGTGCTAAAAAGATAAAAGCCATGTGCAGTTTGATGTATGCCATACAATTCTTCTCACTTCGAACTGTAACTAAAAGCAGTTTTGTTATCCAGTTTTTTCAGGTAGCAATATGTATAGCTTAAGCCAAATTTTGCATTTCTCTTTATCAATACTCCAATTTCTTAAAAAGCATCGATCAGTCATTCAACCTATTGTATTGTATTATTGTATCCAAAAATTGCCAAACATCAATTGCTACCCTGAATTGTTGCATCTGTCTATTGTTGCATAGATAAAACATGGTGTATGCAGGTACCATCTGCATCTTGGCGACAGAAACAAAACACCTGCACAACATATCAGGTAGCACAGGCTACTCTAGCAAGGTGCGAACAGTATAATTGTCACTTAGGTAATAATAATACATGGTTTATACAAGTGCCACCTGCGTCAAGGCTCGAGAGAAAAAAATCAACACCCTATATACCAAATGCATCTCCAATAAGGCTGGCTTATCCTACAATGTCTAAACTGGCCTAAATTGGTATTACCGGTGTTCTAGCATGACATAGAAAATACTTATGTATGTACTGTATTTTAGTACCTGGACTTATCAACATAAAGGCAGTTAGTCATGTATTAGCAAAAGTTCTGAAGTTGGCAGTGATAAATTCAAAAAAATTAGGTCCCTGGTTATCTAAGCTACACTTAGGAAGGGTTATCGTACCACAAAAATGTAATGACACCACATATCTAAGACCCCTTCTTAGTTCTGAATTGCATAAGGAAATGATATGAGATTGTACTATGGGAACATTATCATGAATTGTACCTATAGATCTGAATCAGCTAAAACCAATGTTGCTGATTATGCGTAAAACACAAGATTCTTACTGAGCTGCCTGGCAATGACATTCAATATCCTTGGCTACTAACAGAATTGGATCTGGCTGTGCTCATCTAGGGAGTGCTATTATAGACCTCCATTAGCAGAAAGCCCTATCTCACAGTTAGTAATTAGAGATGTGTGCGATTGATATCATAGGGCACAGCCCTCAGGCCATCACTGGCCGCAATCAGCAGCTAGAAAATATCATGATGCTCCTGGTGGGATTCAATCTTTATACAAATTGGGCTTTTATCGCCAGCTGTGAGTATCTCACTGAGGCTCTTAGGACCAGTTGCCCACCAACCGACAGCACCACAGATGTACTTATATCATTGTAGTGGAGAGGTAGGGGTATGTTACCCTTCTAGCAGGGTTCTCTTTCTCTAACTGACTCTTAGGACCAGTTGCCCACCAACCAAGAGCACCACAGATGTACTTATCATTGTAGTGGAGGGGTAGGGGTATGTTACCCTTCTAGCAGGGTTCTCTTTCTCTAACTGACTCTTAGGACCAGTTGCCCACCAACCAAGAGCACCACAGATGTACTTATCATTGTAGTGGAGGGGTAGAGGTATGTTACCCTTCTAGCAGGGTTCTCTTTCTCTAACTGACTCTTAGGACCAGTTGCCCACCAACCAAGAGCACCACATATGTACTTATCATTGTAGTGGAGGGGTAGAGGTATGTTACCCTTCTAGCAGAGTTCTCTCACTGAGACTCTTGGGACCAGTTGCCCATCATCCAACAGCACTACATATGTACTTTTCACTGCAGTGGAGAGGTAGAGGTATGCTACTCTTCTAGCCAGGTTCTAAGATAGGCTGGTTCACTCACTGAGATTTCAGGGCGCTGCCAACCAACCCAAAGAACCAAAGATGTACTTATCATTGTACATAATGGAGAAATATGACCCCTCTATAAGTGTCCTTTTTAAAGCTGCTAATTTTATACCATATTCTCATTGAGACTGGGGTAAGTTGCCCACAAAAGCACAGATAGTTAGATACATTTTCCCATGAAGTATGAAGACTATCCCACATTCAGGGTTCTTCCTAAGTCTGATTATAAACATGTTATAGCAATTCAGAAATGTAATATATTACACAACAAACGCAGTTGTTAGTTGTCAACGAAGCAGGAAACCAATGATTTTGCACTCATTATGTGTCCTATCTTGGTGCGCCATACTGAGTGGGCATCTATTCCACTGATACAGCATGGTATCAGGATGCTGAACATAATAGAGTGAGGCAGCAGGTGCATTTTTGCAATAAAACACTATTGACAACTTCCTTAATAAATAGCTATTTCATTACTGGAGTAAAACGTCTCAGATTCCAAGGATAACCAGCTGCTTCCGGGTTTACAAAAGCCCTTGGATATGGATAGAAATGGAGTTCTCAACCGATTTGGGACAAGTTAAAATATATAACTAATATCCAGTTATTCCTAAAACAATTGTATACTTTACTAGGTAAAGCTGTGTAGTAAGAAAGTGCAATAGACATTTGATTCATAATTTTAGCATCATTTTCCTGCCATATCAAGGCCAAAAGCATGACAAACCAGTGGTTAACCCTTCCTATGGCTACTATGGCTACTTTCATCCAAAGCACAAGGATGTAAAGATTTTCGAAAAAAAAATTCTAAACTGTGTCATGTTGGTATTCATTAGACAGCTCTAGCTCTCATATGAGAACCCATATACCAGGGTTTCAGTCATTTTTCAGGGTTTTTTCATCATTATTTCTAGTAGCCACCAGCAGCAGAATGGTGGAGGAATCACAAGTGCACTGGGAAAACCAGCAACTTACCCCACTTACTTCACTGGCAACTTTCTCACATGACTCTCAAAATTCAGATTCACGCAAAATACCCAACTCTAATCTAATGTAACAGACTTCCCAGGAAATACTGGGATATTCCTAAGAACATCCAGGAATTGGTTGGTATTCTGTGCTTCAAACAGTTAAGGAGTGGCAGTGATGAAAGACAGTGAACAGTCATTGTTCAATGCCCTAGACTACTTAGCTTTCAGGTTGGCCCTTTGATAAGATGGGAGACTAATATCAATATTTCTGCACCAAGGACGTAGTAAAAGTAGAAGAAGGCATCAATAATAATGCACTACTCATACGCGTAGTACCGGCAAGAGGGAAAGCATGCCAAGTATATTGGCATTAACTCCCCAATAATTAACAATAAGCACCCACTACTACTAGAGGCTGTGGTTTAGCTAAGCACCACCACAGGGCACAGTGCGTACACCACTCACCTGAGTACTACTAGGGGAGACATTAATACAACACATGACAAATAACCATACCATACATTTTAACCCTTTGGTACCTGTAGCAGATAGAAAGGGGCCTGCTAGCATCAGTGATAACTTACTTACTACTATTAGGGTGAGATGAATACACTACAATGCATGACAAATACACATATTTTAGTTTATCAAACTTATCATACACATATCTCTTCTTCAAAATAATCTCAAAGCATATTATCACCATGTTATTTTCAAAATTAGTACGGATAAAGAAGGCCGAAAAATAGCAAACTGCCTTTTGCAGAAACTTCCAGGTAGTAGTTAGGTCAATTTATAATGATAAACACTACTAGTATTACAAATCTTAAATGATATAATACTTCTACCCATCCATTATCGATATTTGGTATTGTATCAAGTACCGGCGCCAACTAGGAGTGTCATTGATATGACAAGTATCGATCGATCAAAATAATTTTTCCAATTAATCGAGAAAAAAATATTATGTCAATGTTAAAAATAAAATGTCAATGATCGAATCGAAAAAAAATGGATGTCAATGACAGTCCTAGCGCCAACCCCGCCAACACTAGCCAGACAGACCCTAAACCACAGGGTGATTCGGGCCTTAACAACACACTTAATCAGCTCCACGTAATCTCAAAGCAGCAGCCTTCGCCAAAAGGCATTTGCCAAAATCCCACATGACCACTAATGACCTTATCCACTTTTGGCAACATGTAGCCGAATTAATTACACTTCGGAAAAGAGATTCTAAACAAACTATCTGTTCCAACCAAACAACTCATCTGAAATCCAGCACTCTAGCAAAGTTAACCCTGGTAAACTCTTTGAGTAATCACAAAAATGATCAATTATTCAGAGTACAGCAACATGTAGCTGAATTGATTACACTTCAGAAAATTGATTCTACATGAACTACGCTATCTTTGCAGTCCAAACATCTCATTTGAAAACCAGTACTCTTGAAGAGTTAACCCTGATAAAATCTTTGTGTAATCACAGAAATGATCAATCATTCAGAACATGCCACACATTGGAGCAGAGCTCATGTGGTGAGTTCTGATGAGTGTGCTGGGAGTAGATGAGCATCACCAATGGAACATTCACCCTTTCATGCCTAAGGCTCTCCTGGAGAGTGCCTGCAGGCCCTGGGATACTTTTGGAAATAACTCTAGAAAAGTAAAAGAATTGCATAATGGATTGAATTATTAACACTTATTCTTTAAATCTTTTCCAAAAGTTGCCCTCAATGGAATAATATCACACCAAATTAGTCAGGCCTTCCTTGGGCATTGCATGCATGATTGGGTCAAGAGCAGACTGCAAGAAAGATTCCAAGTCCACAGTATGAATGGAAGTGTGCTACAGATGAATGAAAGTCATTCACTACATCAGCTCTACCAGAATGATCACGCTGCACTTCTTGCCTGAGAGCACCAAAATCCAACATCACATCCTGAACCATGCAATGCTACTAGTACCAGTGCTGCTGCTGCTGCTACTACTACTACTACTACTACTACTACTACTGCTGTTACTACTACTTCTGCTACTACTACTACTACTACTACTACTACTACTACTACTACTACTACTACTACTACTACTACTACTACTACTACTACTTAAGAATATAGATGGCAGCACAATTCTCATTGGAATTGAATTGTAGGTGGCAGTACATTTCTTAGAGGTTACTGTGATAACAAACACAGCTCTAGTGGGTCCCTCTTGGTGATAAATGCAATCCTATACATGGACTGAAATCATCTCAGTATAGATTAGCGAGACTCAACAAAGAGAGATATAACACAGACATGTAGCAAGTCTAGGTACTATCATCTCTGCTGCATGGATATGCTGTTGCTGTTGGAAAGCATGGTGAGGGCACATTTTAACTAAGCATGGCAGCTAGGAACCCTCAATCAATTCTGCTTTATTTGGTATGTATGAAATATACATAAGCATTTGCATATCACATGTTTCCACTGAGTGGATCAATATCCAACCTAACGTGCAGCGCAATATACTACAGGCACCATTGAACACCATGTCATAGGTTGAAGCTATAAGGTCATGGTGAAACCATTACCTATTCATAACCTATTATATCCATGCCTGGAGACACATACACAATCTGACAACTTTTTAAAAAACTCACTAATTTTAGTGTAATTTGAAAAATCTTTGAAGAGGGATTGTTAAAACTAACAGATACAACTTTCAATGACATATTTCTCAAAATATTGCATTGTTATCAAAATATTTACATATGTTTCAGACCATGAGTACTATCCAGATGTAAATGCGTTAACTTATTCATGTCTGTAGCACCCAAAAAGTATGTAATGTCCTTGCGGCAATTGACAAGGAGATATCATGAATGGGTTATAATAAGAGAAAAAATAAAGGAGTATTTCAAGTTGCCATCTTCTAACAAAAAGCATTGGAAAACCACAATTTCATACTAATTTTCTTTTCAATATTATGATTTTTGATTTGGCAAATCTGTAAAGGAATAAAAAAAAGATCTTCTGACGTATGCCCAATGCATAGATTTATCCATGAGTACGGGGAAAATGTGAATACCACAAGAATACCACAACAACCCAGGAATAAGTGAAGGTAGAAGCTTATTTGACATAGCCTGTGGCAATCATTTATGGTGTCTATATTAAGACTACCAGTGTAGTTGCCAGGCATTCCGCTCTTGGTAGGTGCAAGTCAAGTTCTGAGCCAGGAAGTTGCCTGAAGATCGGGCTGAACGCGTTCCCTGTCAGCAAAAGGTGATACAGAGAAGGACTGCAACTAGTGCAACTGTTCCTCTAAGCCAGTGTTAGCATTCAACTCGAGATCCCTTCCTTTCCTCCTAGCATCGCTCCCCAACTAGTGCAACCATTCCTTTGAGCAAGAGATGCATTGAGCACAAAATCCTTCCCTACACTCCACACAGGGCTTCCCTTCAAAGAAACTATAGACATCTATAGGGATTGCAACTAGTGCAACCATTACTTTAAGATAGTGTTAGCAATCAACTCAAGATCCCTTCCTTTCCTCTGAGCAGGGCTCCTGTTCAAAGAAACTAAAGACACCTATAGAGATTGCAACTAGTGTAACCATTCCTTTGGGCCTGTGTTGGTATTTAACTCAAGATCCCTTCCTTTCCTTCCTTCAAAGCATGGCTTCCCTTCAAAGAAACTATAGACATCTATAGCAATTGAAACTAGTGTAACCATTCCTTTGAGCAAGCGTTAGCAATCAACTTAAGATCCCTTCCTTTTCTACGAGCAGAGCTTACCTTCAAAGAAACTATAGACATCTATAGGGATTAAAACTGTGCAACCATTCCTTTGAGCTAGGGAAGCATTGAACACAAAATCCTTCATTGACCAAAAAAACAAGCATTCCATTTACCAAAATGATTTGATACCTCAAGAGAATGCCATCAGTGCAACTGTTCAAAAATGAGGTCTTCTATAAATCGAAATCATAGGACACTTCATAAGGGGCTGATGCAATCAAATCTAAGGTAATATTATTTAAAAAAAGGAGATTCCTTTTCCAGATTAAAAAGTAGGAGGTTTATACCTTTGTCACTTCCATTGCATAAAATCTCAATTTCATGCTCCATCACTGTAAGTGGTGTGCTTATTTGATTATCATTTTTTCATAATCAGAAAAAAATTGAAATGTGTTTTCAAGACTGCTGAGGTAACTAACAAGGCGGTCTCAGTACAGTCTGGATATGTGTTAATGTGTTACGTCAATTAATTCTCCCGATAATCCTATTCATGTAGGATTGGCGATCGGCTATATCTCATTATAAAGCAGCTTGTATGATCTAATTAATCCTGTATGTGCCACCCACCATCATCAATACTGGCAGAGCGGTTGATGTCGGTGAGCTACGAGCACCTATGCCGCAGATGACATCGTAGGTCTTGTTCCCAACAGGCCTCATTCAGCGAGGGAGAAATCAAAACAGGAGTTGCGCTGCAGTCATTAATAAAGCATGCCATCTGATGTTGTTTAAACATTCACAGCGAGTAATATTGAACCACCGAGGAGTAAGTGCATAATAGAGCACTGGTTAGCGCGATTTATTCTCTTTCAGCCGGGAAAAGGCTGTCGCGGAACATCATGCTACAAACTGATGGCGAGAAGCCCACCTTTTAGGGCATGACCGGACAAATGGTTAGGCTTACAGAAGTAAAATATCCTAAAATACTGTAATTTGGATTTGAAATTTTGAATATCATCACTTTTTCTGCCTTTTTGAGTGGAGGCTAAAATGTGGCTGGTCAGTTGTGAATGGTGAAGAGAACAAGAAGATTAGGGAACGACCACTCCCAAAACCCTTGTCACTGGCAACTTTCTTGCATGCCTTGTGTAAGTTCAGCACCTGGGCAGTAGTGGGAGACAGCAAGCAGCATTATGCACCAGCAAGAACAATTGACCCTGCCATGCCTGAAGCTCACATTTCTATGTGCGAGACATCAATGGGATATCATGATCATTATGACACTTGCGCAGTATGAATTTTGTCTGCACAGCTGTGCCCAGAAAACATACAGGCAATGCTGGCGTTCTCCATGTCGCACGCAGCAACTGTTTCATCTTCCACAACACACACAACACACAGCACGTAGTAGGTCTGTAAGTGAGATCACATTTATCTGAATTCCTGAGTGTTTTCCTCCTCTCCCTCAGAGATAAGGGGAAGTGCAAAATCCAACAGTTGAGGCGAACCTACGACCCACATGTCAGACTGAGGGAGACTAATTGAAACCTTCCTTACGCCTGGAGATTAATGGATCGAATGCCTTAACCCATTCATGTATGTAGCAATATGAAAATGCCTGACTATTCCATGTTAATGATTATAACAACAGCATCAGGACATATTTGAAGGAGAAATAATATTCAAAACACAAATTACATATATGTCCTCTAGACATTTTCTTTGTAATTCCGGCTTAATTCCTTTTTTATTAAGTAATTACTAATCAATGCACACCCTTAAAGGGGAACACCAGGCATTAATAGGTTAATCCATCCTGCTCCAAGCAGTCAGTGCATGTCATGAAAAAAACTAACATATTCATGCTAAATCATAGGACGCACTGGAGTAAAAGATGTGCTTCATCTTCTATAGCATAACCTTTCTTCTTTAACTCATTGAAATATCATCATACATAAAGTTTCCATAGCCTACACTCATTTGACCGAATGCAAGCTGGGAAATTACATAAATTAACCTTTTGTCCACCTGACCCTAACCTCCAAAATCCCTTTTCCTCTGATCAAGCATCAATTAGGGAAGGCAATTCATACTGGGTATAAAATAAGAAAGGGATATTGGTTTACTCCTCAAATCAGTAAGTGAGTCAGTAATAAATGAAGCTGAGGTACCTTGGAATTCCAAGGTTAAAGCTAGTAGGAAAATGCCAGATTTCCCTGAGATTAGTGCAGGGCTCAAAACTGATTTTTTCCAGAGAGCCCAACTGCATCTTCAAAAGCTACTAGGGGGTGCTGTGTATAGAAACCAGTACATCTTTGGGCTCCCTGCAGAAATTTGAGGGAGCTGCAGGCAGGTGAATTGAGTCCTGGGTTCCCAGCTCCAGCTAATTTTGAGCCCAGTAGTCTCATTTACATTGATATCATTAAAATTTCAGCACCATGTTCTGGGGTTTAGTTAGCTTCTACTTTTGACAAGCATGGGACCAGTAATCATTACTCATTAGGGGAACTGGTGCCACAAATGAAGAAAACTCCTGTTCACTAATTAGCATGTAATTAATTAGGGGTTTGTCTCGTCACAAAACATGCTGATCCATAGCCAGCTAATTGGACATAGGACAGCAGGGGAGCCACCCCTGTTGGGACACAGTTCATTATATAACTAGCTGTTAATTACAGTCAGGTAGAGCTTGTGCCGTCCAGTACCCCATGCCAGATGTCTTAGCCAGCGGGGTGTCTGGGCGTCTTTTGGCCACCCAAACCTTTGGAAAGATCCAGAACATTATTTTGCTTAGGATTTTTTTAAAATGTCAATATCCAGCAAATAATTTGAGATTTTTACTTCAGTGTAATTGCTACTTAGGACAATACTAAAAGGTGTATTGTACAATATATGTATTGTACAATATAACCTGAATGACACCCAAAGGTTACATTATGCCCTATTTTGAGCACCCTCCTCCCAACTCTCTGTCTCTGTCTCTCTCTCAAATATACCCCATTCTTTTCTAGCCAACAAACAAATAATTATGTATATTTATTATATATATATATATATATATATATATATATATATATATATATATATATATATATATATATATATATATATATATATATATATTATTATATATATATATATATATATATATATATATATATATATATATATATATATATATATATATATATATATATATATATATATATATATATATATGTGTGTGTGTGTGTGTGTGCATATATTAATTATCTGTCACTCACCACACCCATACCCTACTTGTTATTCACCCAAGCATGTCACCTATTAATGGTACCCTGTGTGTGTACGTCCAAGCTCACCCCATGCCCTATAATGCCATATGTCGTTAATTAAACCAACATTAATCTAGCATGAAATTGGCATGAAATTGTTCATCAAGATAAGAGCTCAGCACAGCCAGCATGCTAGGTGGAGGCCCTCATGAAATATTGGGTAATCCCTCTCAATTCATGTCTGGTGTGGACTTGACCCAAGAGTGATTGCCCCGCCCCCTCTTGTTAAGCACACAGCTCCCCCTAGGGGCCTACCCAGACAACTAATTGTCCTAACAAACACCGCCAATGACAATAAAGCTGATTTTATCAAGAGAAGTACTTGGAATAATCATATGAATGAACTAAAATATTTTTTATTATTATTCTAACCTCATCACAGTGAAATATGTTCATTTAACCATGTACAAAATATATATGAATTGGTTGGGGATTATAGTTTACTAAGTACCAAAACACAATATTTATGCCTTGCATCTCTTGCGGTCCCCACCCTACCACTTAGTGTAAAAGTAATCATCTATTGCATAACAGAAATATCTGTGAAGCACACCTTTGGATCTTGGGTTACCTATCACAATACACCATTGTTCCAGCTACCTTGGCGATAGCGATTACAGGTACCTAGCTGGTGGATTACAGGTAGCTACCTGGCGTTTATGCAGGTAGAATGACACCTATTGTGGGAAAGTTAACGATCAATGCAGCTCCCTCCTCCTGTTACCTGGAGAAGTGTACCAGGTGGTAGAACAAAACAAGACTAACCACTGCCAATGAATTGGAAATTCTGTTTTTCATTGCTTTTTCCACCATGTTCAGACTTAGTTGTGAGTTACCAGTTGTAAACAGTGTTCGAAACCAAAGTACATAGTAAGGAAAACTACTACTTCACTGGCAACTTTCTTGCATGCCCTAGGTGGTTTTGAACCTGGGCAATGGTGAGAGACAGCCTGGAAACAGTGAGTGGCAATGCAGTAGACCACTCGGCTATCAGGGCATGTTTGGGTAGGATGAATGACCTGAGAAGGTGAGAAAGGAGGGTAGTAGAATTACAGTAATGCTGGCCTGGGGTTGGTATAATAATACAGGTACATGCTACTTGAACACCAGGGTCTGAGACTAAGATTTCAGGCTAGGGGCCCGAATTAGGTCTTTTGATTAAAATATTATTATACATACTGTTTTGAGCCCCTAGTCTGAAAAATATAGGGGCTCCCGGCAAAATCTAGGGGCATATGCCCCTGGGAAAGTGGAACCCTGAACACGGTACTTAATTCTTCTTAATATCTTTCCTATCAAGTGTGAAATGTTCTATTTATAGATTGTGATGCATGTCAAGCAAGCTTACCCTCTGTATGTGATCAATCATACCTGTAGTCAGCATTACTATAACATAAATTCATGGTCAGAGATCATACTCGAGGTCAAAGGTTATCTGGATGATGTCATGTTTTACAAAAATAATCTTGGTACCAGGTAACAATACTCAATAAACATGCAAAATGGATTGCCACATTTGCTTAGCACACACTGGTATTACCAATTATTTTTGCAGTAACAAATAAAAAAATTGCAAATTCGATCATCGTCACTTTTTCACCACCTAAGTCATTGTGACTTTCTCACATGCCCTGGTCTGGATTCAACCTAGGCAATGGTGAGAGACAGCTAGCAGTCAATGGCAGTTCTTGCAGTGACAAAAAAGGACTGGCTACTTTGCTGACATCTTTCTAAAGAAAACCTCATTTAGAAAGTATTTGATGAAGAAATGTTAATCAGTATCTAACGAAACATTATATACCTAAATCAGAAAAATAACCCCCCAAAATGGTCCCATTATCTTGAACTGCTAGAGTGAAAATAATTGCTTCAAGTCTAGCCTGGCCTGTTCGCCAATGAATAAGCCCATACATCATACATTGAAGTGCAGACATAAACCTGACAGTCAAGGTAATGCATGGTTCAGTTACCTTAGTGTTTTTCTGTTGAATGTAACATGTAAGAACACAGGTGTTAACCCATTCATGCCTGGAGATATTCTTACCAGTGTCGTCTGGACAAATGATACTTTTGAAAATAACTTTGGAATTAAGAATAAATTCACAAAATATTTGAAGGAGAGTTGTTGATTTTGTTCTGATCAACATTTCTTCTTGAAGTTTCTTTCAAAAATTGCTCTGTTACTAAGATAGTACTGAAACAGTTTTTGGTTGCTACAAGCATGAATGGTTTGATAAGGGAGGTATATGCTGGCCTTTGTGATGTCTACCTGAGAAGCCACACGCTAATCTTTTTCAAACTCATTCACATCTTGCACATACACATGATCTGACACATGGAGATACATTTTTATAGTTATATATAACCATCCCTTTACAGTTATTTTTGAAGTATTTATTTGATGAGTTAGGTGTAGAGATGTCAGACTGTGTGTATAATCCAGAGGCAAATGGGTTAACCCATTGGCACTCAGAGCGGCCAAAACAGGCCTGACTATTTTGTTGATATTTTCCTCACAAAAGTGTTTTTATCAAAAATATTTGAAGGAGAAATGTTTATCAGAATATTACCAACAACTCTCCTTCAAATAGTTTGTGAGAATTTGCTTTATTTCCAAGTTATTTTCATAAGTATGAAAATAGCAGACGATACTTTCTTGGGGAACTCTGAGCATGAATGGTTAAGGTTACTACACCCACTCTTATCTATGCTCCATTGATCATTGACTGATCTTAAAGACATAATTGTAAAGTAAACAAGCCACCTCATCTCCTTGATACGTATCAGATCTAACTGTATATCCACCCTTTGGATGACCTACATGAGTTACTACAGCATTCTAGCTGGTGTGTGATTAGACTTGCTCCTAGTCTATGATTTCATTATATCATGCTTTTCTCTGTTCTGGTCTCTATCATTTGCTTTAAGTCTAGGTGTTAGTTCCTGTAGCTGGTGATAGATGGCACCAAGGGTGGTCACACCGGTCAGTCAGAATCATGAAGTGGAAAAATCTCACTGTGGGCCAACTGGTGAGCAATTGCAATTTAAGAACTAAATCAGGGTAGATGCAAATAAGAGTTGGTAAATTTTCATGTAAAATATATAGAGCTAAAAAGATGTCTTGACCGAGGACTAGGCTGGTGTGTGATGAGCAAGGTAAGACTGCATAACACCACTGACAGCCTGTGGTGGTGAGTGGGGGATCAATCTTGAGGGACACCATGGGGGGAGGGGGGGGGGCGGGTAAGGGGAGAATGTATCAAACATGATACATAATACAATATTTATCAAGGATGAGAGATAGCTCTGCCACAAAATTATGTTTTTGACTGGTATAAATATAACTCCTATATTTTCTAGAGATGAGCATTTTGGTGTCCTGATGATTTCCGTAGAACAAGAAGAAGTGTTGAAATGACACCTAGACACTGTTCTGGTAGAGAACCTTTCTGAGGTATCATCAAACCTGTTTCAGACTCATGACTGGGTGTCAGCTCTCATGCACATCCAATGTATATTACTGGCACACCTATGATGTCATTCATCAGCCTCCATTCCACAGCAAACTGGAAACTCCCACATGACAGAAAAATACTAGAAATCAATTTCTACATGGGGTAGGGCAAACATTTCACATGTAGAGTGCAGAGGGAGAATATTGACCATTTTCCTTTTTTACCGCAGAGTGAACTGTGCTGTGACAATATCACTCACAGGCTTAACCAATGCAATTCTAGATTGTGGCTTAAAATTGTCATCTAGATAAGGAAGTTAAATATTCTTGAAAATAACTTCGATAAAAGTCATAGAATTGCAAGTATTTGAGAGAGTTGCTAGTTGTGTTCTGATTAATTTTTTCATTCAAATATTCAGTGAAATATGCTTTTAATGGAAACGTATGTCACCAATATAGTAGGGCCTTACTGCAAAAACCTCGAGATCTCAACAGATAAGATACTCACTATGCAGAATGGATCATGTAAGTAGGCTAGAGCTGCAAGTCATTTTAGTTATATACCTTAGGTTTTTCTCCTGAAACCTGAACTGAACAAGTCACACTTCAATGAACACTAGTGGCCTGCGTAATGGATGAGTGGTCTTAGGCGTTGCCGATGACTGCTTGCTGCCTCTCTCCATTGCTGGGGTTCAAATCCTGGCCAGGGCATGTAAGGAAGTTACCAGTGTCTTATGGTTAGGCAGTGCTTTTAGCCGGTACTCCTGTTTCCTCCACCACTTACAACTGGCTAGTCCCAAATTTGGCAGAAAAGTGATGATAATCGAAATTCCAAATGCATCTCTAGAAGTGTTTGTTTGGGGCCTCTGCATATTTAACCAGTTATGACTGGGATGACATCTATTCTACTTTTGCTTTTTTATCAAGGAAGAGATTACCCATTCATGCTTGGACGTCAAGATTTTAGCCTTTTCTGGCCGCTACACGTATGTATGGGTTAATGACACTATGCCACATCCAGCAATAAATTTAATACTAAGGGCCACCTGCACTTAGCTGTAATAACAGTTTACGACAGAAAGAGGAACCAACATGTGGCAATGAATGGCCCAGTCAGCCTTTTCCTGGTTATAAGGAAGTTGGCCCCAGTTAATTTTCCTGTACAGAATTACTACATCTAAGCTGGGGATAGGATGAACATCCAACTCTATGATGAGTCTGAACTTAGAGAACAGAGGCATCATATTCTTAAAGAGTTCAACTTCGAGGCCAGTGCAATATTTGCACTGAATGCCTCAATTGTGGCTAGAACAGATTTGTGTTTTATTTACACTTTTTTATTGTGTCTATATATAGTCTTGTTCCAAGAAGTCTTCTCACTGGTAGGAATTGCTTACACCTGGGGGGAGGGGGGTGGTATTGGGAAGGGATCTTCACTCTCACTCTTCCCTGGTTAAATGCATACTATGGAGTGCAATTTATTAAACACAAATGGCCACCTTCGTTCACTTGTCGTTAACAAGGTGCCATTTTCTTATAAATTAATCTGAGAAGGTTGATATAATAGAAAGGATAAGAAATAAAGGCTGCACAATCATCTACAAACTAATAAAAAACATGCGAGATTTAGAAAATAAATCCTGATTTTGTTTCAGCATTTATGATACAGACATACCAGCCATAGCAAACCCATACGAAAGACCCCTTCCAAACACACATTCATCTAGGGTACAATCACAAATCTCTTATTTATGTTATCATCTGACAAACGAGGCCTTCCTTTTGCACAATGGTTAATGATTCTGAAAGAGTTTTGACCAATGACCATTGATCACTTGTATCTCTTATTATCGTCTGACAAACGAGGCCTTCCTTTTGCACAATGGTTAATGATTCTGAAAGAGTTTTGACCAATGAACATTGATCACTTGTATCTCTTATTATCGTCTGACAAATGAGGCCTTCCTTTTGCACAATAATTAATGATTCTGAAAGAGTTTTGACCATTGACCATTGATCACTTGTATCTCTATGCGGGGATTAACATTTGATGTACAGCTATCCGATATTATGACTGAAAATGGCTTAACATAAATACTTAATGAATCAATAGGCTTTTCCCTCACACAATCTCATTGTATAACACAATGCAATATTATAAGGCGTGTAATCTCATCAATAGGGGTGTGTGTGTGTGAAACAGGCCAGCATGCCCCACTGCGTCTCAACAGTAATCCCTGTATTGCTGGATATTTACTTTTAATCTCCCGTGTTTACACTCTATCATAGGCATGAATAAGTTAGGCCAATCAGGTGGGCCTCCCACTTCGGTAAATCTCTAGGAACAATAAATCGGAAGAAATTTTGTTTGGGTACATTTGTAAGATTTCACACTCCTACGACAAGAAAAAGCTCACTCCAACTTGAAATCTTTAAAGTTGATTGAGATGCCACATTACTCATATTTTCTATGAGGTATGGACACTCAAAATAGAAAACGACAGATTTGCACTCATCTTATCCTAATGAGTACTTGCACAACAGACCTTTACTTTTAACTTCTCCACAGTGACTTAGGAGTACCAAGGGTAGGCCTTAGTTTTGAGCCCTAAGGACAGACACTGTAGAAAGTGGGCAGGCTGACCAGTGATTAGAATGGGTGCTGCCACCTACATTGCTTAGTGTGGGGATGAATCCTCACCACACAAGTAAAGAGTAGTAGACCAATCCATAGTACTAAACATCAGACTATGAGCTCTGGGATCCATGATAGGACTTGTGCTGCCCCCTACATTGCTTAGTGAGGTGATGAATTCTCACTGCATAAATACTTATTAAAAGAGTGGTTGACTATGCCATAGTACTAGGTAGCAGATGAGCTGAATAATCAATGATACACTTGTGCTGCCCCCTACATTGCTTAGTGAGAGAATAAATCCTCACCGCATAAGGAAAGAGTGGCAGAGGGCCCCATAGTACTAGCCAGCATAGGGAGCATACCAGACACTCAGAGACCTTCATCACCATGATTGCAGCAGCCAAATATACCAGTGTCCTCAGTCTTCTTCTCGCCCTGCTCCCACATCAGACGAGGATGATCTACTCATTGCTTTTACGACTTTCAGCGGTATAAGAGTTACTGACAGGCCTAAAATAACATAGAGGATGCCGTGACGCAGGCCTCGTGTCCCGTACCCAGCAAGGCTCGGGTCCGGATTACATGCATAGCTTACACAAAATGAAAATCCTGCAAAGAAGTCATAGTTCCGGTAATTGGATCCCGTTGGGCTCAGTCAAATTTAGAGGTCCTGGTCATAAAAATTTGCCAGCCCGCCTGGCATCTCCTTTTATGCCACCAAGCGTCATATACTCAACAAAAACTAGGGAGTTATTCTCCTAAAATATACTTAATGACCGGAAAGCAGTACTCAAACAGTAACCTAGATTATGTGTGAACTTTTTTGGTCAACCATTTTTTTTTACAAGCAAGGACACTATGACACTCGAGTTTTTGATGAGAGGAACAATTGGTGGTAACTCTAAATCATTTTTTTAGGATGAGCAGACCTGGCACTTGAGTCTAAAACAGTGAGAACAGACTGCATACACGTGTATAGCCTTCAATTTGTAAATTTGAGATTCC
>OZ012686.1:42394123-42527866 GCA_963942565.1 Maea johnstoni | reverse complement strand
ATATATATATATATATATATGTATATATATATATACATATATATAATTTATTATAATTTATTCATCTAAGCCTAAAGGTCATGAAAGAAACGGAATTTAAATACAAAAAACATTTGCTTTAAAAGGTTAATGATTTCTAATCTTCTTTTAAAGGGAAATCTATTTTCTTTTAATCGTAGGTTTTGATGTCTGGGAAGAAGTCGAACACAGGTTCTGGGCAATGCGTGAATACCGTGCTGAATGGTTTCAACAAACTGTGACGATAGCTGTATACACGTGGCGTCATCTATTGGGCGGAAAATGAACTCGCGCTTGTTCAATCTATAATGTTACCATACATGTTTACATGAGCATTTGCGAAGTAAGAAACCATCTTTTCTAAACCCATTTTATACCTTGAGTGAACAGCAATTTCTCCATATGTCATGGCCAACATTTTGCTCTGAAAAGGGTAATTCAATTTTTCTTACAGTTTATTTGTATTACGAGCATGCAGGTGTTGCCACCATTATTATTTTGTCACCATATCCTTTTGGCAACCACTAAATGTTCGCTCTCTCCACAACTTATGTGGATATTGTCAAATTCGCATTTTGGAGATATGGAAGAGAGGAAAATAACTCCCAAGAAATTTCTTGTGAATTGTGTGAAAACAATTTATATTTCCAGACTTGAGTTCCTGCAGACCGGTGTTTGAGCGGATATAATGACACAGGGATGACAGGGTGTAAAGGAAATTAGAATTTACTTGATTTCTTAATTTGATTTTTCCTTATTTGCAACAAGTTTGTCCTTTTATATCAAAGCATTTTCATAATTCCAAAGAACAAATGAAAATAGTAATAATGTATTTATCTTGGTTGAAAGTTGCCTTGATCACGAATTGTAACTTTATTACAACTTTAATATCACTTGGCCAGATACCGATACCGGTAACTCACTGTGGCCAACCTTGTACAGCTGTAATGATTCGGAATGACACGAACAAATTTTTGTTCAAAACGCCTGAAAATAACTTAGCTTTATTAGAGACAAACACCTGTTGAAATGCTAAACATTAGACCCAACGTCTCTAGATCTGTTATTGATTAACCCCATTGGCTTCACACTCAGAGTTCCTCTAGAAAGTATCGCCTGTTACTCTCATACTTTTGAAAATAACCTGGGAATAAAGTGAAAGTTCACAAAATATCTGAAGAAGAAATAATATTTGACTTCTGGTTAACATTTCTCCCTCAAATATCTTCCAAAAAAATGCTTTTGTTTGAAAAATATTTCCGAAATATTCGGACCTGTTTTGACCGCCCTGGGAGTGAATGGGTTAATCCATTCTTTCCTAGACTTTTCTACAGAAAGTGCCATCTGTATCGCTGACACTTTAAAAAATAACCTGGTAATAACAAAATTTAACGCTTAGATAGTTGTTATTCTGTATATTAGAGATAGTTTGGTAATCGGAATTTAGATTTTTGTAATTCCATTAAACTCTTTAAAACCTGACGTGAAAATTATAACAATGTCCCCTCTTATTCAATTTGAAGCTATTTCTATTCATATAAGATGGCACTAAGAACCATGGACTGAAAATTCAAAAACCAACGATGACTGGAAACACAGAGTGGTGGAATCATCAAGCTATCGGATGTCACCGCCTTTTCGCCATTCACACATTGAGCTTTCACATATTTTGCCACATACGAACATACCATCTTTGAATAGTTAATTGTCGAGAGTAATGATTATTACTTATATATTTATAATCTCTATGTTTATTTTTGTACTATGTTGATTCATTTCTTCTATGATTTGTATGTGATAGCTTACGCTATAGTCATTAGTCAATAAAGAACATACATACATAACGAACTCCTCAAACTTTAAACACCTTGGCGAATATATTGTGTAGTTGATATAAGCTTGGACATAATGAACAGGGACACAGTTGGTTCAGTATGATTGTCTTTAAAAATCCATTCCATAGGTACCGGAATAGTCGCATTCTTCGAACTCCTAGATCATAATCATGTCACTGTCAACTGATAAGTGGAAATCAAAATACACATTGTTTGTGACATCCAGAAGAGATGTCCTAAAAGTTCTGCACAGATCACGTTAACATAAAAGGGGATTAATGGTAATTACTTAAACCTAACTTCAGTCTCCTAGAATTTGTAATTGTTTTTTCTCCATAACATATACATGTCTACTCTTTCTGCATCACATTTCACTTTTTGCATACTCTGACGTTTAGATGATTTAAACATTACGGATTAGTTATGCTCGCTTTATAACCTCATCTATATCCGATGCATCTTCAGTCAAGTGGTTACACATTACAAATTGCATTGTTAAAAGTCTGGTAAAGCATAGGGGAAAGGGTGACACAATCAAAAAGTGCAGCAGCAAAACAATACGAAATAGAACGAAACAAAATGAATAGCAGCATAAAGGGAAACCTCTGAGATGTGAATACCTCCGCCCGGGACAAACTTATTCACATGATCAGTGTTAGACCGAAATATCTGTGTCTACATTTGCCTGGATGCTGATTTTCTATGTTGATTTAGCTATTTGGACGTTTTTTTAATATGTTCAGGATCTTGTTGGCATATGCCAACAAGATCCTGAACATATTAAAAAACGTCCAAATAGCTAAATCAACATAGAAAATCAACATCCAGGCAAATGTAGAGACAGATATTTCGGTCTAGATCAGTGTAGTACGATGGTGCAAGTGTGAACAGCAGAAAAAAAATATTTAAATTTATTTTCTCCACCGTTTTTTTACCAAAACAGCAGAAAAAATATATTTAAATTTATTTTCTCTAACGTTTTTCCAAAAACAGCAGAAAAAAAATATTTAAATTTATTTTCTCCAACGTTTTTCCAAAAACAGGAGAAAAAATATATTTAAATATATTTTCTCTTACGTTTTTCTAAAAACAGCAGAAAAAAAATATTTAAATATATTTTCTCCAACGTTTTTCCAAAAACAGGAGAAAAAATATATTTAAATATATTTTCTCCATCGTTTTTCCAAAAACAGCAGAAAAAAAATATTTAAATATATTTTCTCTGCTGTTTCAAATAGTTTGCCCTTCTCCCGCTAGATGTCCCCCTTCACCACTTCCAAGGGAGCACTCATTATTTGAATTTGATAGTATGTGGTGACCAAAATGGCATGTAAAAGTGGACAAAAAAGACATTTTGGAACATTCATAATTGATATTGAATATTGATAAATGAATGAGGAATTTCATAGTTCATTTATGAATTGCAAATATTCACTTTTCATTATGCGAGCGGTTTGAATTGTTGTGACCCAACTTCCGTGTCTACGACGGTCATGAGAGTGGCATGAGGAAAGATCGACTCTGTATTAAAGGAGCATAGGCACGGCCACTTTGCACCTTATCAGTTACTCAGGAAATCACAAGTTTGCCTGAGGGGGGGGGGTCTAGTATTTAACAAATGATAAACATGATTCGAGAACGCCCCGACCAACTTCCAGTTTGGTACGACAAATGTACTTAGTGTTATAAATTAGCCGTCTATTTAAGGATTGGCTTCGTAGCCTAGAGGTTAATTGTCCGGCTCTCACGCGGACGATACGGGTTCAATTCGCCGACTCGAATGACCTTTTTTCATAACTTTTTTTCTTTTTTTTTTTGAAGATAGAAAATGAAACAATTTTTTCTGTCTATATCTGACCCCATATATATAAATATATATATATATATATATATATATATATATATATATATATATATATATATATATATATATATATATATATATATATATATATATATATACACACAAATATATCCAGTTTCTTCTGCCCCCACACGACCCCCTTCCCCCAGAGAAAAGTGAATAAGTATATATATATGTATATATATATATATATATATATATATGTATATATATATATATATATATGTATATATATATATATATATATATATATATATATATATATATATATATATATATATATATATATATATATATATATATATATATATATATATATATATATATATATATATATATGCATGCATGCATACATACATACATACATACATACATATTCACTTTTCTCTGGGGGGAGGGGGTCGTGTGGGGGCAGAAGAAACTGGATATATTTGTATATATATATATATATATATATATATATATATATATATATATATATATATATATATATATATATATATATATATATATATATATATATATATATATATATATATATATATATATATATATATATATATATATATATATATATATATATATATTTGGGGTCAGATATAGACAGAAAAAATTGTTTCATTTTCTATCTTCAAAAATAAAAAAGAAACAAAGTTATGAAAAAAGGTCATCCGAGTCGGCGAATTGAACCCGTATCGTCCGCGTGAGAGCCGGACAATTAACCTCTAGGCTACGAAGCCAATCCTTAAATAGACGGCGAATTTATAACACTAAGTACAAATGTCGTACCAAACTGGAAGTTGGTCGGGGCGTTCTCGAATCATGTTTATCATTTGTTAAATACTAGACCCCCCCCCCCCTCAGGTAAACTTGTGATTTCCTGACTAACTGATAAGGTGCAAAGTGGCCGTGCCTATGCTCCTTTAATACAGAGTCGATCTTTCCCCATGCCACTCTCATGACCGTCGTAGACACGGAAGTTGGGTCACAACAATTCAAACCGCTCGCATAATGAAAAGTGAATATTTGCAATTCATAAATGAACTATGGAATTCCTCATTCATTTATCAATATTCAATATCAATTATGAATGTTCCAAAATGTCTTTTTTGTCCACTTTTACATGCCATTTTGGTCACCACATACTATCAAATTCAAATAATGAGTGCTCCCTTGGAAGTGGTGAAGGGGGACATCTAGCGGGAGAAGGGCAAACTATTTGAAACAGCAGAGAAAATATATTTAAATATTTTTTTTCTGCTGTTTTTGGAAAAACGATGGAGAAAATATATTTAAATATATTTTTTCTCCTGTTTTTGGAAAAACGTTGGAGAAAATATATTTAAATATTTTTTTTCTGCTGTTTTTAGAAAAACGTAAGAGAAAATATATTTAAATATATTTTTTCTCCTGTTTTTGGAAAAACGTTGGAGAAAATAAATTTAAATATTTTTTTTCTGCTGTTTTTGGAAAAACGGTGGAGAAAATAAATTTAAATATTTTTTTTCTGCTGTTCACACTTGCACCATCGTAGTGTAGCCTGGGCCCCGTTTGCATAGACTTTGGCCAAATATTTGAGAAAAAATACAAAGGTAATCACAAAATAACATCATCATTATCAGGCATACGCAATTCTCTCTTTTACGACTAGGGTCAAGCTGTACTAGCTAAGCCCGAACGCAGCTCTGGGGGTGCTTGAGCATAGTTGAGCTGCCAGTGCTCTTGGGAGATGCCTGAGTCTAGTGCAGTTGCAGACTTGTACATTTGCAGTACTTTTGAAGGTGGCGCCCTCTAGTTACAATTCGACCTTCACCTTCACCGCACGCGGGAAGACGACGACATTTCCCGCGAGATCCGCCGTGGTTGAAACTGATAAGCTCGTGTCTGCTAGACATAATATCTCTGATTGCTGTTTCGTTTTGCATTTCTTCATATCTTAAACAATGGGGGTAAGTACAGAGTACAGTAATTTCAATTGATAATGTACAGGTCAATGATTCTGCGCGCAATAATTGTCCATTTATCGACTTACTGGCTCAGAACAATACTAGAGTAGAGTAGAGCAACAAATGAACAATAACAGCAGTACACTTTACATTGATCAGATCTACGTGTACTTCATGATCAGTTCATAGAACCATGGATATCGAATATCAGGGAATTACTATTTACCAGAGAGGTAGATGCAGTGAGGGTGGTTTTATCATACAATCATAGTTATGATTTTACAATCACAATCACATTAGCCAGTGCTTGGATTAAGAAAAGAATGGATATGTAACGAGAGACCAATTACTATATGCCCTATAGTTACATGCTAGCCTCATGCCAGGACTAGCAGATAAGGCAGCAGCACGAGGTCACGTGGGAACAAGGACCAATCAGGGCTCCCGCATCGATTACATTACAGAGAAACCTTATCTCCACCACCTGCTGGGGGTGCCCAGAGCACCTATTAGCGACTATTAATTGACACTGGTTGAGGCTAGCATGTTCAGGTTGACCGGCTGGTTTCCATTCCATGTGTTGGTCTTCTAAGGCCAGTGTCAGTAGTTGATGCATGTGTTGCCCAGCAAGACTATAGTCTGTCTGACTCGATTTTGGCAATCACTTTTCCCACTTTTTTGTGACAAAACGTTCGAGTTTGCCATGCAAACTTGGTGAACGTCTTTGGAGCACTACTACGTGTATGTACAAACATACTTTTTGTCTCAGCTCCGCAAAATGTTGATTTTGCTCATTAGTTCCTATTTGTAAAATGTGCACATTGCCGACAGTACGATCTCGCATGTTTGTCTGTTGCGAACAATACAAACACGCGAGATCGTATTGTTGGCAATGGACACATTTTACAATGGGACCTAATGAGCAAAATCAACATTTTGCGGAGTTGAGACAAAAAATATGTTTATACATACACGTAGTAGTGCTCCTAACATGTTTGCCAACTTTGGATGGAAAACTCGAACGTTTTGTCACAAAAAAGTGGCAAAAGTGATTGCCAAACTCGAGTCAGACAGACTATAACACGCCTGCAATCTAATCAGGGCTTCGTTTCTTTGGTCCCTAACCAGCCTCGTGTTCGACCTGGGCCTTGTTAACCACCATAAACGTTGATCATCGTTGATCCAACATATCCCGTTCAGATCGTCATCGCAAGTAAATGTTAAAACTGTTCAGATTCCGTTTTCCCACCACGTTGATCAACGTTGATGGTCCTGAACAAGGCCCAGTCGAACCCGAGGCTGGTAATGATCCAAAGAAACGTAGCCCAGACTGGCAGTAGTACACTTGTCTTGTGCTGAGACAAATATATGAGGGACTTAGCTACAAGTCCTAATATTTATAGTATAGGTGCAGGCATAAATGTACATTACACACAGTAACACCTAGCAGCTAGGCTAGGGTAGATGATGGTAGCAACAATAGCATGGGTGTATGGAAGATCCAGGCCATATTTAAATGTCATCCCTTGTGGATAGATGGCACTGTGGTATACTAGGATACACTTAACTGACCTGCTCAACTCTGACATCACCATATATGAAACTGCAATATCCGGTTGGCTCAACAAGTGACACGCTCATAAAATTTGCTGTGATTTATATAACACTTTTAACAGAGCTTAAAACTATTTATCCTGTCGCATGCTTGGAAGATGGTCAGTTGAACGCACCTGTAGTTAACATAGATCTGTGCAAATAATAGTAGGCCTCTCAACACTGCCCCCACAATACCTTCTCCACTATAAACTCAATACAGGTGAACTTGGATATGAGGACCACTGTACAACGGATTATTGCATATGACGGACGATATGCTTGGTCCCAGTCCGATGCATATCAAGTTTTCGTCATATGTATACGACGGATTTTGCATACATGACGGACCAATTTTCCTGGTCCCATTGAGTCTGTCATATCCAAGTTCACCTGTATTACCAGATTCCTGAATTTCAGAGATTGAGGTTTCCTTATTAGTGATAATGCTGGTGGTAGATACTAGAAAATACCCCTTACTAGCACTGATCAACTTATAATATTTAAAAGGGCATCTCTTAAGGACGTGGTTGTTTTTGATTGTTACATGATTTAAAATGCAAATTTTCCATTTCAGAGGAAATCAGAGAAAGCAAAGGAGAAGAAGAAGCAGAGAAAAGAGGTAAGCATAAAGGCTATTCAATTCATTGACCATTACACATAACCAAATTGTATATAGAAATTTGAAGAAAGTAGGAAATTTAACACAAACTTACAAGAAATTGGTGTAGGTTAGTTACACACCAATCACAAAGTTTCTGTCCCGCCTGATTTAATCACTTATCTACTTCAAATACTTATACTGGTCAACTTCATTTATAAGTACTCGAAAAAGCAATATCCATTGCAGCTAAGCCTGAAAAGATTGTTTGTAGAGAAAGATAATAGTTAGTAGTTACTACCCCCGAAAAAGCAGTAAATAAAGAATCTTTGAGAAAATTTTGCTTTTCTGAGGAGATTTCATGGAGCTGCCTTCCAAAAAGATGTGTCTTAGCTTAGTCCCTGGCAAGAACTTATTGTTAAGTGCATACCATGTGCTTCCTTTCTATATTCATTCTTCTATCAATCACGTTTTCCAATTATTTTCAGGAATTGGCAAAAGAAGGTGCAAAGATTGCTGCTTCACAGGCTGTGGTAGCAGTAGCGAACGAGGTGAGACTTTTTCCATTTTAGAGATCTTTACAACATTAGACAACCTAAGTTTTATAAAAACTAAAGGCTAAGGTATTGATAGCTTATTTGAATTAAGATTATAATAATCATCTGAAATTAAATATTAATTACTAAATAGTAACTACAAAAGTCAAGGCTTTAAAATTCTGAGTATCATTAAAGCTAGACTAAAGATGAATAGTGGTGAAATGTAGGTTAAATGGTAAATTAAACTTATCATTCAGAGATATAAGTTTGGTTCAAATATTTTAGTTCTTTCTTACTGAAGACTACATGAATTTTCTCGGAGACAATTGATGTTTCAATGGTTCATTTTGTTACTTATGACTTTACGTTTATGGGTTACACATTACCCATCAACTGTTACCCATTATCAATTTTCAGGTCATTGTCTAAAAATCTTCATTGAAACAATAAGGGAAATGTGGCTTTTTGCTGAAACCCTCTATATAATCAGATAATAAAATTAGAATACAGATATGATTATTTGAATTCCACCTTTCTGATATTTAAAAATGACTGAATGTCACAATTCCTTGTATATACTATGTGTATATCTATGTGTATATATTTGTTTACAGCTTGATGACCCCCTCGCTTCCCTACAAGCTTTTAAAAAATATGACCGAAGAGGGTAAGTCCAAGGTTGATAAAATCAAGTGGTTAATTCTATTTTTATTGAATTGATACCCTCAACCTCCCCTCAGTTGAGCGTATTTTACCCAGCAAGCAGTTAAGGATTTTTATTTGCCCAATATAATTTTTGGCTTGCTCAAAATAAGTTATAATGTATGCTTAAAGGCATGCCATGTTTATCATGGATTTAGCATTTTGAAAACAATTTTCATTTTATTCCTGTTGTATTGTTGGTATATATCTGGGTGTTTGTGCCATTATATATAAAAAGAAATGTGTAGTGATCAGAAAATCAGCTTGCCCATTAGGGCAAGTGCAAAATGAAATATACATGTACTAAAGTAACTTGCCTGAAAGCCCTTTCAAAAATTCACTTGTTCGAGACAAGTAGGCAGGTACTTATGGCAGTGCCTGCGGCATCGCTATTAGAAGTTCCCAATTTGCCCTGGCGTGTGAAAGTAACTATTAGGCAAATAGAAATCATTATTTATATGCCAATCATAGCAAGATGGAAATCCAAAACTTTGTTTGATCGAATGATTAATTATATGAAAAGCATAAATGGAATAACCAGGGCTTTTTGATATTAAACCTACCTTGATACATTATTTGATTTTAATGGTGCTGAACCAATTTCTGAATCTTTTCTGGACAAGTGAAATTTACTTGCCTGACATGGGAAAGTGGATTCCAAAGAGCATGCCATAGCCTGCCTATGCAAAAAGAATTCTTTATTCTTTCTTTGTTATTTCAGTGTGAATTTGACCATTGAGTGCAAGAAGTCAGCAGCTCTTGACCAGGAGACCAATGATTGGATCTTCACTCTGTGCAAAGCCAATATGCAAACTCTGTGAGTACCAGTTGAACCATGTAATGCATTTTGGTTTTATAAGGGAGAATGTATATAACTTGGTATTTAAGTATCTGGTTAAATGCCTGAGTATTACCAACGAAACTGAAAACATTTCATTCCTTATCAGTGAAAAGATTTTGCAAGTTTAATTTTAGGCTGGAAAACAAAACAAGAATAGTTAAACAGGGCGAAATAGTTATGATGTATACATAACACATTGATTATGGAAATCTTTTCATCAAAGTTGTTTTACAATATTTATCAAGGTCTATGTATTCCAGTGTTTGAATCCAGCTTGAGATATGCAAGAAATTCTGTAAACTGGGGTCAGGATCTTAGCCTGGCTAAGTCCCTGATTGTGGTTAGGTGGTGTTTTCTCAAATTTTTCGCGTTATCTGAAACCACTGTCAAATCACAAAAAGTCTAGAATGGCAGAAAAAGATACAATGACCTAGTTTTCATTCCATACACAGAACATAACTCTCCACACTACACAGGGTCTGGCATTTAAACCTCACTTGAGGCATGTGGGAAAATCTCCAGGAACTTGGTCTTAGTGTTGGTGTTCCCTAGAACAGGAGAAAAAGAGATAATAACCAAAATTCCATTTCAGCTATGAGACGTGTGATTGGGGCTGGAATGACAAGGCCAAGAGGGAGGAACTGACTGAGGAAGAGGCGAGATACCTCATTGCCAGGGACCAAGAAAACAAACCTGCAGCTTGTGTGCACTTCAGATTCGACCTGGAAGATGATGTAGAGGTCCTCTACTGGTAAGCTTTACTGTTAATCAAAAATGTCATACACTTCCAAAACCTATGTACAAATGTAATACTTGATCCCCAGGGACTAGTAAAAATGAACCCACAGTTTTTGTGCACTACAGATTTGACCTGGACGATGATATAGAATTTCCTTTACTGATAAACTAATTTTGATTAAGAGGGTCAGGCCCCTCCGAAATTTCGGTACAGATGAAATACTTGATCCCCAGGAACCTGGAAAACAGACCTGCAGATTCAACTGGATGATGATATGTTCTTTACTGGTAGCCCTTTATTTTGGTTAAACCAGTTAGGCACTTTTGTGACACCAACAGTCATGCCTACAACAATATTGTAGATAAAATATCTCCCATTAACCCCCATGCTGCTGAGTGTTAAACATGGGGCTATGTTTGAGAAAATTGTGTGATTGTGTTGAACCATCAAGCATCCCATTTATGCAAGTTTTACATTCTGTGTAATAATGTGTACACATTTCATTGTAGTTATGAAATTCAACTAGAAAAGGCATTCAGAAGAAAAGGTCTTGGAAAATTCCTCATGCAGATATTGGAGCTACTAGCTTTCAGGTAAGATCTTAGTTTTGTTAATCTGTCTAAGAGGGCATTTCTTGTTATCCTGTTTTTTTTCTCCAGGAAATGAAAAGACTTGTGTATTGCAATTAATATCTTTGAGTGAAAACTGTTTGGAATGGTGGGTGAAATGTTGAAAATAGAATGGTGGGTTTGTATATCCTGTGTAGTAGCGTTATTCTTAGACAAGAATCAATATAACCTGGTGTTTTTCTTGTTTTGAGATTACTTCTAGAATACTGCTATTACATGTACTATTGTATCATTGCTATTACAGGAATCAGATGAAGAAAGTCATGCTAACAGTTCTTAAGCACAATGAAGAAAGTCTCAAGTTCTTTACAGAAGCCCTCAAGTAAGTTCTGAGATTTGTTTTGTGTTTACTGCTAGATGAGTGGTGTTTGTCCGTTGGGGTTAGGCAGGGTTGCACAAACAGCGACAATAAAACAAAGTAATCAATACAAATTGTGTTGATTAAATTTGAACATACATCATCATATCAAATAGGAATGATGTTAGTTCTTATGTCTTTTTAATCTTAAAGCAAAGTGAACTTTATTAATTAACTTCATCAACAGCACTTAATTTACCCTTAAGCTGTACAAGCATTACTTGAAAAATTGGTTGAGAGAACCAAATTGTTATTGCTGCTATAATGATGGTTCAAATAAGAGAGGCATCCATTTTCAGGAATTTCTAGAAAAAATGTATTGCTCTTCAATTGAGATATCAGGTATATAAAAATAAAGTAATTTGTAATTCTTTTTATAAAAGTTAAATACATCGTGTCATAAAGAATTGGTTTGGAATTACTTTTCAATGTTTATTTGTCTTTCCATCTCCAGGTACCAAATAGATGAAACAAATCCCGAGGCTCACATTCTAGACGAGGAAGATTACTCATACCAGATACTCAGTAAAGACATAGCTGTCAGAAAACCCCTCAAGACACCCAACCAGCAGACAACAACTGCAACCGCAACGGCAGTAAATGCACAATAGACAATTGACAATAGAACTGTACAGATATACATCAAGAAGCTTACATTCAAGAAAAGTTACTTGTATCACATGTTTGCAATTAATAGAGCTCTCAGAAAGCCTCTCAAGACACCTCACTCTACAAAAACCAACACTGCTGCAGTAAAAGCACAATAGACATAACTGTACAATGGGAGAATTGTACAGATATATAGCATAAGGCTTACATTCAAGACAAGGACCGTTACTTGAACCGCTCGGCACTCGTGCAGGTATGACATGTCTGTCAGAAAAGTCCTCTCAACCTCACCAGTAAAACACAAGACTTATCACAATAAGAGAATTGTTCAGATATACATCATAAGGGTGGCATTTGAGACAAGGAAAGTTACTTGTACCACATACGCATTTGAAATATGCATCATCGTATATGAATCATCGTAATCATGCTACAAAGATACCATTTGAAATGGTAATTGGAAAAGGAAAGGATACTGATCTAAGAATTTAAAAGCAATCATAATTAGTGTGGCATAGAATTCCAAGTACACATTTCACATTGATAACTCAAGTTACTGAGAACAATAATCCTATCACAAACAGTAGAAGCCCTCTGTTGAGCTTTATTTTTCTGCATGGCAACTATGACCATTGTTTGATGACTGTACATGGCCTGTTAACGCAACAGAAATATTTACATGAATAATAAGCAAGAGGTATTTTGATGATTTGGCCGTTCACTAAACAGTGCTGCTGTGAATAAATGAAAAATGGTTTTCATTAACCCTTCCAATGCTAAGGCTACTTTCATCCAAAGTACAAGGTGGCAAAGATTTTTGAAAAAGCATCTAAAACCTGTCATGTTGGTATTCATTGGAAAACTCTTACTGAGTACTCTCATATGAGTACCCATGTGGTAGGGTTTCAGTAATTTTTCAGGTTTTTTGCATTATTTTGTAAAGGCCAAATTAGCCGCCAGCAGCATAAGGGTTAATGGGTTAGGTATTGTATGGGTTGTTTTGGCAGTCCAGTGGTCGAGGAATTGTCTTGTGTTGACAGTGTCCTATCTTGCCAATATGAAATCCTTACCTTACAACAGCATTGGTAGAATATTTTTTGTCATTCAATCATGTTCTGATATAAGTAGTTTGTCCATTACTTATTTTTGTACTTAAAAAAAATAAAAATATGTACATTCTAGAAGTGTTCTAATTTCTGCTTATTTTCCACATTGTCTTACCACAGTTGTGATAGTTGAGAGAAAAATGGCAGTTGCTTTCTGCATCAGCATATGGACTAGCTTGTCTGTGGGATATCTCATAATATAATTTTTAGGGATCCTTACTAAGGAGGTTATAATAATCAGATTTGGGAGGTTTTAGGCCAAAATTCATATGCTGAAAGGCTTTGTGGCAGTACTGCATTAAGATTTTCAGTTGAAAATACATGTACTAATACTCCATGTTTACTGGATGGAAGTGAGCATACCTTTTCCATAAAAATTCCCCCTAAACACAAGAAGTACATGTGCCGTATCAACCCTAAATGCAGTCCAATTTGACTGTTGGTTCTGGTGTCTTGGCCAGGATTTAGAAACTGGGTGTCCAAAATTGGCCATTGTAAAATTTTTGGGTGTCCTATTTTCAAGGGAGACCACAAAATACTCAAGATTACAAGCTTAAACAAGTATTTACTTTTAGGGGGTATAGAATTTTAAAAACAAAGTTAAAAAAGATCAATTTCTTTTAATGTTTTTTGACAGACCTTTACTTTTAAAAGTTAAATACAAGTTAACTCGACACCATAATCAGATAAAGAAATTAACAAATTCTATTTCTTCATGATTCCTCAAAACATTTATTTTACAGACCAAGCAAGACAGACAATTGAAACGGACTGGACCTAAACACTTTCTTTTTTCCACATGGCCTTAGTAGCATGTTAGTTATTGGCATTTGTTGAATACCTACATTTCTTGGTGACGTTGGTCTTTTAGTGAGACCCATATTAGGGGCCCGTTATACATGCACACATTCATTGAGAGCCCTTAACTTGCAAATGTATAGGGAGAGCAGCCAATTTCCAGTTTCTGAAATCAGTAGGGGTATCAACGACAACAAGATATCTATATCAGTGATGTGTTCTGTGCTTTATTTATAAAATCAAACCCAGATTTTTATTTTTGACATATGCCGTATGCCCTACTGCCAAACCTTAAATCCTGCTTGCTCAAATTCAAAATAAAATGTCACCATCATAATCTACGAAGTTACCTTCACATCTGAAGTGTTCACATGGTCTAACTCCCAAGAATATATCTTGATAACAAAGCTGTTTTTGTTTCAACAAGGTTTAACAATTCCTCTAGAAATGTTTTGTTTTATTAAATGTCACACTATTAGGGTATGCATGACTTAAGTAGTCAGACCTTAGGCGCGCACAAGATCTGAATGGGTCTACACATATGCATCAAGAGTGCACACCTCTGGAATAAGTCATCAAATAAACTAATACCTAAAGTAAATAATTGACCCGACAGGTATTTTTTTTCACAAAATATTATTTTGTTATTTTTTCTTTACATGTCAAACTATGTGTACACTTCAGACGTAAAATGGAGCTGTGATTGTCCATACACTTGAGGAAGTACCAGAGAAGATTCCTACCTTCAGCAGCATTAATTCTACATTTTCAGACATGCCTAAGTCAAGTACCCAACTACATAGATATTTAACCCTGGAGGAGTAATAGACATATATCAAACCACTGGAGATCAAAGGATTAGGGATAAACTAACAAAATATTTATACCAATTAGGCTTAACAGTTAGAAATTAAAACATGGAGGTTTAACAAAAAACAGATAAAGCATTGGAAGTTTAATAAAAAAAATGAATGAACCATGCAGGTTCTATAGATAGAGATTGCATATGGTGCCACTGCGGTTCCATGAATAAAGAGTGGCCTATCGAGGTTAAAATATAGCCTACAGTATTAATTCATGGGAGATTCAACAGAAGATTGAACCATTTTGGTAAAATGGATAAAGGATGAATCTCTGTTTAAAACCAGAATTGCAAAATTTGTGAATCTTTTTAGTAAATGAACCTCTATATCAATAACCATGGACCATAAAACCATAGCCTAAATAAATGAGATGTACTAACGAAGATATTTCAGTTGTCCTAAACCAAGACTCGAGACTAGATTTTCAATGCAGATATTAGACACAGTATGTATGCCATCATCAAGAACATATACATGATAACAGTGCAGGTAAGAGGAAGGTGAATAAAAATGAATTGGTGTCTTCTGAGAAAACTAATAAAAATGACTTAAATTTTATCTTTAATTTATTAGAACATGATGCATCTACGATGATGCCCATTTTCCTGATTTTAAATGTCCTGAGGCAGAATATATATCAAATGTATCCAGCTCCTTATCTATAGACCCACTTCCTATTTCGTAAAAAAGGCAACAGAAGTATCCTTAGTCATATTCCTGTGGAAAAAAATCTGTCATTTAAAACCCATTTTGAAAAAAATTGAATCTTCGTAGAGACATGATTTTCTGTTTCTACCGTAAACACAGCCTCATTGAATTAAGTCTACAAAATAAACCTTTCATTATTTATGATCAAAAACTAATTCGCAAATAAACATATTGTGATGCATATTTTTTACTCTGATCAGAACTTATTCACATGGTGAATTCATCATGTCCGTCCAAAACCAAAAATTCTACTTGTCACATTTTAAACATGTTTTCCTGATTGTTTTTCTAATAGTGAATTTACAAGTAAGGCTCAGAAATTGATAGAATTAATTGACACAGCTAAGAATTCCAAAATGCAGGATATGAATGAACTACAATGTCTATAATCATTATTTCCGCTTACTCAAATTCTACTTTTTATTTTGTCAGAAACCATATCTTCAGGGCCATTGAATAACTGCCTAACTTGATCACCTTCAGGAAAACATACTTTGATTGATGATTTAGATATAAATATAACTGATATATCAGACCAATTTCATTTTTTTGTTTCGCAAAATATTGAAGTTGAAATTTGTATCCCTACAGAAAAACGTACACAGTATATTTACAGCCATTAGAAGCATAGTATTTATTTCAATGAATATTTCATTTTGTATTTGTTAAAACAGCACAAATCAGTAAATACTTTCTGCAGAATTTACACAAGACATACATGTAAATAAAAGATGTGTGACATTGAAATTCCTCTTTTATCTTCAACTCTTAAGTAATAGTTCAATTACAGCCAAATTTAACTTTTCTCTTTCAAGAACATACATATCACACACAACCTTATTGGCATGACATATGTCAAGCAAGATGCATTCATTTCTGTTTAGACCCTGTACAAATACAAACCAAAAAACCATAATTTAACCCATTCATGTCAATAGCCCCCTATTAAGGCCTGACCATTTGATATCTCTAGAAAACCATCCTTCAATTTTTTCATATAAAAAAGTGTACATCAGCCTCAAACCAACAATCCTAATTTAATCAATTTGTACTCAATTCCTAAATCATTTTCATTAGTATCATATAGCCACCTTTTAAGGGGTCTATTTTCCACAAATGGGTCAATCAATAAGCAGCCCACATTAAAGCTTGTCCTCACCCTAATTATCTACCAAATGCAAATTGCATCCTATGACATTCAGATCATATATTCTTATCCACAGAAACAAGTACACATTGTTCTGCATTTGTCACTTCTCAATAGCCTTAGTAAATCCACAAAATGAGTTTCATGCAAATCCAGAATTCTGTCTAATTTCCCAGTAAAGTCTTTTTAATAAGGGCTATCACATCAGTTTGAGAAACCATCTGGTATGGTACCTTTGGCAATGTAAAATAGTTCTCTCCTTTGAAAACTTACAGACTGGGTTCCATGGAAATTAAGACTTCCATCTAATTCCCCGATACAGTAGGCGACTACTATTAAGAGAAACCAATAGATACCTTTATCACCTAAAAATTAAGTCAATATTAAAATAATCACACTTCTACTCTCTGTAACTGTTAAGATCATTGCACCCACAACACAAGTGCTAATTGTTAAAATGTACCCACCAATCTATACAGGGCTTGACATTAAGGCCTGTCCTTTTATCTTGAGCAAGTATAATTCATCAATTATCATACTGGCAAGCACATAAAACTATTTACTCGTACCAGGGACAAGTGGAGCAAGAGAGCAATCAAGTTAATCCCTTAACTTTTGCCATTTTTACTGGGCAGGTAAAAAATTGCATTGACAGTACTATACAAGTCGCTCATCCTTCGGACAAATCAATCTGATCTTAATGTCAAGCCCTCATACAGCATTGCAGGTGTATGTACAAATCTAGGATTTAAAACCACTATGCACAGCTTACCCTCTTGACATTACACACACCTTTTGTCAAAGTGTTAGTCAAACTTAAATGAATCACTGAAATATTGAAACCCATTCATGCCATAGGTACCCCAAGAAGGCCTGGCTATTTTCATTGATATTCCAATAAAAGCACGTTCTAAGAAATGTTTGAATCACTATTGAAGTTCTCATTAATGAAGATGGCGCTTCTCAATGAGAGAGCTCCTGGCATGAATGGGTTAATCCATTTTCCTCACTCACAGCTTCCGATATAAACGGCGTACAAGAATCCTCTTTAATGCTCAAACAACTGCCAACAATCTGCCAAGCTATCTAGGATATGTAAAAGCCAACTAAATATTTATTCTACTGTTTTAATCAAAGAGAAATCCAATGTGATGTTCAGCAATGAAACAAAAATGTGAATATGGAATAAAATTAAGACCGGCAATGCTCAATTTGTACAAGAAAAACAAAACATAATACCGCCTTAATTGATGTAAAATATAGTGGCACATTATTGGCAGTTGTAATAGACGTAGTAGTAGTAGTAGTAGTAGTGGTGTAGGTAGTAGTAGTAGTAGTGGTGGTGGTAGTAGTAGTAGTAGTAGTAGTAGTAGTAGTAGTAGTAGTAGTAGATGTAGTAATAGTAATAGTAGTAGACGTAGTAGTAGTAGTAGTAGTAGTAGTAGTAGTAGTAGTAGTAGTAGTAGTAGTTAAGCCTTTGTACAGCTTGATTTCTGTCTTGCTCGCCTAAGCCTCCACCTTCATTAGAAACACTGTATCATTGAAGCTCTGGCCTTGCCAACACCTATCCACTTCACTGAAAACAAAAACAGACACAGATATATGAGATTTGGATAAATTACGACACCTAAAAATAGAGGTGAAAAAATCTTTACAATTACAAAGTAAATGTACTTAGATTCATATCACACAAACAAAATAATACTTTACTACAAGGTCAGTATTGATATTTCTATACATATGAAATAAGAATGTTTGAGATTGCAGCAAAGAAACATTGAATCCAAGTACATTTACTGCGAAAAAAGTTTATCTTTAAGAGTTTGACCTTCAAATGACCTCTAAATCATATACCGTCACTTATTCAGGCCGGCATACAGGTGTTTTTTAATACTGGAGGGATGTACTAAATATTGAAAGGGTCAATTGCTTTTACCCTCTCGGGTGCCACCAACTCTAAATTTAAGGCCCTTTTTTCAGTTTGGCTCCCTGACTAAAAAGTGAGTAGATTTCAGGTAGCACTAGCCCGAACATCTAGTGCTTAGAAGCAAAGAAAATGATTATGTAGTGAATCCTCCGAGATGTGAACACATCTGGATCAGGAAAAGTTTCAGATTAGAAGGTTTTCACAACAAAACAGGTTTTTAGATAACATATCATGAAATAGAAATACTATAAACATATGGTAACACTTTATACATATAATTCAGACATCTGAAGTTCATGTTTCAATTCTTATATGGTATTCTTTCAAAATATTGAATCATAACAATTCTTTCTATTAAAAGAATTTGACAACCCCTATTCCAGAAAAATATTTTTTTTCTAAACATATCTAATCTATTAGGAAACATTGAAGACATGGTCACTTGGAATGCGCAAGGATGGAAGAGCTTACCTGGGATGGTTGTATATTCCTCTATCTTTTTGATGTAAAGTTGGGCATTGGTTGGTAGATCAGAGAACTTGCGGCACTGTTCTGTAGAGCACTTCCAGCCGGGTAACGTCACATACTCAACCTCAACCTTGGCAAGCTCATCAACTGATGCTGCAATAAAGAGAGAAATTTATTATTGCAGGTGCAATCGAGGCCAGGGGCACATACACAAGGAGAAACCAGCCATGCTAAAGCTTCTGAATTTGGAACGATTTCTCAGACAATCAAGTAAATCCCTAGGGATTGGCACCTTTAAAATTTTACAATATGATGTCATTATTTTCATCAACTGATGCTGCAATAAAGAGAGAGGAGATTTATTGCATGTGCAATCAAGGAACCAGCAATGCTAACAATTCTCTTTGTGAAACAATTACTCAGAAAAGTAAATTATTAGGGATTGGCATGTTTGAAATTTTCGCAATATGATATGATGTCATTATTTCCTTAGCGATACAATACCTTAACGATATTTTTATTGATATGGATAACTTCCTTCACTCTGACACATCCAAGTAGCAATTAAATACATTTTCTATATATTTTGAATCTGAAAAGATACTCGATACAATTATTTTCCCCCTTGATACCGGTATTCTTTGTATTTTACCAAGTACCAGTACCTATCCCCATAAATCAATAGTTCTGAGCCACTTCGATGGCCCTTAGTGTGATAGGTTGCAGTTCAGGATCATGAGCTCAGGCATTTCAAAATACATAGCTGGTAGAAAACTTTAAGGGTGTTAACATTTGGATACAAGTGTTCATCATAGGGCTGTCATCGATACCGGCGGTATCGATGGATCGCTGGCGAAGCCCTAGCGATAATCGATACACCAGAAATGCTGGGGTATCGATTCGTTATAAGAAATAACAAAAAACAGGTTGGATACGTTGCAACCCGCCAAAACTGCCGTTACCAACCAGAAATCTTAAAAAAAAAAGGTCCAAATCCGCGAGAACTTACCCCAATTCAAAAACGGAAGTTGAATTGAGGACAGACGATCTCTGGCGCACTACTGCGCAGTTCAGTGCAATGCATTGTGGGGTCCTGTCGAGACGATGACAGGTGAAGACATCATTGGCGCTAATGGCGAGATCGCAAATTGTAGGTACTTTTTAGTTATTGTTAGGGGCAGGGATTGACGGGTAATGAAAATATAATGCTTGGTGGGCTAATTGCATATATATTAGCCGAAAACCAAGCGTACAGCAATTTTAGTGTGAATCGATAGCGAATCGAATCGAAGTGCCGTATCGGTAAAAATCTTTTCGATTATCGAATCGCTAAAAATTTGTTAGTGATGACAGCCCTAGTTCATCAAGTGCTAGATTTAAGGTAAATTGTTGGTGCTTATAACTCTATATTACCCAAATTTTTTGATGTAGATAGAGATATTTTCATATTATCCTTGGACCCTGCATGAAATAATTTCTATTGTATACTTACAGGGGAAGCTGTCCAATTTCTCTCCGTCCACTGTGTAATTTACACCGATTTTCACCTCATCAAAGCCATCCAAGATATCCAGTTTCGTCACAGCGATACTACAGAGAAAATACACCAAATAAGCAATCAAGAAGTCTTATAACCTATTCATGCTGTCAGGCACTAAAAGAGACTTTTTTTCAGTTCTTCAGAAATCATTTGCAATATTAAGGAGAAAGTACACCAAATAAGCCATCTAGGACTAAATTATAGTAATAGGCACCTTTGAAATTTTCACGGTATGATACAATGTTGATATTTCCTGAACGATATAATATCTTAATGATATATATATATATATATATATATATATATATATATATATATATATATATATATATATATATATATATATGTATATATTGGACTAATCACCATATGCCTAACACGTCATCACCTTAGATATGACTGAAGCTTAAATTGCCCTTTTTGACACACTAGGCTACTAAATGTAGTTGTTATGATTGGGTTACTAAATCTGGACGGGCAGAAATTTTGTGAATGTTGTTTTGGACAGGCATTTTTGAAATCCTGGCTAAGACCCTGATTCCAGCGCTAGATGTTGGATTACCTTGAGTATCCGTTGAGCATATGTGAGTATCTGAGCATGGGGACATCCAGCCACCCACAGCGTCTCCTCCGACCTGTAGTTACGCCAAACTCATGTCCTACCGACTGCAACGTTTCACCAATCTCCTGCAGCAAGAATACACAGCAAAATATCAGTGCAATGCATCTAAAACATCACTAATCCAACAATGTACCCATGTTAACTGAGCTGAATCAAATATTTGTACAGCAACATATCACGACAATGCATCCAAAATATGACTTATCCAACAGTCTACCATAATCAACTGAGGTGAATGAATTTACTATTTAACTTTTTGCACTGTAAAATATCAAGACAATACATCTAAAAACATCGCTAATCCAACAGTTAACCATTACTTACTGAGGTGAATGAAAGTTTTATAATCTAACTTTTTGTACAGGAAAACATCAAGACAATGCATTTAATACATCACTAATCCATCAGTATACCACAACTAACTGAGGTGAATGAAAGTTTAACTATTGAATTTTTTGTACAAGAAAATATTGACCCAATGCATCTGAAACATCACAAATCCAACAGTTAACCATTACTAACTGAGGTGAATGAAAGTTTTATAATCTAACTTTTTGTACAGGAAAACATCAAGACAATGCATCTAAAACATCACTAATTCATCAGAGTACCATTATCAACTGAGGTGAATGAAAGTTTTACTATTGAATTTTTTGTACAGGAAAATATCAAGACAATGCATCTAAAACATTGCTAACCCACCAGTGTACCACTAATAACTGAGGTGAATGAAAGATTTACAATTTAACTTTTTGTACAAGAAAATATCGACACAATGCATCTGAAACATAACAAATCCAACAGTGTACCATCATTAACTGAGGTGAATGAAAGTTTTACACTAACTTTTTGTACAGGAAAATATCGAGACAACGCATCTAAAACATTACTAATCCAACATAGTACCAAAACTAATTGAGGTAAATGGTAAATTGAGGTAAAAGTTTTACAAATTGACCCATTAATGCACTCTTGAAATCACTGCCAGGATCTTTGTCAATTATCTGAAAAAGGAATAATGTTTTTATAGGGTATTTGAAGAAGAGTTGTTTGTAGTGTTCTGATGAACATCTATCCTTAAATTCTAAAATATCACTCATTGTGTACTGCCAACAGTGCTATGAATATCTACCTTATGGGCATTTGTCATACATCCCTTAACCTGTATAAGCCTTAGATGTGCCAGTAAAACTTTTTTTTTTGCCATTTTGCCATATTTAGGATAAATCGTGACTAGTAATTTGTCCACATACAACCCCCTCTACCCAAAACATTCACTTACGTTTAACTGTTCTGTTGGGAAAGGCCCGGTGCCCACCCTGGTGGTGTAAGCCTTCACTACACCATACACCTCCCCAATAATGGAGGCAGGAACACCAAGACCTGTACAAACACCTCCGATCATACAGTTCGACGACGTCACGTTGGGGTAGGTGCCTGCAAAAACAACACAATAGGATTTTGTAAAAGAGAAAAAATGGGTACTTTCTTATGCTTATAAATCCTCAATATACAAATGTAACTCAAAATCTGCAGAAAAGATCACTTATACTAAATATAAGTAACAATTACGTCAGCAAATGTGTTTGATTTTCTGTCATAGTTAATGATTCTCATAAACTCAGGCTTCCTAAGTTCCTACGCCATTTACAAATGGCAAGTCATGGTTTAGCCTTAGTATGGCAGATAATGTGATGCCTGATGATACAAATTTCAAAATTAAGCTGTAAATCAGGATTTTTTTTTTAGAGATTGTCAGTGGAGCGATTGTCATCACAAGCTTCATGATATGAAGTATGGCTGATTTTGTGTTGTTTTCCTTTCTTTAAGGATGTTTCACATTTTTAACAGCGTGCATCAAAGAGCAAACGGATAGAAGGAATTGGTCTCCGTGATATTGAGCGCAATGGTACTCACCAAAATCAATGTCCAGCATAGTTGCGTTGGCACCCTCCACGAGGATATTTTTGTTTCCACTCCTTAAGGCCTTGTGCAGGTAGAGTACAGTGTCTGTGACAAGTGGGCGGATTTTCTCACGGAACTCCTGTGAGCAGAGAGAAGAGAAATAAATTAAAATAAATATTTGGATTATACAGTCCCATGTTACACTATGCTCACATTCCCCTCACATTCATTTCCGAGCAGACCTCGTCATTACTGCATGATTACGGAAGCTTTCCAAGCTTAACCCATTCATGCCTGGATATCTACTTGACCAGTGTCGTCTGGACTGGCCACACTTTTTCAAATAATTTTGGAATGAAGCATAAATTCACAAAATATTCGAAAGAATGTAGTAGATGGACTTCTGATGAACAATTCTCCTTCAAATATCTTTTTCAAATATTGCTTTTGTTAGAGAAATACACGTATCACCAAAATTGTCAAACAGTTTTGAACGCTGGAAGCATGAATGGGTTACAATGATATTCGTCTCCGTTGGTGATGGCAGGAAGTATTTTCAAGAGCTTTCAAGCAACCAACGGACAAGTAATGTGCATAAGATTAACAACTCGTTAGATTAGATTTAGATTACACGAAGGTTCGTAAAAGATTCTATTCGGTGCCTTTGTGGCTCCTGTTCTGAAAATCTTGTATAAATGTAAACAAGCATTCTTTCTGGGCCTATGAATTTTCCTAGTCATTCAAAGTACTCTTCACACATATATGTATGTGTGTATATATATATATACAGGTGAACTTGGATATGACGGACCACTGTACGACGGACTTTTGGCTATGACGGACGATATGCTTGGTCCCAGTCCCATGCATATTAACTACGTGTATTTTACCATGCATAGGACGGATTCCGTATGACGGAACTCGGCTACCACGGACCAATATCACGGCACACACGATGCTATTTACTATGTAATTAGCATTGTGTATGACGGACAAACATGTGTCTAGCAGTCGGCTTATTCTCGCCGAGACTAACACATGTGCTGAGTTACGTTCGGCCAGACAGAACTCAGTTCACATTGTCTGGTATTTCTCAGCAGACAAATAAATGTATAATAAAAGTCCAGCCAGGCATATTCTTTCGCTGTTTTGACTTTTATTTATAGATCAACTGAGGTCCCCAATGCAATTAAATACACAATTGCATATGACAGACTAAGTCCATCATATGCATATGACGGATTTTGCATATGACGGACCAATTTTCCTGGTCCCACTGAGTCCGTCATATCCAAGTTCACCTGTATATATAAATATATATACAGGGGTCCAGTTACACACTAGCCCGATAGCCCGAGGCTACAGAAAATTGTTTCGGGCTATAAGAATATTTGTCTTTGTAGCCCGGCTGGCTATAAGAAAAAATCGACATTTTTAGGTCATGCTCAGAGTAATAACAATACTATAAGCAGTGTTTGTATATATATATATATGTGTGTGTGTGTGTGTGTGTGTGTGTGTGTGTGTGTGTGTGTGTGTGTGTGTGTAATTTAGTTTGACCGAGGCACCTCCTTTTTGTTTTGTTTTTTAATGGGACTATAAAACTATAAAAAGTTTTGGGAACCTATAGCCCGGCGGTCTTCCTCAGTTTCTTGCTGTAGCCTGACCCCTGATATATATATATATATATATATATATATATATATATATATATATATACAGGGCACAACGTTAACTTTTGCAGCGACTTGCCCTGTAGGGCAAGTGAGATTTAATGTTCACTTGCCCTACTCCAACTTTCACTTGCCCTTGAACAATTGTATGTTTTATAATATTTCATTTAAAACCAAGTAGAACATGGTTCTGGCATGTGAAAGCATATTTTCTAGGACAAGCTTGGATGGCAGACCACGAAACTTGCACACATTCTCAAAAGTAAACCTGAAATATACAAAGCGTACTTTCCCAGTGGGGCAAGCAAGATGCATTTTTCACTTGCGCCACAGCTATAATTTACAAATTCTACTTGCCCGGGGCAATGGGGCAAGCACCAATGTCGAGCCCTGATATATATATATATATAAAACAATGAACTAGTAGTATCTTCATTTGAATATACTAATTTGCAAGTCAATCAAAACTTTTCGTTGATGATTATACCTACCTTATATCTCTCCAGCTCAGCATCGACATCCATGTTCAGGTCTGGGTACATGGCTTTAAACGTCTCATATAGATACCTGAACCTGGAACAAAGAGAGTACATATCTTGTCAGTTACAATAACTCAATATTCAACTAATCAAATAAACTAATGATTTGTCTGATAGTAATTAGTAAAATATTCAACTAATCACAATCAATCTGATATTGATTAATAAAAATATTTCACCCATTTTCCCAGTGCACACATGGTCTGATTACTTTGAACAACCCCAATGAATAGTTAATAATTAAATTTGAAAAACACTTTCTCAAAATTATATATATATATATATATATATATATATATATATATATATATATATATATATATATATATATATATATATATATACATATACACACACACACATATATACATATGTATGTGTGTGACCATGTGTGGCGTGTGCGCCCAAGATGTGAATGTGTTAAACCTTGTATACCTTTAAACACACGTTTTCTATGGACAAAATAAGAAATCTACATATTTATGCCCATTGAACTTACAGCACTCAGCCACTAGCTTAACATGGCTAAGGTGTTTGTCAAAACCCTAACAAACATCCCCCACCAACCATTCCATAATTTCACTTCTGCATGCAAATGGTCAACTTGTGATGTAGCTTTTCCAAACAATTTGCCTTGTAAGTATGAAAAGTTGTTAAAATTTTTCATTTGCCTTAGCGAATTTACTAGTTTCCATATATAATTCTTTAAATATTGTTTTTAGGAACTTAAATGTAAACATTATTGATGACAGCAGTTATCTGAGAACATAATTTCCTGTTTATTTCTAATACCGGATTCATGTCTTGGACTTAAAAAGAGTTATACCTTCCAATTAACCTTCTCTTCTTCACCGCAAATTATCAAAAAAAAATCTTATGAGAAATTATCTAATGAGAGTACCTTAGTATTTTAGGGCTGTGGAAAATGACTCTTTTATGTTGATTGTTTAAAATATATATATTTTTTATTGTTTAGCTTTATACATATACATGCACATATGTAAATAAATAAATAAATGAATAATCACATATATATATATATATATATATATATATATATATACATATATATATATATATATGTAATGTTCATTGAATATTATTGCATAACGGTTCCTTATACACCCTACACCTCTTTATTTTAGTCAAATTAGTTAAACACATATGATGCTACCAGAGTTTCAATTATATAAAAATAAAGTTTATCAAATGCCAACACAGTCATGCCTGATGCATACAAAACACGGCGATTAATATCGTTTTGACTTAAGCGTTCACATGATAGAGATGAAAATATTTGATAAAGAAATGTCCCTAAGAAACTAATCAACCCTTCTTCAATTATTCTAGGAGTTTATGCTAACATCCTAAGTTATTTTTAAAATGGATAGGACAGGAATGGGCTAACTAATTAACAGAATAGTTTTCAAGGGGTGTGAGAGAAAGGGTAACCAAACCAAAGGGCTCTCATCTTCACAAAACCAGCTTCATTTTCGATGCACGTACTTTTCGGAGAATTTGCTGTAATCTCCCAGCAGATCACAAACTCTGATGCCGTTACGCGTTGCCTGAAACACAAGATATCATTGTCACAATGTGGCCAGCGCCAATCACAGGAATCGATACAGAAATCACCGACAATACAACATTCCTCAACACTATCATGAGATCATGAGGGCAGATACAGACAACATGAAACAGTACAATACCAATATGGCTGATTTTGTGTAGTTTTCCATCTTTAAGGATGTGTCTCATTCTTAGCAGTTTCCATCATATAGCTAAGTAATAGGAGGGAAGGAAGGAATTGGTTTTTACATCATTTGAAATAGCTTGGGTCATATTGTAAAGGGAAGGAAATCGTATTACATTGCATTCAACAGCTTGGGTCCTGTTGCAAAGGTATAGAAGGAAGGAATTGGTCTTTACGTCGCATTCAACAGCATAAGTTATATAATATGGCGAAGGGAAAGAAGGAAGGAATTGGTTTTAATGTGGCTTTCAACAGCTTGCATCCTATGGCAAAGGGAGAGAAGGAATTGTTTTATGTGACTTTCCACAGCTTGCATCATATGGCAAAGGGAAAGAAGGATTTTTTTTGTGGCTTTCAACAGTTTGCATCATATGACAAAGGGAGAGAAGGAATTATTTTTATGTGACTTTCCACAGCTTGCATCATATAGCAAAGGGAAAGAAGGATTTTTTTGTGGCTTTCAACAGCTTGCATCATATGACAAAGGGAGAGAAGGAAGGAATTGGTTTATATGTGACTTTCAACAGCTTGCATCCATTGGATAGCTCTCGCTGAGTACTCTCACATGAGTACCAATGTGCCAGGGTTTCTGTCATTTTTTGCATTATTTTGTATTGGCAAAATTAGCTGCCAGCAGCACAAGGGTTAAGGATTTACATCCCTTTCATCAGCTTAGGCCATCAACCGATGAAACGGGACAGGATATCCCATCCACAATTATATATGGCTATAATTTACACTATTTAGTAGTGTTCAGAGTAGTTCTGTTTTTCAGCGTGATAAATTGCTCAGAATTCTGATTGATTACAATAGATTATAGTAGGTGTTAAGAACCAAAATGTTTGGTGCTGGAACTGTAACAAGTAAGCATTTGAAAAGTTATCAAGAATAAGAAATGTTTCTATGGGGTTATTGTCTTTGAAGTAGAATATTACTTTTTGAGCAATAATCTTTTTGCATTGGTTTTTCTTTTTCCATAACTGATTTCCTATTGATTGTGGAAAAGGGATTCATCAATCAATTATACCATTAATCTTCACAACGCTAGATTACTAGTCTGTTTCAATAGTTTTTTACTTCAATACATACTTTAGCCTAGGCCAAAGCATACCCTGGGTATAACCTAGCCTAGGCTGTTTAGAATCAGGGAACAGTGGCTATCTACAATTGTTCGCACAATTTTGCTTCTTAATTCACAGGAGTGATATTAAGTGATAAGAAAATATGGTTTGCACAAAATGGTATTGGTATGTTACCGAAACCATGTGTTCAATATCTACCCTTTATGACCAGCTATCTAAGATGCAAAATGCAAATACATGTAGTTCAATATTTCGATAGCAGACGGTAAGTATTGTGATTTGACATACCTTTGATGCATAGGTGGGACCAATTCCTTTCTTTGTTGTGCCTATACTGGAAAGAGAAAACAAACACGCTACTAGAAGACAGGGCTTTCACACATTCAACAAAAAAATGAATAAATAACCAGGGCATGTAAAGACTTTTTTCATCCACAACCATTATTGTTAACAATTAACAAATGTACACACCCACTCCCAAGACAATATATGAGAATATGCCTTTTTATCAATCAAGTAAATACATTTTCATGGTGTTAATCTGAATATATCACCATCTCTCTTGAAAAATAGGACGCGAAAATTTTTCACAAATGCTAATTTCGACCACCCACTTTCAGAATCGATTACGCTGATCTCCTGGCATGAACGGGTAAAAGGCTCTAAGGCAGGAATCCAAGATCAATCAACGAGCAACTTCCCCTCCATCTCCACATCTCTTGTTCTCGCGAGAGAGCCAGCTCGGGGGAGTAATAACGAGCCGGACTGAGTGCTTTAAGGCCCGTCCCTGAGGAGCAATCACGATTCCCCACAAGGCAGAAAAACAATAATTACGCCAAGCAACGGAAGCAATTCACAGAGAGAGACAGGGAGTCCACACTCGAGCAATGAATTAATTAATGCGCTGATCCCAGGTAGGTAGGTAGGTGCAGTTTGCAGCAGCAACTCACGATACGAGTATGGTACCGCTAGTTGCGAGAAAAATCCATCAGGAATAAGGCAGTGGTTATTGATAATTATGGGAATCCATCAATTGTGGCCGAAATTCGGTGGAGCACTTCCCTAACATTTTGACCATGTTTTGAGTTTGCAAGTTCTATACCTATCTGAATACAAATGCAGAGAACCTGAGAAAAAACAAAAATGTTGTGCAGTGCTCATATCTCAGGCTTCATCCCTCACAATTCATAACATATTGTCAAGAAAGGGTCAGTGTATTTAGCCTAAGTTTGACTTGCAGTGTTTGAAATGGACCGTGCTCAAAGCTTGTTTTTTCTGAGTGAGCAGAATGTTTGCTCAAGTGGTCAGTAGACTAAGCTCCATGGCAAACCATTACTTGAGCTTTTCAGTGCTCAGCACATCCAGGGCTGGTGATGACGCCGTCCAGACACCCTTTTGACAAAAAGTCAAGTGAAATGGAACTATGGATGCAGATGTGTGAAACACCTGCGTCAAAGTGGGATGCACAAAATGCGCAATAGAACAGCCAGCACAGGCTGGGTAAGGAAATCTACCCATAACCCTGTTACCCCTTATGTGACATCCTCTTCTTCAGGCTGACCACAATATACTCAGATTTCAACCATAGATTTACTCACCAACATAAGGTATAATATCCTTATAAAATTTCATGGAAATAATACTGAGGTGAAAATAATTCAATTATATGCTTAAAATGAACATATATATCTGACATTTTGCCAACCTTGGTCCAGTGGTCTTATGGTTCACCATTGTTATTGTCACCGGAGCCAGATAAGAAATAGATGAAAACAACCTACACGTTCAAGGATATTTCATTACATGAATTTTACCCAGAATTGCCAAAGGTTGTCAGAGTTCACTTAACGGGGCTGTGTTATTTACCTTTTGTTGCCACGCTTCTGTTCCTGTAGACCATCAACAGCTTGGTGCATGTCAAACACTGAAAGGAAAGGAAAAAAAAGTAATAAAAACATTTGTAAGGCCAAAGAAATGACTTTGTTATTCATAAAATGTAATGAGATTCATCATTCATGTATAGGCAACAAATCAATGCATGACCAAATGAGTAATAAAATAAATAAATAAATGAATAGATAGACAACAATCATCCAATTTTCTAGGTGCAAATGCAGGTCAGATTTCTTTGTCATAAAATTCAGAAGAAAATTACAAAAGGGGGCATAGAAAAAAAAGGGAGTTACATAACATGAACATCCATTCATTTTCTACAAAACCGTAATGTAAAGCCCTGCAAGGAAATAAAAGGGTTTACAGTAAAAAATATCAAGGGATAATAGCTAGCACATGTATTTTCACTCACTTCTAAAAAACCTCTATGTCAAACCCTAGGTAGAAATTAAGGGATAATAGCATATGTCAGTATTTCTATGCATCTCCCCAAACCTTTACTATCGAGCCCCGAAACAGAAGCCAATAGGCTCTTAACCTTTATAACCACAACTTGACCCCTACAAGCAAATCAAATCAATGGTACTACGCAGGAAAAACATCTTATCAATATTGATTGCAAAGGTTAATGCCAAGTGTTCTTGTTACCATGCTTGAAGGTGATAACAACACGCTTGGCAAATAGTCAGGTACTTAATACATTCATTCCTCGCAGCCACAAAAGGCCTTACCAATTTGGTAACATCTCTTCAACAAAATTACCTTCATTTAAGAATGATTGAATGGAAAGTATGCAGAAGAACAAGACTTTCTATCATGAAGGGGGGGGGGGGGGGGGGGGGGGGAGCAGTATATAATAAACTTATTCCTCACGGTCACCTCAAACATAATTTTCAATTTTTGAAATATCATTCCACCTCGGCAACTTTTGAAATATTCAGGGGAAAATTTGTGATCATGACTAACAACTTTACTTTAAAGTTGAAACATTTTGCCAATAAATGCTTTTATGTTATTTTCAAAAATATCATAACAAAAGCAATAACTAGAAAATATTTGAATGAAGAAGGTTGGTTAGAAAGGAACCCAAAACTCTCTTTTAAGTACCGTTCCAGTTTGTTTCATTCCGTGGTTATTTTCAAAAGTACCAAAACTCCAGACAACAGTTGTGAAGATCTTCAGGCATATATTGAAGCCTGAAGCACACGCATGGTCTGACACACATGGAAATGCCCTGCTGTCAAAACAATATTGGGTCTAAAATGTTTTTGTTTCCTGTAACGATCCGAAAAAAATAAGGTAGGTAGGTAAAATATGAAAGTATAGGTAGGTTTCATGGCAGTTGTAGTTATAATGCAGTGTTCTAATCCTATATTCATGTTCATTAGGAGTTGGGAAATACTTAAGGGTCACACTTTTTTGAGTAGGGTCATGTTTTGTTAGGGTCATGTTTAATACAGGAAGCAAACAATTTTTTAAGGTTTAGAAGGAATATTTCAATGAAAGTTGTAACTGCTGTTGGGTTAACAGTAACAGCCCTGTTGAATTTTTATTCTCTCAAACATCACTCTTTTTGATGAACTATGTTCAGTTGCCAGATGCAGATGTGTGCGAGTTAGCAAAAAGCCAGTCATCATTTCTCTTGGTGGTGTTGTGTCCTGCTGGGAGTTCACGGCTACATAAACCACCTGTCAAGCAGCTAGAATGCTGTGGTTTAGCACCATGGCACCGACTATAAAAAGGTCACAGTTAACCCAGGTCACAGGCAAAGCACCCCACAACTCACTGTCAATAACAACCTCAGTGTTGTGACCAACAAAAAACAACAAGACAAGACATTGTTGATATTGTATCGAGTAGAGAACCCGTACAAACCCTACTCAATATTGATATCTGCTGCAGTGATAAAAGCCTTGTGACCTTGAAGCTGTTTTACCCTTTCACCCCACAACTCACTGTCAATAACAACCTCAGTGGTGTGACCAACAAAAACAAAACAATCAAGACATTGTTGGTATTGTATCGAGTAACGCTACATGTCCCTAATCAATATTGATATGATATCTGCTGCAGTGATAAGTCTTGTGACCTTGAAGCTGTGTTACCCTTTCACCCCTAACTCACTGTCAATAACAACCCCAGTCTAGTGACCAATAAAAAACAACAATCAAGGCATTGTTGGTATTGTATCGAGTACCGCTACATGTCCCTAATCAATATTGATATGATATCTGCTGCAGTGATAAGTCTTGTGACCTTGAAGCTGTGTTACCTTTTCACCCATAACTCACTGTCAATAACAACCCCAGTGTGACCAACAAAAAACAACAATCAAGACATTGTTGATATTGTATTGAGTTCCACTACAAATCCCCACTCAATATTGATATGATATCTGCTGCAGTGATAAGCCTTGTGACCTAACAGCTGTGTTACCCTTTCACCCCTTAACTCACTCTCAATAACAACCCGAGTGTTGTGACCAACAAAAACAACAAGACAAGACATTGTTGATACTGTATAGAGTAGAGAACCGCTACAAACCATACTCAATAATGATATGATATCTGCTGCAGCGTTAAAAGCCTTGTGGCCTTGAAGCTGCTTTACCCTTTCACCCCACAACTCACTGTCAATAACAACCTCAGTGGTGTGACCAACAAAAACAACAATACAAGACATTGTTGGTATTGTATCGAGTACCGCTACATGTCCCTAAGTCAATAATGATATGATATCTGCTGCAGTGATAAGCCTTGTGACCTAACAGCTGTGTAACCCTTTCACCCCTAACTCACTATCAATAACAACCTCAGTGTAGGCCCCACGCACACACAAAAAAACTACATAGTCATTAGTTGTTTGGGATGACTACTGGTATTCATGACTGTATTTTCAAGTTAACCTCTCAATATTGATAAGATATCTGCCTTATATGCTGCAGCTATAAGAATGCCCTCTGACCCTAAAGCTGTATTAACCCTCTCACGCCTGGAATGTACACTTGTTCTGATTCTGATGGAGTTATCGTGGTGGCAAATAGCAATAGAAATATTTGTCTGAATATTGTCACTGTAGGGTTAAGCAATTTCTCTCCAAATATTCTAACAATTTGACTTTGATATATTCAATTTTGATATAATATATATTTGCTATATTCAAAGTTGTCAGACCATGTTTGTGAACTCCTGATGCGAATGGGCCATTACATGGTCAATTGTTTTTGTTATCAATAGGACAGTTGTATTTTATGACACCTCTTCTCAAGTTAATCACTGAATATATAAATTAATATCTACAATAGCTAAATAATGTCTTCTGACTTTAAAACTGTGCCAAGTTCTACTGCTTTTGTCACCTACGGAACTAATTTCTCTGATTTATTTATCTATCAAACAATACTTGTAATGCAAAAACAAAACAACTATACAAGATACTATTTCTGTGTCTGTCAACTTTTCAGGCCTCCATTTTGCAAGTTTCCCTCTCTATGGACTTGTTACTTGCTAGAGCTTAAAAGATCCATCGTGACCTTGAAGCTATGTCAAGTTTTTTTTTTCTGTTGGGACAAATTTTGTAGTTTATATCCTTAATCCCACATCTTTACCCCACTTGATGAAATTGATGGGGCCGTGAGGGCTCACTTGGGGGCTGCAAGCATGGAAGGGTTAATGCTAATCTATATTTGATGATGGATTTCTATCCAGATTAAATCCATGCCTGTCATTCCAAGCATAACACACAAGGCACATTAAGGCAAGGGAAAAGGTTTAACCCATCCATGCCTGTAGCTGCCAATAAATACCCTTCAAATATCAGGGATAATGCTCTCAACAATTCGTTTTTTTTTAATACAATATATGAAGGAGAAATGCTAGTCAATATCAAATCTACCTACACCTCTCTCAATGTCTCAGATTTCTAAAACTCAGCCCATTTGCATCAGAAGTGCACACAGAATCTGGCAGCTCATAACACATCAACTAGAGTGATATTTAACCGATTCATGCTTAGGCTTCCATATGAATAATTTTCTTCTGTATCTATGATGCTTTTGAAGATAACTTAAGGATAAAGCATATACCAGGACTATATTTGAAGGAGAGTAGTAGGTAGAGTTGTAAAGAATAATTCTCCTCCAATTATTTTCCAAAAGCTTCATTTGTAAGAAAGATATTACCAAAATAACTAGACCTTTTTTGCCTGCCACGTAAATCAACGGGTTAAAGTAAAAGGATTAAAGAGAAATAGTTATATCTTAAAGAAACCACAACTTCTGTCTATTTTTTTTCTTCAAAACTTTGCTTTGTTATCATGATATTTCCATGTGTCAGACCTTGGGTACACTCCAGATGTGAATGGGTTAAAAACCCATTATGGCTTACAGCGGCCAAAACAGCCCAACAATTTTGATAAAATTGTGCGAGTAAAATCATAGTTGACAAAGAAATGATAATCATAACACTACCAATAACTCTCCTTAAAGTATTTGTTAAAAGGATTCTCAAATTCACAGTTATTGCTACGAGTGCCATAGACCGACACAAACAATATCTACAGGAACTCCTCAAGCATGAATGGGTTACACACTAGCAACAGGAAGTCTCCAGACCCAAGAAGAAGCTTCTAGAAGATCCAAGTATAGAGGGCGCCAGGAGTCCCCCCTCGGCGGCGGTGAAGAGGTGTGATATTTATAGCAGGCTTTGACATCTGATCCTCACAAAGGCCACCATATTGGGGGAAGTAACCTTCTGCCTAGCCCCACTCCACTACATATAGAATCCTGCTGCCTTGTAAATAACTGCCAGAGGACTAACACACAGTTAGGTCCACCCAGTGAAGTATCCCCATGAAAAGCATTGGTTTAACACTTTCATGCCTGGAAATTTCCCTGACCAGTGTTCAACATTCCCAGGGGCCGGGGGGCATATAGATTTTGCTGTGGGCCCCTAAATTTCTCAGGCTAGGGGCCCAAAATAGTATGTATAATAACCAGAAATCCTGATTTTGACCACTAATTGTTATCAAAACATCTTTTAGGGTCCCTAGCCTAAAATCTAAGTGTCAGACCCTGCTGACAAGTGTCATCTAGAGCTGTGATGATTATAACACACAAGTTGGCATCAATAGCCATAAAAATATTCAAGAGAAGATTTAATTAGGAGTTCCGTTTTGATCAACATTTCTCATTCAAGTATTTTCTATAAATTGCTCTGGTCATAAAGCTACAAGACATGACAGAAGTGGAAAGGTGTTTGCTGTTATACTTGTACCAATCCTCAATCTTCAATTTAATTCATGTCAACAAGTTAGCGATACAGGGTATCGAATAGCATTGATTACAGTTCTACTAACCACAGACTTGTCCATTTTGACCAGATGGAGGATTCCTCCAATATCACTACCAGGGTTCAACATGGAAAATACCAGGCATTCCCCTTCAGGGTCTTAGCCAGGAATTAGAAAATGGGTGCCTAAAATTGGCCATTGTAAAATCTTTGGGTGTCCAAATTTTTAAGGGGGACCACAATATATTTAGATTTCAACCATTAACATGTCTGTATTTATCAAAATAAGGCATGATATCCTTACACAAGATCATGGAAATGATATGACAATGAAATAATTCAATTATATGCTTGAGATTGACATTTAAAGAAATTCCTCACAAAAGAATTTGGGTGTCCTGAGGGGTGTTTTTTAAGGGTTTGGGTGTCCAAAAAGACACCCAGACGCCCTGCTGGCTAAGACCATGCCCCTCATTAATTGCCAAAATAGATCAAATCTGTGACCTACCCATATCATCCATTGATTACATGAAAAAGAATGCAGATATCATCTCTAATATAATCCAGATGAGCAGAGGCAGAGCAGGACTTTGACACTTCTTCACTTGATGATATTTTGATTTCATCTAGCTCCTTCGGGCTACTCACAAGTAGAATTTACTAGCCCTGACCTTCAATAGCTAGCCCCTGGCTATCGGGCTAGCCTGATGTCGAGCCCTGACTACATGGCAGGAATTGAGGGAGCAGTTCTGTAGATCTATATACAGTATTGATCCTTGGTGCCTACAGCGAGACAGCAGGGAACACCCAGGAGATGCCATCATTAACACAGTCACGTTCAGATTTTGCTTTGAAAAATGTCGTCTGGACCTTAGTTTCTTTTGGCAATAACTTGAGATCAAAGCTTTTATTGACAAAATATTTGAAGAGGAATTGTAAATTTAGCACTATGTAACATTCCTCTTTCAAATATATTCCAAAAGGTGTTTCTCTTTGAGAGATATTATTGAAATAGTCATGTTGCTTTAAGCTGCTTTAAGGATAAATTGGTTAATCTATTCTTGCCCATAGGGGCCATAACAACACTGTATCGAATTCAACATCATGAACTAAGCAGAATAAAAACCTGAACTAAAACTACCAATACTGAGGCTACTTTCATCCAAAGCACAAGGACCTAAAGATTTTTGAAAACCATCTAAACCCTGTCATGTTGATATTCATTGAATGGAGTATCCTAAGATGAGTACCCATGTGCAAGGGTTTTGGTCATTTTAAAGTGTGTGTTGTTGTTTTTGCATCATTGTGTATTGGCCAATTAGCTACCAGCAGCAGAAGGGTTAAATATTCTCCATGATAATAACTGTTTTGCCTGGTGGTCACACAAGCCCCTAACATAATATCAGGGAGCTCAGAGCAATTTCAGTAGCAGAAGCCCCTCCAGTCATTAAGTGCTCTCAGTCTGATAATTTAGACGAAATCTTTCGGACAAAAGCACGATTGGGAAATGTTAATATTTCATTCTTTATTCCCAAGATATTGCCATAAGTAACATAGATCCGGATATAAATTTAAAGGGGAAATCTGAAGCCTGAATGGGTTAAACATAAGCACTTTAACCACCTTGTTGATGAATCACTTGGGAGTTCCCCTACAATGGGATTGCCATGTTTAATTGCTACTTACTATCTAAACATGGGGTTAGTCAGTACATCACTCATCTGGCAATAGTTGGGAGTTCATCAAGATCATTTTGCAGAGACCCCAGAAGGCTGGACTATTTTGAAATATTGTTCCGGATAGATTTTTGTGATTTCACATCAACAAAAAGCTGACCTGGTATATTTGTTAACCCATTCCATGCCTGAAAATCTTCTTGATGAGTGCAGTCTGGACCTGTCACACTTTTGTAAATAACTATGGAATGAAGCATCACTTCTTACTATCTCTTGGGTTTCTTGTCTCCTAAGTTTTGCAATCTTATGCCACCCCCCCCCCCCCCCCAAAAAAAAAAAAACACGCAAATTAATAGCTTGTTTGACTTGCCTGGTCTGAACTTTTGGGCAATGGGCTGTGTAGCACTGCCCTAAATTTAGAAACATCAGAGGCCCAGGGCAAATCTAAGGCCCTATTAATGCCCTTGTAACTCCCTCTACCCCCTGCACTAGTATGTAAACATTGAAAGAAGAATGAGAGATCTTCATGGGCCAAGCAGCGCACCAAGAATTCTCTCCCTCCCCAGGCATGACACTGCGAGGACCAGAATAGACATCATCACATGCCTTTGGTGTTCCCCTTTAGATTTGTTTATATTTACACTGGGCCCGCTGTGTTGACATGCAGCAACATACAAGCACATGGCCAGCTAATTATAAATAGAGACACAGTGGCAAGTTTACCTACCCTCCAGAGCAGGTCCAGCTAGGGCGAGGAGGGGAGGGAGGGATGGTTCAGCTTTGTCACTTTCAATAGCTTAGATCATATCACGAAGAGATGGAAACCTGAAAGAATTTCCTTCTCTTTAGGAATGGTCTCAAGGTCTTTCAGTTGAGGCACCATTACAACAGCACTACACGACACAGCACAGTTATAAAGCAACCAGGCCAGCCTGTGTGTGAGGATACAGCCAAGACTTGAACCTGCATCCACATGCTTGGCATCCAGGCATCCTAACCACTACATCATGGTAGATCCTCTCCACTACTGGCAATGATGGTAAAGCTTCCAGGAGAAAACAGTCTGAAGGCCGAGAGATGCTGGTAAACTTCCAAAAATTAACCCAGTCTTTTTTATATAAATTTGTGGTGATAAAAAAGCTAGAGGAACTATTGTAAAGAGAAAGGATTTTCTTCTTAGTTTCGAGTTTCTATCTTGTACATGCCTATTTAGAGCTATCATACTGTTGAGATAATGTCGGAATAAAACTCAAAAACTCAATATATTTGGATGAGAGTTGTCGGTTGGGTTATGATAAGAAAAATTACCTTGTATATTTTCTAATTGTGCAAAAAATTTATTATTTATTTTTTACTTTCCGGGAATGCAAGTATTTAGGAAAAATAGAGAGAGAAATGGATTTTAGATTCTTTTCTATATACCTCCCTCTCAACACATAGTACAGTAGCCAGCCACCCATTTTTGGGATTCAGGTTAACCCGAGAGCTAGAAAATTTCCTTTGGTATCATGTTTTAGGCCCACACTTGGGGCATACCGCCAGGGTGGATGTAGACTTCAGAAGTGGTGCACATCTTTTTTATGGGGTCATGTCTTAGACACCCCAATATGTGTAAAAAGGCCCCAAAATGGTCAAAATAATAGGTATAGGGGTAAGAAAGGCACCCCAAAACACTCATAACTCAGCTTAAACCAATCATAGGGATGAGTGTTTGGTATCAAAAAGTTGGTATGAATGAGAAGTATCTTTTGAAATAGTAAATACATGACTAACTCCATCCCATGATATAATAAAGGTCATTCAAGGTCAAAATGGTTGCCAAATCAAGAATCTGGGATTTTCCGCTATTCTATAGTTTCCGTTTATAAACTTCTCAGTTTTTTTGAGGATATGTATTTCTTATTTGTAGCCCCTTTTTCTGAAGGAATGTCTTTTAATGGAATTGTTGAACATTTTAGAAAGTTCATTGACTAGAGTTTTAAGTCCAATTTCGAGCTGTAAGGTACAAAGTAGGGTACCAAGCCCACCTGGAGACCCCAAAAAGTGCCTAAAATGGTAAAAATTTGAAAATCAAATTGACTTTATCTTAAGTTTTATAAGTAGGAAGGGAGCAGATGATGTACCAAAACATCAAGTTTAATTTTCTCCTCAATCTGGAAGATTATGGAAAAATAATATTGAAATTAAGGGGTTGTTGAAGGTCAAATAAAGGTCAAAATGTTATTTTTCCTCTAAAAATTTCAAATTTTGATCAAGAAATTTTGATGAAGTAGTTGTGTTTTGTCATTATTTTATTTCCAAACCAAGTTACCACAATGATTGATGGATAAATAATCTCAAATGTAGTCCAACAAATCATTTTTTACCATTTACTGGTGAAAATGAAGTAGTTTTAAGTCAATATGGAGGTGTGGAAGGTGGCATTTGGCTATTCCATGCTTATAATAAGTGTTTACGAATGTGTTGTGAGTAGGTGCTAGTATGGGACCACTGTTTAGGTCATAAAAGCTGTGAGCACCAAACAATATAGGCATTGTTTGGTATCAATTTTTTTGTTGTAAGACAGTCTTTCCGTTCCATGCAACCAACCAAGGATAGGGTCTATTGTTGCGATACTAGAGGTCATTCAAGGTCAAACTAACCCCAATTTCATAATTTGAGGCATTTTGTCTTTGAATTTTCCATTAAACAGCTTATCATATTCTCCTAGAATACATATTTTATCCTGAAAATATTTTTAGGTGAAAAATAATTTTTAAAAAGGATTCTGAGACACCTTTAGGTCATTTCAAGAGAAAGTCTGGACCAATTTGGAATATTTAGGGACCAAAATTACAAAATGCCTGGTTACGGGTGCACTCACATATTTGAGGGAAGCAGCAGAAAGTTGACATAACAGATCGAGTCATATCTTATGGTATGTCAGTTTGCATTTTAAATAGGGAGAATAAGCCTTTTAACTTGCGACATTACTTGCCTATTGTGTTTGTCATGTAAGATTATAAAGGCAGTGTAAAATATCTCTGAGATCAAAGGAAAAAATGAAGGTCAAATAAAGGTCAAAACATCATTTTTTCTCTAAAAAATCATATTTTGATGAAGAAATTTTGATTGAGTAGTTTGTGTTTTGTTATTACATAATATCCTAACCACATAACCACAATGATTGACAGACAAGATACCTTAAATATGTTTTAGCAAAACATTTCCACCCTTTACCTGTAAAAATGAAGAAGTTTTAAGTCAATATAGAGGTGTTGAAGGTGGCATAATTCTATGCTTATAATAAGTGTTTACGAAAGGGTTGTGAGAATGTGCTAGTATGGGACCACTGTTTAGGTCATAAAAGTTGTGAGCTTTAAACATTATAGGCATTGTTTGGTACCTAAATGTTTGTTGTAAGACAATCCTTCCATTCCATGCAACCAACCTAGGGTAGGGTCTATTATTGTGATACTAGAGGTCGTTTAAGGTCAAACTAACCCCAATGTCATGATATAAGGCATTTTGTCTTTGGATTTTCCACTTAGCAGCTTATCAAATTCTTCTAGAATACATATTTTCTCCTGGAAATATTTTTAGGTGAGAAATATTTCTGAAAAATGATTCTGAGACATTTTCAGGTCATTTCAAGAGAAAGTTGGAACCAATCTTGAATATATAGGGGCCAAAATGACAAAATGCCTGATTACAGGTGCACTCAAATATTTAAGTGAAGCAGCAGAAAGTTGACATAACGGATAGAGACTCATATCTTATGGTATGTCAGCTTTCATTTTTAATGGGGAGAATAAGTCTTTTAACTAGCATATTGTGTTTTTATGTAAGATTATAAAAGCAGTATAAAATATCTTTGAGATTCAAGGACAACATGAAGGTCAAATAAAGGTCAAAACGTCATTTTTTCTCTAAGAAGTTCAAATTTTGATGATAATAATTGGATGACGTACTTCTTTTTTGTCAATACATAATTTCCTTATGCATCACTTTAATTGACAGACAAGATACCTTAAATATGTTTTAACAAAAAAAGTTTACCCTTTACCCGTGAAAATGAAGTACTAGTTTCAAGATAATATGCAGATGTGGAATGTGCTATTGGACAATTCATGCCTAATCGAGTTGTTAGCAAGTGCCAGTAACATATGGGACCACTGTTTAGGTCATAAAAGTTGTGAGCACCAACTATTATATGCATTGTTTGCTATCAAAATGCTTGTTGTAAGACAATCTTTCCATTTCATGCAACCAGGCTAGTGTAGGGCATTTTGCTGTGATATAAGAGGTTATTCAAGGTCAAACTACCCCCAAATTCATGACTTAAGGCATTTTGTCTTTGAATTGCCTGTGTAGTATCCCATCAAGTTCTCCTAGAATACGTATTTAATGATATTTTTTCCTGCAAATATTATTTTTAGGTGAGAAATATCTTTTAAAAGAGAAACTAATGCCTTTTAAGGTTATTTCAAGACAAAGTCTGTTCTAATCGTTAATATTCGAAAATGCTCTATGTGACCTTTTGACCTGGTTTTTGACATTCCATTTTTCCTTAAATCTCAATAATATTTAACGCTATCTTTAACCTTACGTGGCAAACACAAATTGGCAAGTTAAAAGGTGTATATGCCCAATTGGAAATGGAAGCTGACGTACCATATGATAAGGCTGTTGTGTCAATTTTCTGCTGCTAAATTGATATTTGGGTGCAGCTAAAATCAGGCATTTTGTCATTTTGATGCCTAAATATTCACGATTAGCACAGACTTTGTCTTGAGATAACCTTAATAAGCATGAGTTTCTCTTTAAAAAGACATTTCTCACCTAAAAATAATAGTTGCAGGAAAAGATATCATTAGATATGTATTCTAGGAGAATTTGATGAGATACTACACAGGCAAATCAAAGACAAAATGCCTTGAGTCATGAAATTGAGGGTAGTTTGACCTTGAATGACCTGTTGTATCATAGCAAAATGCCCTACCCTAGCCTGATTGCATGATATGGAAAGATTGTCTTACAACAAGCATTTTGCCTATAATGTTTAGTGCTCGCAAATTTTATGACCTAAACAGTGGTCCCATATGTTATTGGCACTTGCTAAAAACTCGATTAGGCATGAATTGTCCAAAAGCACATTCCACATCTGCATATTACCTTGAAACTAGACTTCATTTTCACAGGTAAAGGGTATTTTTATTTTGTTTAAACATATTTAAGGTATCTTGTCTGTCAATTCGACAATTGTTGTGGTGATAGGCTTAGGAAATTATGTAATGACAAAACTGAAGTACCTCATCAAAATTTCTTCATCAAAATTTGAACTTTTTAGAGAAAAAATGACGTTTTGACCTTTATTTGACCTTCATTTATTCCTTAAATCTCAGAGATATTTTACACTGCCTTTATAATCTTACATAAAAAACAATAGGCAAGTTAAAAGACTTATTCTTCCAATTAAAAATGAAAGCTGACATACCATAAGATATGAGTCTCTATCTGTTGTGTCAACTTTCTGCTGCTTCACTTAAATATTTGAGTGCACCCATAATCAGGCATTTTGTCATTTTGGCCCCTATATATTCCAGATTGGTTCAAACTTTCTCCTGAAATGACCTGAAAAATGTCTCAGAATCCTTTTTAAGAAATATTTCTCACCTGAAAATATTTCCAGGATAAAATATGTATTCTAGAAGAATTTGATAATCTGCTAAGTGGAAAATCCAAACACAAAATGCCTTATATCATGACATTGGGGTTAGTTTGACCTTAAATGACCTCTAGTATCACAATAATAGACCCTACCCTAGGTTGGTTGCATGGAATGGAAGGATTGTCTTACAACAAACATTTAGGTACCAAACAATGCCTATAATGTTTAAAGCTCACAACTTTATGACCTAAACATTGTGCCATACTAGCACCTTCTCACAACCTGTTCGTAAACACTTATTATATGCATGGAATAGCGAAATGCCACCTTCCACACCTCCATATTGACTTTAAACTACTTCATTTTCACAGGTAAAGGGTGGAAATGTTTTGCTAAAACATATTTAAGGTATCTAGTCTGTCAATTATTGTGGTAATGTGGTTAGGAAATTATGTAATAACAAAACACAAAGCACTCCATCAAAATTTCTCCATCAAAATATGATTTTTTAGAGGAAAAATGATATTTCGACCTTTATTTGACCTTCATTTTTTCCTTAAATCTCAGAGATATTTTACACTGCCTTTATAATCTTACATGACAAACACAATAGGCAAGTAATGCTGCAAGTTAAAAGGCTTATTCTCTCTATTGAAAATGCAAACTGACATACCATAAGATATGACTCGACCTGTTATGTCAACTTTCTGCTGCTTCACATAAATATTTGAGTGCACCCGTGACCAGGCATTTGTAATTTTGGTCCTGAAATATTCCAAATTGGTCCAGACTTTCTCTTGAAATGACCTAAAAATGTCTCAGAATCCTTTTTAAAAATTATTTTTCACCTAAAAATATTTCTAGGATAAAATATGTATTCTAGGAGAATATGATAAGCTGTTTAATGGAAAATTCAAAGACAAAATGCCTCAAATTATGAAACTGGGGTTAGTTTGACCTTGAATGACCTCTAGTATCGCAACAATAGACCCTACCCTTGGTTGGTTGCATGGAATGGAAAGACTGTCTTACAACAAAAAAATTGATACCAAACAATGCCTATATTGTTTGGTGCTCACAACTTTTATGACCTAAACAGTGATCCCATACTAGCACCTACTCACAACCCATTCGTAAACACTTATTATAAGCATGGAATAGCCAAATGCCACCTTCCACACCTCCATATTGACTTAAAACTACTTCATTTTCACCAGTAAATGGTAAAAAATGATTTGTTGGACCACATTTGAGATTATTTATCCGTCAATCATTGTGGTAACTTGGTTTGGAAATAAAATAATGACAAAACACAACTACTTCATCAAAATTTCTTGATCAAAATTTGAAATTTGATTTTCAAATTTTTACCATTTTAGGCACTTTTTGGGGTCTCCAGGTGGGCTTGGTACCCTACTTTGTACCTTACAGCTCGAAATTGGACTTAAAACTATAGTCAATGAACTTTCTAAAATGTTCAACAATTCCATTAAAAGACATTCCTTCAAAAAAAGGGGCTACATAAAAGAAATACATACCTTCAAAAAAACTGAGAGGTTTATAAACGGAAACTATAGAATAGCGGAAAATCACAGATTCTTGATTTGGCAGCCATTTTGACCTTGAATGACCTTTATTATATCATGGGATAGAGTTAGTCATGTGTTTAGTATTTCAAAAGATACTTCTCTTTCATACCAACTTTTTGATACCAAACACTCATCCCTATGGTTGGTTCAAGCTGAGTTATGAGTGTTTTAGGGTGCCTTTCCTACCCCTATACCTATCATTTTGACCATTTTGGGGCCTTTTTACATATATTGGGGTGTCTAAGACATGACCCCATAAAAGAAATGTGCACCACTTCTGAAGTCTACATCCACCCTGGCGGTATGCCCCAAGTGTGGGCCTAAAACATGATACCAACAGAAATTTTCTAGCTCTCGGGTTAACCTAACTTCTAAAATAGAGCCCTTTTCTTGATCTGGCTACTGGACTAACAGTAAAAAAACATGAAGAAGTACTGCAAAACTAACAACCAATTGATGGGTCACATTACCGGGGGGGGGGGGGCCTAAAAGAAATATCCAATGATTTATAAGGGATTTATCTTCTGGCCTTACCCGACAATTCTCCTGTCTAGCACATAATTGCCACATGGACATAGAGCATCGAGCAATACTGCTGTGAAGATTAAATGTAATTAATCATACTGGTCAGAAATAGAATATCAATTAATGGGCTGATATTCAAAGTACAGCACTTGTGCAAGCTGACTCCATAGCAGATGTAAAGGGGGATTCTTCCCAATACAAGAATGCATTAATGAATAAATGCATTCATACACTATATATTCATACCCCATATATATATATATATATATATATATATATATATATATATATATATATATATATATATATATATATATATATATATATATATATATATATATAATACATACATACATACATATACATCCCTTTCCAAATGAAGCTAGGGATATCGAGGAAGTCCTAGGATAATACTAGGAAATGCCTAGATTTCTAGGATTTCCTAGATACATTTGGAGACTGTGTGTTGATAACTCACTAATCACTTTGTTACAACCTGACCACACATAGCTATTCAGACGAGTTATGTTGCCAGACTCTGCAGGGTGCAACATAGGTTCCGAAACATTACTTGCCGAGCGGGGCAAGCAGCCCTGAAAGTTTACTTGCCCTGCCACTTTTGTTAAAAACTTAAAACAAAGGTGAGTTACAATGCGAGAACTCTGCCCAAAACAAGCGGGGCAAGTGAGGGTCTTGTCTTGCTCGGCCGATTGCTGTTTTTTTTTCCTAATTCATTTGCAACTTGCAACAGGGCAAGTGGTCATGTTGCACGCTGCTCTGCACATTCTAAGGTCATCATATACTTAACGACCTCAATACAATATAAATGAATAATCAATTATCAATCATTAATATGTAATAAAGAGCAAAGACACGGCTTAGCATAAGACACCACCACTTAGCAAGTAGGATTTCTTATCCCTGCAGGCTGAGGTCAGGGTGCCCTTTGAAGAGTCATAACATGCAAATTTCCAATTAAACAGTCTATCTGGTCTCCTGGCATAAATCTTTCAGGGGATGAAGGCGGTGTCACTGGATGCTGCACAGGAAATCTCCCTGGGGAAAGGTCATATATATCCTTGCAGTGGCTTCCTTACCAGTAAACTTAGTAGAGCTTAATAACCTTTCCCATGCTTGGAGCAGCTAAAAAGGAGTCTGAAATATATAGACTTTGTATATATGGCCCACGGCTCCATTGAATTCTCCTGCAACTCCCTTGAATTTATGCATGGAGCCCAACGATGTACTAGTTTCTATACACAACACCTTTAAGTGGCTTACGAAGATGAAATTGGGCTCACTGAGAAAAAATAAAATACAACGTAATTTCGAGCCCTGCTAAGAGAGGCAATGTTCCAAAATAAGTCACTATGATTATCAGCCAAAAGGCAACATTTTCTATTTTCCTCTTAGTAACAATACCAAACCATCGTGTAAGTTCTCACATATTGCTGTTCCTGTCAGCATGCCAGATACGCAAGGAAAGAATTATCCCTCAAAATACCCCCTTGTGACCAGTAGCTCGACCAAGTAAGCTAAAAATCCATCATAAAACAATAATCATTTCCACTTGAAGACACACAAAAATGAAATTAATCCTCTAGTGACCAGTGGCTCGACCAAGTTTATAAATAATCCATCATACTGAAAACAATGATCGTTTGCACTTGAAGACACCAGGCATGGAGAGTAGACCACTGCTCCTCAGGTTCAGAATTACAGGGGGGTCTGATCTGAGGCCGCTTGCGTCAGTTGCGCTGAAATTGATTAGCTTTTAAAGCACTCAGCCAATGGGATACAGGCGAACAAGTAAAAAAACAAACTCTCACACGATCTGAGCAGTCGCGCAGCTCTCTTATGCTATTATGCCGATCGTGTTAACAAGCTTGAGCTGCAATACCTAACTCGTTATTGGTTCTGGACACAGGGTGACCGGTCTTAGCCAGGATTTCAAAAATGCCTGTCCAAAACATCAATTTCAAAATTTCTGCCCGTCCAGATTTTGCTTCTTATCTATTTCAAGTCCTTATTCCAGCTACAATTAATAGCCTAGTGTGTCAATAAGGTCAATTTACACTTCAGCTATGCCCTAGAAGATGTTTTTTTAGGAAAATATTTGGTTATTACACCCCATAAGTCAAAATTGAAAAATCTTCATAGAAATGTTTGCCTGTCCAAACAGGAGTTTTTTTTTTAGGAAACTACCTGTCCAAAAGACAGGCAGGACGGGTCCTGGCTAAGTCCCTGTCTGGACAGAACACGGATGTAAACACACTCAATCACGACGAATTGCTTAGTCCTCAAAAGATAACATTAAAACAATTTTAGCCTGTAACACCCAAAGATGCTGTGACTATTTTGTTTATATCTCTGAAAGAGAAATGTTTATCTTAAACCCAATGAACAATCCTCCACAATATATATTGGGAATATATCCTTCATTCCAAAGCTTCTTTTTCAGTATCACTTATCAATAATTTCTCTAGACATGAATAGTTAGCTCATTCATGCTTGTAGTGCTGAAAAGAATAATTTTGGTGATAATATTCTGAAATACATAAATATTCATATATTGGAAAACATGCAATGGAGACATGTTTATTTCAACTAAACCTACAAATCCTCTTCGAATGTTTCATGAATCCAGTTATTTTTAAAGGTATGAGATGTCTAGAAAACATTTCTCAAGGGGATTTTCAAGTATGATAGGGCTAACATATATCCGCACTTCTATTAGACCCCCCCGTCAGTGTTGTCATCAACACTAGGTAATACTGCTGCACAACAAGTGACGTATCTCTGGCAGATGGTCAAGAAATGGAGTACCTTCTCAATCTCAGAGCCATGTACCCAGTGACTGCTACTTACCCCCTGATATGAATAGATAATATGATATTAATCCCAACAGTCAACGTCACGATTTGGTGACTTCGGGTGCCAAAATTGAAAGTTATAACATTTTTGGACGTCCTATTTTCAAGGGAGACCACAACGATTCTAATAACCACCTTAAATGTTACATGTATCTACTAATTGAGAAAAGACCTAATATCCTTAAATGCATTATCATGGTTGGGAACTACAATGAAGTAATGATATTCCATTATTTGCTTGAAAATAGCATATCGTTGACTGGATACATTTCCTGGAACTAACTCTTGATCAAAGCAGTTGATTGTGTAATATGAATGTATCCAGTATAGTTGTCATGGCAATGGATGGAAAGCGGTTATAAGATAATTCATGGCTTGGTTGCCTACACCTGATTGGCTGAGCTCTAACTGCACAGACACTGGCCAGTCTCCAAAGGAATGGCTTTCAGCAGACCTATTGCTGACCATTATAGTCACATCCCAAGAAGGCTGAGACTCATCAATCCCCAGCTGTAAAACATCCTCTTTCTTTAATACCAAGCTGACCTTTATCTGACCCACCTTAGATGAATAGACACATGGATTCGTCTCCACAGGCCAATTGCCATAAGACCCATTACAGAAACCTGGCTACACTTAATCTCATCGAATCAGTGTGAGGTGACTATGAGACAAAGACCAATGACGGCTCTTGTATCATTTACGTCGCAGAGAAAGCTCAGCTGCGCACCAACATGCACGGAACGGAACGCACCTCTTGAGCTATCCTGGTCAACATCCAGGCTAGATGCATTATCTGCGATACAATGTCCTTTAATGATACACATGTGTACTAAGTCAGTCAGAAATAAAATAATACTTGTATAAGTTTGAAAGATAACTGAACAGCTCGACATACTGACCAGTGACCACTAAGTGACATGCCACCCATGCTTTTAAATTTAGCTTGATAATCTGGATAAAAGGTATGTCTGGAAATAGGGGTTATATCCAGGGCTTTAGATTATTTTAATTGAGAATCCATTAATGAACAATCATACAGTTTGGTTTTCCAAAGGAAGGTAGCAAGATTTGTCTATAAAAATTACATACATGTATAAATTGTTATTGTATAGGGGGGTCTAAGTCAGGATTTAGAAACTGGGTGCCCAAAATTACCAATTGCAAAATTTTTGGGAGTCCTAATTTTCAAGGGCAGCCAGGATATGTATTCTCAGATTACAACCATAAATATAAATTTACTTAGTGATGTAACACATTATATCCTCATGAAATATCAAAGAAACTGTATTGAAGTGGAAAAATTTAATTATATGCTTGAAATTGACATTTAAAGAATTTAATAATTAGGGTGTCCTGTGAGGTGACTTTCGAGGGTTTTGGTGTCTAAAATGATGCCCAGGCAGATGACGCCCTGCTGGCTATGATTATGTCCAACAGTCATTCATGAAACATTTTATTCAAGAAATACTGGAACCAACACCACAATGGTATCTCTCACCCCAAACCACAATAACAAAAATACAAGCCTGAGTACAGAAGCAAAACAAAGGTCAACTTAATCTCTGTCAGTTTAACCCATTCATACCAGAAGATTTCCTTGCCATGTGGACTGAATTTCAAATTTATTAGCAAATAGTTCTTTGAAATAAACATATCTCCACATCATATTTGAAGGAAAGATATAGGTAGGATTCTGACCTATATTTCTCCTTAAAATATTTTCCTAAAGATACCCCAAGTCAGAAAATAATCCCTAAATCAGGCAGGCATATGGCCGCTACAGGGTTATAAAACAAAACAGGCATGTGCACCTCCAAATGTCTTGACAACATAGTATATGTGTCAGGATCATCATGTTACCCTGCGGCACCTGTTCTCTAGCAACTCCAACAGCTGTCTTACCTCACGAGGAAAGGCAAGCGATAAACAATACCATCTGAAGCCTTTAACCCATGTGTGCCATCCTCCGCCTACAGCACCACAAAAATGACACTGTTTTGGAATGTTCTTCCTGATTAAAGCCCACTTTGGATGACATTAGGAGAAATATTAAACAGCACACTAAAATCATCCTTCAAATACTGCCGATTATTTTCCTGAGTATCATAGATCCAGTCAATACTGTGACACGAGTCAAGAAATGTAGGCATTTAAGGGTCAACACATTCATGCACCATCCATGAGATACCATGAGTAACCAGAGCATTGTAGATCCTCACTATCCTGTGACACTTGTCATAAGATCTAGCCACATATTGATCAATGCATTCATGCACCAACGATCTTCCTGGTCTGATACCAGTAAAGATATTAGGAGGAAACGGTATTTCTGTGAAATATTAAAGGTTGTTTTTCTTTGTATTGTTATGAACAAAACTACTGCGAATATCACCTTAAATTGGGCTGGTCTTATTTAATCCACTCCCCCCCCCCCCCCCCCTCTCTCTCCCTGCTTTCTTTTGTCTGGATATTTCATATTGCATAACAATTACTAATCTATTTCTGATGGCCACTCTTTACTTGCATGATAAAGAAAATGATTAAATGGCACTTTCTCAACTAATAGACCATAAACATACATTTTAAGGGATTCAAGTGAGCAGTGCTACAAGTTCAAGTTTTCTAGCTGCCTTTAAGTAGCTTTGAAGTTTAGCCGCGGTTAAACCCCTGCCTCCTTGGTCCTAAACACTAATGCTCCTACAGAAATGTTGTATGGCTTATACTGCAAGTAAGGAGTATGGGAGGGTAAAGAACTTAGTAAAAACACGAATGGGTAAGTCCCTTTGGGAACACTGATGCCCCTACAGAAATGTCTTATGGCTTAAACTGCAAGTAAGAAGTATGGGAGGGAAATAAATATAAATGGATAAGTCCCTTAGGTGAGTTAGGTCAGCTATATACCAGATTACACTTGGGGTCTTGGACAGCAACACTGCCCCCAGGCCCTCTGTAAATAGAAACAGCTTGCTTAATGCTAGCAATTGGGGGAGATGTAACGCCGACTGGCCCGGTGTCTCCAGGGCTACCACAATTAGAGTAAATCTCAAACCACACACCCCCCCCCCCCCCCCCCCTCCCTATTTTCTTGTGGAAATCATTTAGTGGGGGATAGTTTCCAAGGAAACTTTACACCCCCAACCTGCTGGGGCAAATTTTCTTGGAAAGGGGGTATGATTGTAGGGTACACACCAACACAGCACACAAGTAACTAAGCTTACTCAAGACTAGCAACTGGGAAATGTTATAGAGACTGACCCTGTGTCTCTTATACTACACCAGTGTTGTAGAATCTCTTATTGTGCCTCTTGGGGTTATACCACAGTGGACTAATCTTTTGTTAAGTAGCATCTAAGCTTATCGGGACTCACTAGCAATGGGGAAATGTAATGCAGACTAAACGGGCCTCTTAGAATTTCAACAGTAGGATCAAGTCCTCTATAGATAAAGTTCTAAGCTCGCTCTGATCTTCAAATCGCTGTTACAGAATAAAGCTGACCTGGGAGCAGGGACTTAGGCAGAATTTATAAACTGGGTGCTCAAAATAGGTATATTATAAAATCTCTGTGTGCCCTATTACATCAAGGGAGACCACAATTTGCTCAGATTACAACCCTAACTATGTATTTACTCATTGAAAAAATGCATAATATTATCCTTATACAGTGTTATGACAAAATAAACTGAAGTAAAAAAAGAAAGAAACTCAAACATAGGTTTAAAATTCATTTGACATTTATAGAAATTTCTCCCAATTTCTATTTGGTGTCCCAAAAGGATGATTTTTGGGGGGTTTAGCAGTCCAGATGACATCCAGACTCCCTGTGGGCTAAGACTTTCCCTGGGAGGTAAACTGTAGCATAGGTTTGGACTGGCTTGAAGCCAAAAGGATGAATTAAGAAGCTACTCACCAAGATGGGACCTGGAAGAAAGAAGTAGACGTTTCTCCCAACCGTCCATCCCCTTCTCTTCATTATCCTTGATCTCCTTAAACAGTCCCGGTAAATGCACCACAACACCGTTCCCTGAAAGTATGTATATATATTTCAGCAAATGTACAAAGCATATTAACCCTTATGCTGCTGGTGGCTAATTTTACAAGACAAAATGACGCTAAAAATCTGAAAAATGACGGACACCTCTGGCATATAGGTACTCATCTGAGAACTCTACGAGAGCTATCCAATTAATACCAGCATGACAGGGTATAACTGTTACATCCTTGTGCTTTAGACGAAAGTAGCCTCAGCATTGTAAGGGTTGAGATACATAAGCCGGTTAACTTTATAGTTACATCTGCGGGATAAATAATAAATGCATCAATCAATAGAGGAAAAATACCAGCAGATAATTACAGGGTTTAACAACAACACAGTCTTAAGAGCTTTTGCTCTGGGTCCAAGATATGCTGATGTTAGAGGGGCAGTTGGCTTAAAGAATAATGTTAATTATTGCAATCCCTAGATTTTAATTGTTTTCTACAAGTTATAATGCAGAAAACAAAACATTGCCTCTAGTAATATTTTGAAGAAATGGTTGTCAATTCTATTGAAGCCCTCACATATTTTGGAGCACCTTGTTTAATGTTGATCTACAATAATTGAAGACATGATAATTCTGAGTGAATACATTTATTGTTCCACTGCCTATCCTGATTCCCAAGACCAGTGATTCACTTATTATTTCAAAGATTCAAGAGAACCAGGGTCTGACACTTAGATTTCAGGCCAGGGTCCCGAAAAGTTTAATAAATTTAGTGGTCAAAAACAGCATTTCTGTATTATCATTATCATACATACTATTTCGGGCCACTAGTCTAATAAATCTAGGGACCCACAGCAAAATCTAGGGGCATATGTCCCTGGGCCCCTGGGAAAGTCGAACCCTGAGAACTGAAAATTTCTCTATGACAGGTTAATCATCAGCTGATCATCGGTGTAATGTAGCTCTGACTAGCTCAGGCCCTGCAGTCAAACTGAGTTTGCTAGACTAGTTCTTGGTCAGTGTTTGAGCTTGAATAATATCAAACCCTGGAATATAAATATTTGTACGTACCTATCAAAGCAATGCTGTCCTTGTTAATGATTCCACTAGGAAGGAGATGGAAGTCATATTCCTGCTCACCCACCACTACGGTATGGCCAGCATTATTGCCACCCTAAAATCAGCAAAATGAAATGAATATACATTAGGTTAACATGATACCAGTAGGCAATAGCTTACAAAAACGTCACTTATTGAGAAAAGTCGCTAGCATAGAAATGAAAGCAGGAGTTGGTTTGGGATCAAATACAGAGGAAAGGGCAGCCATTGATCATTTTTAACGGAAAGCACACATGACTGTGATTCAAAAATCCTGTTTGGTATAATCTAATTACAATTTTATGTGGCCTAGATTCTAGGCTGTACTATGCATTTTGTGTCTTCAATCTTTTTTCATCAACAGCCATCTTGTGGCAAGGATGTCCAAATAAGCTATCATTTATCTCAATGGATGGATAGCAAGCTTTCTTATTTGTGAATCAAAACCACTAGAGACAGAACCACATGGTGTCATATCTAAGTGACTAGGGGCCTCATCTTATTTTATTAGGTTACCAAACTGACTTGATGTTGATGACCTTCCAGAATTTTGAATTTGATTGTCACTTTTTCTGCCATAGTCAGGCTAATTGGTGATAAGCCAGTTTAAACTGGTACTAAAGAGGAAATTGGAGTATGAAGCAAAAAACAACTCCTAGCCCAAAGTCCTGTGCAACTTTCTCACATGCCCTAACTGGAATTAAAAACCCATACAGTGGTGGGAGACAGGGAGCAGTCAGTGGCAAAGCCTTAGACTACCATGCCACCAGGGCAGGCCCAATAACCTAACGGAAACTTCCTAGCCTACTGAAAGTGGTGAAAAGGTGAACTTGGTGCCAATGACTGAGCGGACACTTGCACTTGGATCTCACGCTTGACAGCAAACTAGAAATGACATGCCTTATTATTCGATGGTAATGCAGTTGCTTGAGTGGTCAGTGGGGAATTCAGCCCATATCCCATGCCAGACTCAGAAATGATGTCCCCTATAAACATAAGGCACTGGGGTGTGCCTGAATGGCCAGTGGTGAATTCAGCCCATCTCCCAGGCCAGATCCAGAATGTCCCCTATAAAGTTAAACATAAGGTACTGCGGTGTGCCTGAATGGCCAGTGGTGAATCTTACTAGTAATGCAACTCCTTCATGTAACACAACTATGCACAAGATAGCCAGGAAGCAGGCCATGGTCCAGCAGGCAAGGACATTAACTATTCAGCTTGGTCAATTGGCTACCATAACAGTCAACATTCTTTCCATGCTTCAGAAAATTCCAATAGGTGTTTGTGTTCAAGAATAATGATCCAAAACATAAATGCCACATTCTAACATGATTGATTGTTACTCTTTTACACCTGACAACTTGATTGTTATGATCATGTCCCCATACTGCCTGATATTATCTAGGCAGTTATAACTTAACTTCGGCAATATTTCAGTACAGCATCTGATAAATATGATGATATTAATGCAGTACCACACACCAGACATGGTGGCTACTGCAGAGGTCCAGTTAGCCACTAGCCCCATCGCCCAAGGCTACAGAAAGTTGTGTGGGGATATAATATTTGCCTTTATAGCCCAGCTGGCTATTTAGGAAAAGTGACATGTTTAAGATCATGGTCAGAGGAATATCAAGAATATATCAGTTGAAGAAAAACATTTGACAAATCAGTTGTCCTTCGTTACAGTTCTAAAATGAAAAACAAGGAGAAAATAGCTTACAATTTAAGATTTTTTTGTAAAACAATACTATGGCTAAGAGATCTTGGGTGGGGCTATGCCTATTGTTTATGAAAATGGTCTTAGGGTATGTCACATATGCCAAATTACAAATTGAAGTCGCGCTTTGATGAAAGCTCGCACTGACCTCTTGCAATCTCGGCAAGATGGTGGCCAACATTTGATCAACAAAACTTCTCAAAAAATCTTTGGACTACCGTTCCGTTAAAAGTGACTTAATCAAAAAATGATATTAGCAGCACACTTTGCTAGCTTACATTAGTCAACCTAGTGCAGTCAGGTATGAACTAAATTTGGCACCGACGGAGAAATTTGGGAAGGACGATTTCTAACACAGCAGCCTATAGGGAGGTTCCCCAACTCTAATACCAAAAAGCATCAGTATATAAAATCGGTATTAGAGTCGGCCCCATGCCAACTGCTAAGGGATATACATGCACTTCGACACCCAGGGGGTGGGGCGATTCTTTGAGATGGTCACTGTGAGGTGGGAGGGGGTATCTTCCAGCTACTTTTCCTCCAAAGATTTAAAATTCATTTGCTGATTTGTCTTGAATATTGAGATTTTGGAGATTTGAAGTCACAAGGCTGATAAAAAATCATCCCCCCCCCCCCCCCTCTTGCCTTTAGGCTAGCTTTAGTCCCTACTTGAACTTCATGGACACCTCACATTGCAGGGACCAACGAGTTATCTTTAAAACGTCAATTGATTAGGAGTGTCGACTGTCAGGTGGAGCAGCTATTCACTACTATACTTTCGACTTTTGACCCCGACCGAGTATCATACAACCCGCACTCGTCGGTGAATGGAGGAGACAGAGTCAGAGAACGCGCCAAGGGCAAGAAACCAAGATGGAAAATGAACCTTCTCTCACCTGACAACGGCACACGATATCAGCGTCGGTTGCCAATAGGTCAACCAGTTTTCCTTTGCCTTCATCTCCCCACTGGGCACCTATGACAACCGTCAGCTTATTCGTTACTTCTGTTCTCGACTTTTTCTCAGGCACCTCGCCGTTCGCGTGTAGTATGACGTCCGCCATGTTGCTTAGAGTTCAATTCGCGGGCTTTCTGAGTCGATTGCAGCGACATCTGTACGAAGAAGATGACACTAATAAAGCTTGTTTTTGCGAATAAATCTTCAGTCTGATTTGTTACTTAGGAAGCCATTCTTCCAAAATCACCAATCAGCTTTCAGGACCGCATTATTGCTTTAGTATTGAAACTAGTAATATGTTCTTGCGTGGTCCATGCCTATGCAGTTGAGATTTAAGGGCTTGGATAATGTATCTCAGAATGATGATGATAATGATGATGATGATGATGATAATGATGATCACAATAATTACACGAATGTCAAATGTTCCCTTCATCTAAGATAATAATAATAATATGAATAATAATAATATGAATAATAATAATAGTGATGATGATGACAATAATAAAAACAATAATAATAATAATAATAATAATAATAATAATAATAATAATAATAATAATAATAATAATAATAATAATAATAATAATAATAATAACAATAATAATAACGATAATAATAATACATCTGTAAACAGGGCCTTCCATGAAGTTGCTATTCACTATGTGCTTTGTATATACAGATAAAATACATTATAGTAAAACTTAAATTGTCGGAGAATCATCAAAATGATCTTATAAATGGAACAAATCACAGCCTCCGAACATTTTATTTGCGACTCAAAATACGCAATAGAAGGCAAGCTATTAGCTCTTGCTGATAAATAATATCTGCTATCTTTTAGTATACTTGGGTTGTTGGCCTTTTGTCTGTTAGCTTATCTAGCCTAATAACCATCAACTTATTTCTAAAGAGGGGGTCTTGGACCTTAAATATTTATTAGATGAGTGCTACCAAGTATTGGATATGAGGAAAATGCCCTGTTAAAGCACCTCAATAACACCCAGAACCATGGTTCAAATGGCACATTTAGACAATATATAAATCAAAACCCCTGCTATATAAATTTGCAGGAATTGTTATCCATTGTGTCTTTAAATTTTATATTCAAATAATCGGTCCGTGGCCATGCAACAGTGATCTCCTAGTAGTCAGAACAATGTGTAACCTGAAAATTGCTCATGTATTTCAAACAGGTGAAGAAAAGGGGGATTTGTGTTATCAAACGCCCTCTAGTGGCCGCCTTAAGGAGTACACCTGGAATGAAATCCACTTAGGGTGGATCACTGAGGCCCGTGAGAAGCCATTTGAATTAGACTTGTAGCAAGTCTAAGCATCTGATTTACCACTCCTTTCACCATGTTCACCTTCCTTCAAGTCTCAACTCTACCACTTTCTAACCCTGGGACCCTCAGACTGCTTGAATACATGTCAGAGGGCCTCAGCCCTCAGGGAAGATCTTTACCATTGGACTGAGTTACCCTCTCTAAATAAAGATTGTTATTATCATTATCATTATCATAGTAGTAGTAGTAGTAGTAGTAGTAGTAGTAGTAGTAGTAGTAGTAGTAGTAGTAGTAGTAGTAGCTTAAATGAGCAACAACAAGGTAGTAGTAGTATCGCCATCATCATCATCTTAACTGAGGAAAGAAGAAATGTATACAACTCCCTATATTTGTCTCTTTACTCACATCTAATATACGAACATTCGCGCGGTTTCAATTCTGACCAGTATCTCAAAAAACGAAAAAGGTCCCTTGAATAGTGTCTTTTTCCATGAAAAAACAAATAAAAGGGGGTCCCATCGATAAATTTGAGTTAAGCGAAATCAACTTTTAGTTTATAGAATATGTATAATGTACTTCTTTTTTCGTCACTTAAAATTTATGAAAAAGTTATGACACTACTTTTTTTTTATAAAACTACCTTGAAATAGTCATTAAGCATTGTTAATCGAAAAAGCATGGGAAAAAATGGGAGCCGCCATGCATTTGTCCTAAGAGGCTTGGGTATGACAGGAAAGTGTTAATTTTAGGCCTACAAACAGGGCTTTGGGAGTCAAAATTGTCCCGCTTAGAGACGACTCGGAGGTCGGGGAATACAGCCAGCGCCACCAACGGCCGAATATTGAAAATCCATTTAAATTCATTTAAAATATACTCCGCAATAAGAATTCCATGAAACTTTGCATGAGCTATCCTTGTAAGATCCCCTTTGGGAATCCAAAATGGAAAAGGGGGGTCATCAGTCAACTCGTTCATATAGGTGACGCCAAATTGGCGCTAAATTTGCAAAGGACCTGTTCTGGTTTACTATACAAATTACCCATTTTTTTTCACGTTTCATGGATTTAACCGAAACTCATATGATCATGTAGCTTAGGTATTGCTTGTTCATAATTGCTAACATATTCCCCTACCCGCGCCCTGGATATTGCATATGACCACTCTGAAATTACATGTGTCAGCATATTTGCATTGAATCAGATTTCAGCTATAACTGTACCCAGTTGATCAAAAACCTATTTTATGGGTATACTATGAAGATGTTGGAGGTGATCCAGTAATGACATTTCATAGAAGGCATTACCTATGGATTTTGCTGAAAATCAGAATTTTTCAATAATACATAACATATCAACCTGGCTTGAACGCGCTCGGTGGGCAAAGTTACTATTTGGAACCATTTCCACACAGGCTCAAATCTCATAAGTAGGCATGGAGGCAGCCATTTTGTCAATAGGTCAATGTCACTACATTGAAAATTTCTGATTTTATTCAAAATCCATAAGTACAGAGTCTTCTATGAAATGTCATTACTAGTTTCCCCCAACATCTTCATAATATACCCATAAAGTAGGTGTTTGATCAACTGGGTACAGTTATAGCTGAAATCTGATTCAATGCAAATATGCTGACACATGTCATTTCTGAGTGGTCATATGTAATATATCCAGGGCGCGGGTTGGGGACTATGTTAGCAATTTTTAACAAGCAATATCTGAGCTACATGATCATATGAGTTTCGGTTAAATTCATAAAACTTGAAAAAAATTGGGTAATTTGTAGAGTAAATCAGAACAGGACCTTTCACGTCTGAAATTGAAAATCCATTGACAAAATACCCCGCAATAAGAATTTCATTAAACCTTGCACAGGCTTTCATTGTCAGGTCCCCTTTGAATAGCAAAAATAAAAAAGGGTGGGTCATCAGCACAGGTGGCACCAAAGTGGCACTTTCGTTTGCGAATTAAATTGTTTGCCACCACCTATATCGACGGCAGTACATAAATGTATATATATATATATATATATATATATATATATATATATATATATATATATATATATATATATATATATATATATATATATATATATATATATATATATATATATATATATATATATATATATATATATATAGTGAATATACAGTACTTTCATGTCCGATTACCCCTAATGCATGGCTTCTGACTGAAGTGCAATCTTACCGTTCCCTGATTGGAAACTGGTGCTGAGAACAGATCACCGAGTGAATCCTTCGTCATGACAAATCACAGTTTATTACAATCAGAGATGATATCGTGGCGCCTGTAATCTGTATATGTATATATATATATATATATATATATATATATATATATATATATATATATATATATATATATATATATATATATATATATATATATATATATATATATATATATATATATATATATATATATATATATATATATATATATGTGTGTGTGTATGTGTGTGTGTGTTTATATGTATTTATGTCCTTACCCATGTAAAATACATGTTCCCATAGTTTATTGCAAGCAAAAATTGTTTACAGAAGTATCACAACTACATTTTGTCTCAATACGACGTACAACATGAGGACTCAAGTGTTAACTAGCAACTGATTGTTACTAAACCATACTTGTCACGTTTACCTATTCTACATAAGCTCGATTTTAGATGGGTATTAGAAAATTGTGGGTAAAGGAAGAGACACCTTATGATTGATTAGATGATATATTGTACATCATATATGCTGAATGTCTATCTGATAATATTCATAAGTATATTTATGATTTTTATTTGGTCCATTATAAGCCTTTGTGGCTGGTCGGATTTTAAACACTTGTGTATTGAATGGCATTATCTCGGGATTGGACAATAAACTATTTATCAACAACAATTATCCCGTGGCGAAGGATGAATAGGTGTTCGTAAAAAGTCTTTGCGGGGTGAGCGGAATCAGTATGATTGTATAAACAATTAATCAAACAAAAGCTAGATTCTTCCACAATATATTATATATATATATCGCTGGTTTAGCTATGGTAAGAAGTGAATGAATATAGATGATGCGTGGTTTCTTTTGCGAGAAGGCTACGAAATTGTGTACATCGACAGCGCTCTTTTAGACTCATTGTCTTGAAAACAATTTCCATTTTTTCTTATACGCATATAAACATATATTGTAGTTTCTCATATACTACTACTACTACTACTACTACTACTACTACTACTACTACTACTACTACTACTACTACTACTACTACTACTACTACTACTACTACTACTACTACTACTACGGGAATAAAGGATACGCTTGTCATCGATCCTTATTTCAATTAAGAATTGGTTGTAGTAAACAATCCTAATTGATAATTACCAAAACGCCACTCGCAAATGTTGATTGATGCAAACTGTGAAATACAGCACGAGTGATGAAATACATTGCAATCAATAACCACGTGATCGAATGTGGCCAATAGAAGTCTAGTTACCATGGAGATATAGGAAGCGGGAAAAAGTCCTGAACGCGTTCCACAGACAGAATACCTATATAAAGCGTTCTAGTATTAGTATTAGATATATCTCTGACCTTCATCCCGTTAACATCACTTCCAGAAAAGGCGAAAACTGCTACAAAGGACAAGACGTTCAAACAATCAAGTACCGCTAATAGAAGAAAGAATGGGTAAGAGAAGTTACTAGATCTTTATAGTATTGGGCTTTTTTTCCATGTGACATCAGAGACAGAGGTAGATAAAATCGACCACGGTGACATAACTAATAATATTTACCATTGAATGTTAGATCTTTTCATAGTCATATTCACACAAGAAATACATTGGCAGTTATTATACTCTACAAAAGGTACGCTATATAAAAATAATAATCAACTTATACGGTTTTTCTCTGACGTACATAATCAAAATAGTTGCTTTATCTTTTAATCAGCAGTGGACTTTAATGTCTATGGGATTTGCTTGTTTGGGGAATTTTTCCTCATTGTAATTTAATATTTCAAAATATGCGGTAATGGAAACATTCCTGACTCAATTACATGGCATATATACTAGTCTAGCTAACTGATAATTTTAGATGAAGAAAAGACTTGTTTTTATTCATCTAAGCTGCTTATATAACGATGTTTTATGATGTCAACGGATTTTTGAAACAATATCTATTCCCATAACCCATGTCACTCAACAAATGCATCTATGGGCAGCATTTATCCTGAACCATGTATAATATCTTAGTTTTTGATCAACGTCCCATTACTCCCATATATCAAATAACGTCCGTATACGCTATGACTATAGTGTTCATAACTAGCCTACCCAATTTGTGTCCTGCATTCAATTTGCTCTGGTGTGTTCAGTTAGGGGATGGCTGGGGCACTTTCACTATACATACGCCACGATGTTTAGCATTCCCAAAACGGGTTAAACACCAGTGATGAACTACTCAATAATTTGATACGAGAATGTAGAACATACATGCATATTTCCAAATATGTCTCTAGCGACAGCTATTTTGATTAACATAGGGAGTAATGATGAGTATTGAATCCTACTCGGAGTTGGGGGAGGCGTGACCATATAAGCGATCATTTCGAATATGGCAAACAGCAGAAAAAACGCATCCGCATAGGGACATCATACTAGTTGACTTTTTGGGTCAAAATATCTCCGGAGTGAAATGTCTATGCTATGGCACCATAGATGTTGATATGTCACCCTTCTTCTTCTAGAGGCCAGTTAATTATCGAAATAGTTAGTGCCTTGGAACAACAAGTCACACCCCTTTGTGTCAGTAACTGACACCCATTGTCCTAGGCATGCTATTGATTGTAATTAATGAACTGAACACGGTGTATTATTGTAATTGCAATTCGTAAATGTCGCGGCAAACGTCCCTGTCCTCACAGATATTATTGCAATTAAGCGTCATAACCCACTTGTTTGTATAAATTAAAGTGGGGTTGGTTTCGGTTGATCTATATAAACTGTATAAACTGACCACACCCCTTACTCTTAAATACCCCAATCAATTTCAACATGCTGGATATACACGCTGATGTATAACACATGTAAAGCTACATATAGAACCATTGAATGGCGGAGGTATTACAATCATGTTCTTATTTGTACTTCCTAGTACACTATACTGTCCATGCATTTATATCCAATGACAGTTAACTTCACATTAAACTATTGGAAGTATTTGCAATTGTAGTTATGACGTTAGAATGTATTTTCAGTCATTCACCATAAAGTAAAACGGACTATTCAAATTGTATATAATGTTATTTTTGTTTGCTCCTCTTTTAGAAGGTGCTATATGATTATATAATCTCGAACCCGACGACCTCTTTAAGATATGCGAATATCAGATCCTCCTGCATAATTTTTTTGATTATATAAATGACAGATTATTTACTATTCCTGTTTTGATGACGTTTCAGATCCAACCCACGTAATGCCAAGCCTTGTTCAACTTGACATGCCATGGTGCGGCAACGGTTGCTCCAGCAACTGTTTCATGTTGACGAACAACGCTGACAGGGAATTCATCCCAGTCGAGGTGAAGACGCACTACCGCGAAGCCACGGAGGAGTCCCTGGGGTTGCTTGGCAACATAGAGTCCCTCGGCATGTGGAACCCCGTCCGTGCGGTGACCGCGACGCGAGTAACCGATCAACCCGGATACTGGAACAGCACGGTCTACCTGCCATCCAATCAGATCGTTGAGTTTAAATGGGTGGTCCTCAGACAGGACGGGTCACTCATTCGATGGGAAGAGGGAAATAATCACGTGATCGTTGGCCCTAATATCCGTGCTTTGGAGGAAATAAGTAAGTTTAACATTATCGACATTAATCATACATATATATATATAATATATTCATTGTGTAAAAAATGGTCTTTACATGGTCTTTGAAGTAATTAAACATTTTCAAGTATATGTTGACCAAGGTTGACCCAATGTCTCTGGTACCACAAGTCTGAATATTTTGGTAATAAAATGCCAACAAAAACATCTTTTGGAGAAGTTATGTTTATCAGAAGCGTCAGCTTTCAACTATTTCTTGAATCTTGAATTTTCGCTTTATTCCAAAGTTACTTGGCTTAGAAGACCAACGTTCTTTTCCTAATCCAAGTCCGCGTTGAACTTGCATAGATTTGCAAAATATAATCTTATATACACATGCATTTGATTATGATTTTTCTCTTTTAGAGCCCGATGTTGTTGACGCTAAAAAGAGTGAATCAATGGAAAAACTTCCGGTAGGATTATGGTTTCATTTCATACATAGCTGTTACACTACACAACGTAATCCTTATATGCATAAAGTGGTTTCTTCATTCTAGATAGATTATCCAGCGACCAAGGCATATCTCATAATGAAGTCTCCATGACTATTCAGCATATACACTGTTTCAGGATAAACAATATCAAAATCATAGTAGAGTTACATTGTTTGTTTGGTATTAGCAGTAAAATATTATTTATCAAAAAGATATGCACATCTGTACGTTACAACGGCATGTTCTGTTCTTCTGTGAACGGAGATAGTTCTAGTTTTTTATGCAAAACTCAATAAAAAGTAGACAATTCTAAGCAATAAAATCGACACATTAGTCGCAACAGGGATCCGTCGAACTTTTCGCACCTACTCTGTATCAGGAATTTTCATTAAATGAATGGACGTTCCTGTCTGTGTCGCGACTGTATATACCTCTCTGCATTCATGAAACCGAATATCTAGTGAAACCATGGACGTACATTCGTAGCTCTCTGATTAAACCACTTTGTTATAGATATGTTATTTATTGTGTTTTTTCCCCACACAGTTGGACGATGAAGAGGTTGATAGTGATGAGATGAACAACACGGAAGAGGAAAACAAGAGCCCGACAAATGGTCAGACCAGTCCGCGCCTCGCCACGGTTCTGCCACAGCCCCAGACCGAGGAGGACGCCGCTGATGATGATGATGATGATGACGTCACTCACAAAGCAGACGAAACCGAGGAGCGCCTTCCATGGGAGAAAGAGAAGAGTCATGGAATCATGTGCACCTTGCGCAGATCCTTCAGTAGATCGTTCCGCAGTAAGTAAACAATGAATTAATGTTTCTTTAGTAACTTATGGAAATAAAAATATATTGAATGGATATTGATACAATTATATTTTCTTGCGGCTAAGTAGGCTACTGTCATGTGAATTCCCGTCTAGGATCTCTCTTTGAAATAATCGTGTCTAACCCTGAGTATCCCACTCACCCTACTGGGAGGTTGCTAAGTTTTCATCAGTTGACCATTCAGAAATTTTGTACACGTGGAATGGCCTAATAATTAGAGAAAAGGCAACGATTGTGTCATTCCATCATGAATAATTGTTGATTCTTTGATCGGTACTTTTCCTATTTTCTTGCATAGATTTGATGCAAACAATAAAAATTAATCGTATATTCATATGTTTTTAATTCTGTTTTTTTTTTCTCTTTTAGAACCACGCGCTGTTGTTGTCGCCAAAAAGAGTGAATCAATGGGAAAACTTCAGGTAGGCTTATGATTCCATGTGCATACATTTATACATACAGTAGTTGTTGCACTACACAACGCAACCCTTTGATGAATAAGTGGTTTCCTCCTAAACAATCTCTTACATATTAGGTATATATCATAGATAAGTCTCCATGGCTATTCAGCTTGCCACAAATTGCTGTCAGTCCATACCATTAAATGATGAGCTGGTTTTACATGTTGGTGACACTTGATGTAAGAGCACATTTTTAAGAAAAAACGCCATCGTATATGACTGACAAAATCGACATCAAACTTATTTCTCAAGTTTTTTTTTATTGTGTATACAATAATTACAAAATTGGATGGCTGACATTGCCAGTCAGACTTACAATAAAAGACCATTATAATGATTACTTATACTGGTGTTTGTTTGTTTAGTATTTCTGAGGCCCGTATTTTTGTGTAATGGGTTCGTCCATGATTTTATGCAAAGCTTGGAAAAAGTGACAATCCTAAGCAAGAAAAGTGGATTTATCCAACTTCTCCCACCTACTCTGTATCCGCAACTGTATATACCTTTCTTCATTCATGAAACCATGGACGTAAATTCGTAGCGCTCTGATGAAACCACTTTGTAGATAGGATATTGATTGTCTTTTTTTTGTTTTCACACAGTTGGACGAAGAGGTTGATAGTGAAGAAATGAACACGGAAGAGGTTGATGGCGAAGAAATGAACAACAAGGAAGAGGTTGATGGCGAAGAAATGAACAACAAGGAAGAGGAAAACAAGAGCCCGGCAAATGGTCAGACCAGCCCGCGCCTCGCCACGGTTTTGCCACAGCCGCAACCCGAGGAGGACGCCGCTGATGATGATGACGTCACACAGAAAGCAGACGACACCGAGGAGCGCCTTCCATTGGAGAAGGAGAAACGTCATGGAATCATGTGCAGCTTGCGCAGATCCTTCAGCAGATCGTTCCGCCGAATTCAAAGAAAGCAGTGAATTATTTCTTTCTACATAGTGGATCCATACACACTAATCCTGAGGTTTTCGAGAAGGATAAGGATTTAACAAACACACTGTAACATAAGGATACTGGCAGGTGCCACCCTCTATTGGGCAACTGCCTAACAACATAGGTGTCAAATCGGCTTCCAGAGGCCAACATCACAACGTCAGCATACATTTACATCTAAAACTATTCTGTTATATACGCAGATCTTAGATGATCGTTTAAGTGACTATTAGTACAAGCAGTTCATACCCATGTACATACATAAATAAATAATGCGTCAAATGTTGAATGTGTGAACTATTTTGTGTATAAGATAATGTGTTATAAAACTAATTTTAAATGTCAGGACAACACTGCAAAATGAAATAAAAAAGTATTTTTGTAATTATAACCAAAATGTTGTTTGTTATTGATTCAAATAGTTAACATATGGTGTAATGATAAGTTCACTTCAAGGGTTGCAAATACAATCGAACACTTAACAATATGATGAATATGAAATGCAACATAATCAAAAAGAGGCAACAAAGACGTCGCGCCTCGTCGAAAAGATCACAACGAGAATATGTTATATTATTATATGCCTACTGCTCATTCTCTGCTGTGATTGGTCAGATCATGGTCACATGACCACCTTACAAAAGTGATATTGGGGTGCAATATCACTTTCCAACACTCAGACTCAGAGCTGTCAGATTCATGTGCTCAACTTCAACTCTTGGAAAGGAAGCCAACACAAGTGAATTGAGACAAGGAACTCAGAAGAGTAAAATCATGATTAGGAAGGGAATTAGTAAAATACATTTTTAAATAAAATAAAGTAAATCATTACATTTTTAAAATTAATGCGTGTGACTTTTTCAGATATTTATAGTATTTTGATTGCGATATTACTGAATTAACACAAGAAAATATTACAGCTTAGAAATTTACAATAACCCAATGGTTTGTGGTAGAACCTGGAATTGGAAAAACATATCAAAATAATATTTACAATTTCATAATTCTTTAAATTAGTAAATTATTCTACTTGAATGACCAGTGGGCATATACTAAAACAAATATGGCACTTTGGTTTCGTGCAATATCAATTGTTATTGCACTCTGAAAAATGATATTGCACTCGGCGCAAGCGCCTCGTGCATTATCATTTTTCAGGGTGCAATAAAAATTGATATTGCTCTCACCCAAGTGCCATATTTGTATATATATATATATATATATATATATATATATATATATATATATATATATATATATATATATATATATATATATATATATATATATATATAAATTCTATTGAATATATTTTGACATAATCATATTTCCTGCTAGGTGTATAGGCTGCTACCATGTGTATCTAGTCAATATTTCCCATTCGAATCCATGAATTATCGTTCGAAACTATTCTCAACCCCTGGGGGGACCAAGGTGGCCTTATTTCTTTCAGAAGTCATCTTTAGACTAAATTGAGAATATACGTCAATGTCCGTACAATGAACCTCTAGAGACCAAGCGGCGGTGAAATACACCCCACCATGGTAATCCAGAATCCTGTATTGTCCATGGAAGGAAAGCACTAACCTGTTTGCCACCTGGTGGAACTAAATGGTGAGTGTACGGCATAATCCCTCATGGTGTGTGTGTATACTTTTGAAAAGAAATATTGAAATTGATCAAAAAGTCTAAGATTTGTTTGTATAAAGCAGGTTTGCTCAATTTCGAAATTGTAGAGACGACGGACTTGGTTTTCTTAGTAGTGTACACAGTTTCACAGTAGTGTATTCATAAGCGAAATTCGAAATTACCATGAGGACATCGAAGGGTGCGGGGTAACATTTCACACATATATAAGATGTAGATATAGACAAGATAATGGCATTGAACAACAAGAACTCTTAATATCATGATACTGATAGCAAAACAATCTATAATGTAGATTGAAGGCTCCCCACCAAATAGGTACATCTTTGAAAACACTTGATCAGCGTAGATATGACAAAGTATAAGTATTCAATAACTTCGTCAGTCGCTGCTTCTTACACCTGGCTCTCTGGTTAAACATCATTTCTTGTGTCATGGTTTGGCATTCGATCATACAGTTTAAATTTCTCATTACAGTTGTGCCATGTGTGACCTTGATCACAAAAATAACTTGATACACATGAACACATCTTGCCAACACTCAAACGAGATTCTTTATAAAACGTAAAGCATGTTGGATAAGATTTAAAGTGGTATTAGTATTGTAATTTTCCTAGTACTTATTGAATATGGTAGAAAAATGTCGCGGACAAATAATGCAAATTAGGATTGTAATAGGGGAAAGATATAATTCGCTTATACATATGCAGTGCTAAACCATGGGAAGGCATCGTTTAACTATTACTTACGTACCTAGGCTAGGCTCCTAGTCCCTCACTCCCTTCTATGTAAACTAAGCAGTTGGGTATAGTACCAGCATTGGTAGATAGATGGCACCATCTAGTCCTCCTATCGTAAGGGTTTTAACATTATGTTGCTGGTGGCTAAATTGGCCGATACCAAAATATGCAAAAAAAACACTTGAAAAATGTTCGAAACCCTGGCAAATGGTACTCATCTGAGAGTACTCAGCGAGAGCTTTCCAATGAATACCAACATGAAAGGGTTTAGATGGTTTTCAAACGATCGTTGCACTCTTGTGCTTTGTATGAAAGTAGCCTCAGCATTGGAAGGTTTAAAATTGATCCTTTATTCACCTGGTAAATACGTGAACTAATTTGGCCCTTCTGCCCCCTTGACCACTTTGTGCCTGGCAACAGAAAAACACTTGAAGACAGGAAAACTACATTTGACAGCCAAGAAATGTAGGCTAGTACCTACCTATTTCTCTTGGACCCTAGGATTCTTATTGGCTAATGTCATGTACTCGCGTCAGATCCTTTCTCCCTTGGAATACACTATTGGCTTCGGTGATCTCATGATCAGGAATCTTGGATGTCTCTTACTTTGTATGCCGCACATTTTCTTTTGTTTCTACAGGATGTGACTTGTATGCTGTGGACACTCTACACCATATGTTGATGCAGTGTCCGAGGACACACGTGAATGGAAGTGTAATTCACATGGTGGTATTATACCTAAAAGGTAATACCTAACATATCTTCTATTGGATGATATAGGTAGGGTGTCCTACAGATGGTGTCCCGCTACCTGAGTTGACCATGTTCTGGTGTATAGAAGGAAATGCTATATTTGCCATATATGATAAAGTTAATGCAGGAAAGGGGAGGTATTGGTTAATAAAATTATGTTTCCTGAGAGAACGGCTCTTTGGACAGCGACCCTGGAAATGGGCCTGAATAAGGATGTGAGAAAGTTATTTGTGTCTGTTTTACCCTTAGTTTTCTTTTCATTGTGTTTAATTTTTGTATTTTCAAGGCTCCTTGGTTGAGTCTATAGTTGTTTCATAAATATTTCATGCTCAATAAAGATACATATACATACAGTATTCCTCAGTTTCTCTGTATTTGTATTATGGCAACTTTTTATGAACTAACAGTCAATAAGCTAGAGATAAATACTACACACTTCCTTTGGTTCTCATTTATGTACATACGCGTAACCATTTTCACATGGAGGGTATGAATGCTCACACACATATATCTTGACAGAAAAGAACCCTTCAAGAAGTATTTTACTGAGAGCAGTTGTTCCCAAGGGGTAGGGCAATTCCTCTTCAATGTTTTTAAACATTGTTCGAAATATTTTCCAATGTTGTCAGACCGTGTGTCCAAATTACGATAGCTGTCTGCTGGTGTTATATTTGTGCAGGTGGTGATTACACGTAATACCTGTGTATTGTGTGTTCTTATTGCGCGTCACAGAGTAGCTGTAGCATCATCAAGATTAACCGATTTTCACCCAGTAAATCGATTTTAATTTCACTTTTTAACAACATAAATGACATAAACGAAACATATATATGAACATCATACACATAGTTGACAAAACATATATTTTGTGGTCACACCTGACCAAACATAAAACATTGCGTGTACAGACATTACAGTTGACATGCTATGCATTTGGTTATGTAATAACTATCCGCATGGAATATCCTGATATCCTCACCTCTGATGGTGTATTTCATATGTTACTCGAAATTGCGCCCAGAACCTGTGCGTTTACTACTAGTATTATCTACACATCTTCCCCATTTGTTTTCGAAAAAATTCACCTTTTCTCCTTAGTTTGCACATAATGGAATATCTTGATTACAAATAAGTATTTCGAGAAATATATGAATAAAAATGTTTTTCCAGTTGGTTCTAATAATCCCTCATCGAATATTTCTCAAATAGTTATCTAGTTCATGCGTTTGGTCCAGACTTATTAAAACTCAGATGAACATAGCTCTCTGGTTCAAAATTATCAGACCCAGAGTACATTTCATTTATAAGCAAATACATGTAGTTAGTCTACGATTCCAAAACTGGAATATTAACAGGAGGTCCACCATGGTAGGAAGACTGTTAATCTATTTCCTTGTATATCCTACGCCACTATACGCTTACTACGCCAATGTGGATCCTTGCGTGTTGATCCTTATCACGCAACGATTCCGGCCTGCTCTCAAGTTCCATCTGGGTTACGAAACGGTACTCAGCCCTTGAGCTGCTTGGTGATTATGCATTATACATTATATCATGTTATAATGTTATGATCATTTTGTCATTATGATGATATATGATATATACTAGTATGTTATAATCATTCTGGATTCGTCACCTTTCTTTAGTTTTGCTTAAAACCAACAGGACAGATATACCTCCCTGTTAAAACACAATCCCTCACGCAGAACGAAACCACTACATATGAAAATCCTGTATCTGCCCCTGATATTCTTGGATGTTCGGTTTTAAAAACAATATGGGGAATTTGACCTATTTATTCCGGAATGAAGTTCTTTTACATATTGTTATACCCATTTTACAAACTACACATTTTGCACATATACATAAAAGCAATAGAGCACACATAGGCAGGTAGAGAGGTAAGGCTGCTTAAATTTTCACAAAGATATCGATATCTTCAAAACCATTTTCTATATTTCCCTCTACTTTAAATTGGCTAGAGTAAGGTTCCTTACGCAAACTCTTTTAACAGATACGTTTTAACCAATCGAATAATGTCACATACATATACTTACAATCGACATAAGATGCTATGAGAGAGAGAGAGAGAGAGAGAGAGAGAGAGAGAGAGAGAGAGAGAGAGAGAGAGAGAGAGGTAAACAGAAAAAGCGGTCGAACTCAATACATATTCTTAAAGCACTGTAACATTAATGCTTGATTTATGAATTGATTCTTAACCCTTATGCTGCTGATGGCTTATTTGGCCAATACAAAATGATGCAAAATACCTAAAAAATGGCCTCAGCATTGGAAGGATTAAAAGAATCACAGTGCCTGGATTTTAAAAAATGAACTCTAATGCATATTTTACAAAACTAGCTTAAAGAATAATAATCCTCGACTAGTTCATATTATACCTGAGAAAGTTACACACGTTAAAAACCGTTTAACACATATATGCCCATGTGGGGGACAAATAGACCCGGCTATTTTGACGGTGAATCTCTAAAACATATGTTGAAAGTATTTGGAGCCAATATGTTGCTCAGAACCCAGCCTACACCCTTCTATTTCGCAAGCCTTTAGTAAGCTTCGTGGGCTAGATTGTGAAACATTATTTATTAAATTTTTGTATTTCATTACATTTTTCACCGATCCGATTTGTCATGTGATCATTATTGTTGCATACATTTATACAAAGCAGCCATCACATTCAAGAATACGCATGTTCGGAATATATGAACATCTCTTGAGGAAAAACATATTTTGAGAAATGTTTGCTAAAAGCTGTTGCCCCTATTGAGTTCGACAGTCTCTCATAATTCATTTTTCAGATACTACTTTTTTTCAAGGAGTTACGTCACGAATGTCGATAAGGATGTCAGACGATGTGCGCACTGCAGATGCAAATTGATCAACGTCATCACGGCGTGGGAACACGCACGCCTTCTCATTAGCATAACCGTGGGTAGGAGGGGGGGGGGGGGGGGGGTTGTCGAATCAGTATTAAGTGTCATGTCCTAACATCGTCTGGCCGCGAAAACTGGTCCTTGGTTCTGACTCACCTCCATCTAGATCTGAAAGACCTCGGGCCACTCGCAGAACCTTGACTCACAGGAGCAGACGAACCTCGCACGTGCAACATCTGGCCACAGCTCCAGAGTGTACTGGACGATCGCACGCGCGCAACTTCTACAATCTACAAACACCATTTGTTGACAATTCAGCAAACTTGTTTTCATCGATTTCTACTGTCAACAAGATCTGCGCAAAGATTCGGGTATATTATTGTTTTCAAACACGCTCGCATCAGCATTGGTGCTTGAGAGAAAGAGAGCGAGACGGAGAAAGAGAGATCGGGTAAAGGACTACATGGATCATTTTCCATCTAGTGGGACCATTGACGACGGCTCCCACTCAGACAACTATTAATAACCAGTAGCTGTAGAGAGATAGAGAGAGGGAGGGGGAGTCGAGAGAGAAAGTGCGTGTGTGAGAGAGAGAGGCAGCGCATATCACTGCAGGCCGCTGGCCTTGTCTGACTTACAAGTTTCGCGCTCTTCACCGCTCACAGACAACGGAGCACCACAATGACAGCTACAAGGTGAGAATGTTTCTATTCAATTACCAATTTAGTTTATAGCCCAAAAAGGCTTGACTATTCTGATGATATCTCTCCTTAGCAAACATTTTCGGAAAATGTTTTAAGGAAAAAAATTGTTCAAATCCAAACCTATTTACAACTTTCCTTAAAATATTTTGTGATCGTATGTTTCACTCCGAAATTAATTTCGTATTATAGATCCAGACGACCCTGCCGCATGAATTGGTTGCAGGGCTACATGAATTAAGTACAGCCTGACAAGTTAAATTCTATTCAAAATTAACGGGATCAGCATGTAATGTTACGCTTTATGGGGTCTATGGCCTTGCCCCACTGCCCGGGTTTGAACCCCGATCGGGGCATGTGAAAAAGTTCCCAGTGGTTCGGGGTTAGTACTCTGCTTTCCTCCGCCACTCGCGAAATTCCACATGATACGCTTTATTCACCCGATGGTGGGTTGTCTAAACATTTCTTTGGGATCTATTCATGATTAAATGCAGCATACTTCCTCTATTGCAAACTCAGAGGACAATTAAACACTATGGATTTATTATGCATTAATTCGGTGATACAATAGTTGACTTCGTAAAAATGATGCTACCGTGCCCTGTGAAATCACTATATTTCATCCAACTTTGAATTACCTTAGAAAGCTTTTTCTGAACTATGATACTTTTGAAAATAAATAATTGTTCCCCTTCAAATATTTTTGAAAGGTATTTTCTTATAGAAACTCTCAAAATAGTCGACTTTTTGGGATGCTACATGTATGAGTGTATTAGTAATTTTTCATCAATGTGTTGAAATTAAATTTCTTAAACGGATGGAAAGGCAAGTTTTTATCAACCCCCCTCTCGTTTAATTCCGTGAAGAAGTGCAAACAACCAAATGCAAGTAACAGTTTGAAATCTATGAATTTAGCGAGTATGTGTATATAATTGTTTCTACTCCACGAAATAACGCTTGTAGGATGATAAAGGGTCATCTATGTAATGTTTGAATTTCAATAAGATTCAGTCGCTGTAACACCATTTCCGCGAGGGAATATATCAGTATTATTGCATTTAATAATCGATATGGTGTATCTAGTAGTTGTGCCAACCGATGGTGTTAGTCTATGACTATGTTGTGAGATCGCTAAACTTAAAGCTTCGCTAAATGCTTTGTACCATAGCTATAAGTTAGCTACCTTCTTCCAACCACAGATCTTAATTTACGCACATTTATCGAGCCTTAGTTCCCTAAGCTACCCAGCACCACCAAGGGCTTGAGTAACCACTAAGTCGTTACCCAAGAGTCCGGGTTAAGATGCGAAGCCAAGATTTTAATGGCCTTTGATAGGTGGTAGGTAGCCCCTGTGGTGCAAGCCATATATAACCTCCTCAGAAACCGTGTTATATGTAATATCCCCCGGGGTTGATCGGTGTCCCTCGGAACACCTCGGGTAGATACCATACGTCACAATTTCCAAGGGGTCAATCAATCACAAAACAGCAAATTAGCTCTCCGAACATAGGAACTTAAGAATTAAAACTATGGGCCGTCACCGACAGCCGAGTCTTCGCTGTCACTAGTCACTTTAATACCGTTTGTGGTATGTAAAACACGATGACATAGATAGGGATTAGGCGGTGGTTTTCCCGGCTACTCTGGTTTACTCCACTACTGCCTAGTCATTTATGGGACTGAATATGGCAGGAAAAGAGACCATTAACTAAATGCCAAATCTTATTCCAAAATCCAAACCCAAAAGATGATTACCTTACTGTTTGAACAGTTGGAATAAAATCATAATTAGGGTCATATAAAGGTTCTCAAAGGGGGGGCTCGCTTTAGGAGATAGTGAGGGTAGCATTGATGCAAAACTATTCAAGGAAATTCTGGTATTTTGTCTATGGCTATGAAAAACGTTGAATTTTGAAATGTGTGCAATTTAGGGTCCCCTCTTTTTTCGCATTTGATCTGTCAATCGTCAATTTTTTTATTCTGTATTCGCGAAGAAATTAAGGCATTTGGACAAGAAAATGACCATTTCGCCGCTGACTTTGGAATAGTAATCTATGTACAGTTTTAACCCATTGTATATACTATATCTAGTATCTAGTGCACAGAATAGCTGCTAGAACCCTGCTCGATGTATGTGCGAAAAGTGCCATTGACTTGGAGGTAGGCTGTGTTTTCCCCGGGTATCTTGGTTTTCTTTTGCATAAGTTTACAATTGTGTAATCATATGATATGGCAGAAAAAGTGACGAAATTATAAATTCCGCCGTGGACTTGTGGTGAATTTGCGAGTGTGGTTCGAGTACGGCGTGATCTTACCCTGCAGGTTGGCGTATTCGCTTTACAAACTCGCGGCGATGTAAAAGGCTTTCCACGATGCCTTTGCAACTGAAAAAAACCTCATGGGACCATTCGTAAGGCGGTAATTTCTTCGATTTCCGGGTTCCAGGTTTCTATATTGTTGCTATGTGGCCTTGGCGGTTAAAAGCAACGCACCAATCCTAACAAACAATCAAACAAACCGATGTTATAGCAATATACAACTTTCTGCCGGGTAGGAAGGTCTACCATCAGTGGGTCGGTAGTTGAAAGGGAGTCTAAATCAAGATAGACACACTTGGCTCAAGTTGACATTTCTGCAGTATTGAGGCTGAATTTTGACCAGTTGTAAATGGTGGGGAAAATCATAGTACCCAAGAAATACCACCGTCTAATTCACTGGTAACTTTCTCACATGCCCCGAGCATGATGCTAAGCTCACGTTGGAAATTTGAGACCATGAGCTGTATGCAAGAGTATATATATATATATATATATATATATATATATATATATATACATATACATACTGTACACTGCCTTAATAGTCCGTGCTAAAATAGTACGGATCTCTTGAAATGAAAAAAATCCGTTTTTTAATAGTCCGAATTCGACCCCCACCTGCCGCGCCATTGGCAAGTGAACCGTGATAATAGAGCCGATCATAGATGGATCAAATTCAGACAAGTTCTAGTAGTGGGGGCCCTTACATTTTTACTTAGACAGGGAAATTGCAGGCAAATAATTGCAGTTAAAGTGTTCAGTGCCACCCCAGATGATGCCTGCCAGGTGAGAGCTTGAGGCCCAGGCAGGGGGAAAATGAGAAAAACTCACCTGGTTGCAATTAGCAACAAAGGTAAGACAAAGGAATGAATGTTACAAACATTTTGTGAAGGGCTTCATACTCACAAATCACTCAAACAAAGGAATGGGGAAAGGATGTGTTAAAATGGCCAAAAACGATATGAAATCTTTCATTTTGTTATATTAGCAATGTTAAAGGGTTAAAAGAGGTGTTAGAGAGTTAAATCTGCGTATATTACGCCTATAAAGGTGATTTATAGTGGCGCCACTATTGACTGACAGGGAAACTAACGGATAAATGGACGAACGTAACCCCCCTTCATTACGTTTTTGTCCGTTTTTAAACATTCCGGATTCTTCCAAACCGAAAAATCCGGAATGTTTTTACACTCGGACTATTAAGGCAGTGTACAGTATACATAACTCAAAGGTTACCAAAACCTAATCAATTCACGTTTTTGCCATAAAAATGGATCACTGAAAATTTGAAAGGTTACATGAAGCTATTCTTGAGGTATCTTGCTGACAAGCTAATCAGGCGTCAGCATAAGCATTTTGATCTAAAATGTCCAATAAGTACCAAAAAGTAACTAAAAAATCAAACCTGATCAATTCTTGTAATTGCCATTATACACATATGATATCCCTGTTGGGTGTACACCAGGAATAACTTCCCCGAGAGAGGATTGTCGCTTGAGGGCGGCAATTTTGATCTAAAGTTCGTTATCAAAATTAAAAAATACCCCTAAAGCACTGATTTCTGGCCAAAAAAGCACCCTTATTTTGATAAAAACGCTGACTTTTCCACTAGATAAACACCCCTTCTTTTATCAAAACACTGACATTGGATGAACGGGAACACGTATTTTAACTTTATATTTTATAATCCTCTTCGTGTTTAGCGGCAGCAAGTGGCGGCAGCAAACTCGGACGCCCAGTCACTTCGTGAGTCAATCGAAAGGTCAAGCGATTCTGTTCAATTTTTTCGGCCACATTGACGTAATTTAAGGAAAACGATTTTAAACACTATTGTGCCTTTTTGGCGCTAAAATTTTGCTGCAGCTTGCTGCGGCAGCAAAACGCTGCTACAGTGTGAATTGCTCACACTTTTGCTGCGCTGCGTCGCGCTGCGCTGCGCTGCGTCGCGCTGCTCAAGTGTGTTTTAGGCTTAAGTGTCACTAATCGGTCAGTTTGTGAGGGTTTTGAATTTTGTTTGTCGTCACTTTTCTGCCATATTGGGGCTAAACCGTTATTAGCCAGTTAGTAATGGTGGTGGAACGAAAGTACTGCATGGAAAAGCCAAAGCCTCACTCAGCTTTTGGGACCGGCCCGGTCTAATTGCAAAAAGTGTCGATAAATGCTTGTATAACGTGAAACCCTTCGAAGTGATCTCTTTCTTATATTTAGCGAGTGACTACAAAGAGCAAGAAATAAACTTTTCCAATGATTGCCCTAATTTAAATAGGTATCAGACCTCACTAGCCCGGCATGGGATTGAACTCTGGACGCCACGCTTCCAAGCACTCAGGCTGGCACTCTCGTCACTTCGCGACTCTGCCTGGACAGAATAAACTTTCCCTTGACTAGATGATTCTTATTCTCATTTTTGCTCCAGGTGCAATATGAATTAAAGCATATAAGAACAACTGTTACGTACACATCGTTCTTTGTTACAGCCTGGAGAACGATGATCACGCAATCATATCATTGCTGCGTGCATGTACTATTGGAAATCATTAAAAAGAGTTGCCTGTTTTCACCTATGTCATATTTCAGTTTTGACCTTCGTCGTGGTAGTTAGAACAGTTTTGTCTCAATTAGCATATCTAGCCCTTTCGTGCCTGGAGTTAAACATGTAAATTGTTTTCTTGGTACTACGATATTTTGCAAATAAACTAGTAATCAAACACATTTTCAAACTATTTTAAGAGGAGTTGTGGTTTGGATTCCAACTAACATCTCTACGTCAAATGTTTTTTTAAAATATGATAGTCAGACAGTTGCAGTCACGAATGGGGTGAAATCGAAAAAGTCTTGTACACGTTGAAAAAGGACACTGATATAGAATGACTCATAAGTGGTCTTTAAAACAGCCTTATGCACTCTTTCGGTGGGCATTGTTGGGATTTGTTGACTGGAAAAATGGTTTAGGAAATCGGGATTTTAATTAACTATTTCTTTCATATTTAGGCTTAATCAAATGGTTTCACATTCTGATTGTTGATTACTAGTATCTGAAATACAGGAAGCAATAAAAATGTATTTTCCCAAAGCTGCTTTAAAACTGGTGTCCATATACAGGTGGTTTCTGTCAACAGGTGGTCACTTAAGAAGCCGAGGTAGCCTTAAAACACCAACGCATTAGGAATTTCGATTTTCTGCCAAAGTCGTGCGTAACAGACCAGTTAAAACTTGTATGGAATGGTGGAAACCGAGGTGTCCGGCGAAACCACCACCTAACCCTAAGTCCCTGGCAACTTTCACACATGCCCTGTCCGAGATTCTAACCAGAGCAGTGTTGAGAGATAGCGAGCAGTAATTGGCAACGCCTTAGACCACTCAGCTATCAGGGCAGTACCTAGGTTGGATGAGTTCTCTTGTGCTGCTTGTCAAAGAATCGTATCTCATAGACAGTGATCCGTGCAGAATCCACTGGGCAACATGTCCAATGTCCCTGGCGATTTATTTCTGACTTTATCCTACTTGTGTCTTTGTCTCATAATAGCCGCCATCGTTATCAGTTGTTAAAAAGGTCAACCCAGCGGTTGGGCTATGGATATAGCCTTGGTTATCTAATTTGTTGATCTCATGGTATCGCCTTCGCGGAGTCTCTTACTAACTAGATGATCCTCTCACGCCTAGAATTTAACCCACTCACGTCTGGATATCTCCTTGACAAGAGTGGGACCTATGATACTTATACTATATTACCCGTGTGCCATGCAAAGGGCATGCACTGTGATCTACAGCAATGCACACATACTGATAGTAGTTTTTCAACAATTGCTAATATTCTGGGTTTATATCCGGCGTAAGACACGCGAGAAAGTTTCTAGTGTATGTATCTTTATATGCATGATATAAACGAGACAAACAAAAGTATAATTGAATAATAATAAACGGGAGAGGAAAAAGAAAGGAAAATACACCTTAGTGTTATACAACTGTAATATCCCACTAAGTACATATTACCCAGATCTTATGCGTTAGAGCACAACATTATAATGAGTGACTGTTAAAAAGTCAGTGGTTTTCATGCGCATTCTGTGATTTCCGCCACCATTAGAAAGTTCCTAGTCACGATATGGCTTAACTAACAGAACCCGATAATGATATACAGTATTACAAATCAAGAGGCAAAACTGCATAGCTGTGTACATGGAATATTTGTCTTTTGATTGAAAGACATATAATATATAGAGAGCCCTGAACTAAAGATAGGAAACGTGCATACTATTGGATTCTGGATGCCAGCAGGGATGCATATATACTCAATGTAAGCTCCCACTTTGAGTTTCGCACAAATAGAGTAAGAAACGTTGAGCCATTCGTTCACAGAGATAATAAAATATATCTGAATAATTGGTTCGTTGATTATACACACATACACACACACACACACCTTCGCAATTCAGATTGTTCATGTTCTATTATCTCCCATTGCTGTGAGATATCTAGGGTTTGAATAAAAACATGTCCTATGGGCAGAAATATATAAAAAAGGAACAACAAAATATTTCTCAAAATGTATATTTATCAAGATATGTTCAGTGGATGGGTTAATAATGCTAGGGAAACGGAAAGGCACTGTTTTGCATATACCGTATAAAGGCTTGACATCTGCCACATTATTAAGTGATTGGGTGATTTTCTTTGTGATTGGCTATAACAATATGATAAAGATCAGTATTGATGGACAGAAGAATATTGTACGAACTGATGGGAACATTAGTTAGATTAGGTTAGGAAGTCGAAAGTCTGGTCTTTATCCAAACAAATGGTCATTACATTTTGGACTAACAGTGTGACGTCAATGATACATTGAGGTGAGCGGTAGGCAGCATTTTATATGGAGAGTAATGACCTTGGTTGGGGGGGGGGGGGGGGGGGGTGATTTTGGCCATTTTCCAATATCTGTCAAGGGCCGACAGTGATAACCGAGTAGTCAAGGCGTTGTCACGCTGTCTCCAACATCTGCCGTTGTCTAATCCTGCTTGGGGCATGAGATGCAGTTACCAGTGACTTGGAGAGGGGGTACGCCTTAGGCCATACTTCTATTAGGACAGGCGCCACATCATTCGAGAGACAAAATATACTTTGAGGATCATTTATCAACCCTGTGGCTGGCCAGAAGCATGAAAGATATACTGGTACGAACAGGTGCACATTACTTTGACCACGAACCGATCTCAGGTTATAATGATATTCTGGTTCCGACGTCGACCGGAGAGCAATTCCATTATAGCTACATGTATATAGGCATCCCTTCGCTGACATTCATAAATCATGCAAGGAAAACACGTTCTGGTTTATGGTCATTGGGATGTTATGCCATAAACATGACACATGATGGGCAATCTTTTCATAATAAAAGTCACATATAATGCTAGTTGCTTGCAAATGAAGCACGGTTTGTTCATACCGCTAGCGCACCTTCGTGTATTTCGATACGGACTAATTATGGTTATAACAGTCTCAAGAGATGCAGCCAAACTATAGCATAATTGGCCAGGTAATAGGGTAGTTAAGTGTCGACCTGGTTAAGTAGAAGTGTCATGTGCCAAGAGTCGTGTTAGTAGATATAAAGCGTAGGAAGACTTATACATAATAAAAGGTCGAAAGACGTATGCATATTCTACTCATCAAGAACGCACTTGGCTGACATTTTGATTGGTTCATAAGTGCTGACTTAGACTTAGGTTATCCCTGCAACAACATGTTAGACTTTCTAATGAGTATGAACTCTTTTACATCCGGAGTGCACACACTGTCTGGCAACTTTGTTCCCGACTCCTCACACTTTCAAATACTCACTTATATATATATATATATATGTATATGCACACACACACACACACACACATATATATATATATATATATATATATATATATATATATATATATATGAATGTGTGTGTATATATATACTTATATGTATACATATATATATATATATATATATATATATATATATATATATATATACATGTATATATATATATATATATATATATATATATATATATATATATATATATATATATATATATATATATATATATATATATATATATATATAAAAATATATATATATAAGGATTAGTACACCCAAAGTTTAAAACAAGTCTCAAAATCTATTTTTCAAAATATTGGATTTTTTGTACCCAAATGTGTCAGAATACTTGTAGGGTGTAGATGGGAATGGGTTAGCGGAACACAATGGGTCTCAACACTAATATCCTTCATAGTTACATGGTAATGACTCTACTTAAGACTCAAACAACACAACCCCATCAAGTAGACCCCATTTTACAAATGGAAAGAGTAGAGATCACACTCTGTGATTAGTTGATTGGTTATATATGTATAGATATTAATTGATGGAAGATTGAATATTTCAGTATTGGATTGCACCATTGGTTGTTAATGGGTTTTGGTATTACATAGCCACGGCCCAAAATGGAAAATAATTTCAATGGTATCCATTACTATTGGCAGCAGCAATGAATAGCAATGATAGTAATGTTAGATCACTGGTGTATGAGTACGACTGCAGCCCATGCCATGTAGCGCTTCAGGCTTTTGTTATGTAGTACTGAAGAGAGTTTCCCCTTGAAGGAGGTTGCAGGTTATAGGGGGTGACTCTTAAAAAAGAAAGTGGCTCTGAGAAGTTTTTGTTGAATGGTTATTTGGAAACCAAGAAACTCGTTTATCGTCAATTTTTCTGTCATGTTAGGACTAAATGAACAGAGAGAGAGAGAGAGAGAGAGAGAGAGAGAGAGAGAGAGAGAGAGAGAGAGAGAGAGAGAGAGAGAGAGATCGCGTCTTGACGTCTGAAATATTCCTACAACACTGTGACACTATGTCTGATTAGATGTAGGCCAACTCCTTTTCTCGCCCCATTTCTCCACAGCCTTCTCTATCCCTCAAGCTTCCAGTATCTCATAGTCAATGTGCAGCATCTGTGAGAGGACAGTATATAGATCTTTTATTGACTGTAAGGTTGTTACAAAAACAAGATATTGCAAACTAGAAACAGTGAGGAAGCACGAGTCAGAGAATAACTGCGGATAATCTATACCGACTAACCCCTATGATTATTATTACCTTTATCACACGTCTTGAATCTGATTCAAAGCAGGGATCTTCTATGATACGATACCTTATACGACCAGGCTACTGGGCAACAACTAGTGGAAGTCAGATTATAGTAATTAGGTTTAGTTGCTGTGTTATCTCGGTGGTGAGCAGACATACACATAGACATCCCCTTTCTTGACTATTCCAGTATTGGATTAGTAATGGGTCATGCCATAAGAAAGACACGCCCTAATGGAAATTAATTTCACTGTCGTCACACGATTTATACTACTACTACTACTGCTACTACTACTACTACTACTACTACTACTACTACTACTACTACTACTACTACTACTACTACTACTACTTCTACTACTACTACTACTACTACTACTACTACTACTACTACTACTAGAAGAAGGACAATGAGCAGGAGGAGGAGCAGTTGTAGTTGTAGCAGTAGTAGGTTTATTGACTGTAAAAGGGTTTTACAACAAAATTATACGTCAACTTCACAGATTAAGGAAAGACCACAAAGTTAACAAAGTTATGGAAACCATCGCAATTGTGTTCCACACACATTTACCCGTCACATTACATATGGCAAGAAGAAAACCCCGTCACTAGTCTAGCTTTTCAGTGAATTGGGAATTGTTCGAGAGGAATAGTATTGCATTCCCAGTTATGTTTAGATTACCCTGTGGACCACACATGGGTTCTTAGAGTCATACTGTAAACTCTGCCTAAAAGCTTTAGAGGGAACATGGTCAGCTGATGCCCTCGTAGCCGATCATATCAGCTGTGGTGGGGTGAGAAACCTAATACAACCGAGAAATGTGACCTGTGCCTAAAGCCCCGAAACACGTGGGTAATATTCACGTGGGTATTACGGGTATGATACTGACCAGGATATGCTTCTTCTGATGTGCACATGGGAGTGACTCTACACCAAATTGTTATCACGACGGATATGTATTTTAAAACTCTTGGTATAGATAAGATTATGCTTTTCTGAAATTTCATTTATCGGCACCTTTTCTCCAATACTAATCCTAGACTCGTTGGTTATCGAGGGTTGGGAAATCTGAAGTGCCTGGGGAAACCACCAACTGCCCTCAAATCTCTTGGCAACTTTCTCGAGCAAGATTCGAACCAAGGAGCTTCGGCAGTATTGAGAGACGGCGGGAAGGTGAAGGACAATAGTGCGACCACTTTGGATGGTTTGTAAGGCAATTCAGTATTATAGAAAGTATGGCTTTAAAAATACTAGTATAGATGAAATGCGGGTATGGTTACCAGGTGTATGTATTGATTGTGTTATATATATATATATATATATATATATATATATATATATATATATATATATATATATATATATATATATATATATATATATATATATATATATATATATATATATATATATATATATATATATATATATATATATATACATATATATATATATATATACATATATTATATATATATATATATATATATATATATATATATATATATATATATATATATATATATGCACGAACGTCACAGGAAAGGTGACGGTGAGCGAATCTCTGATATAAACTGGTTAATAGCATTGACGAGCTAAAATGCTGAGTATTTAAACCAAGAAAAGAAGAGAATGTGGTGTGAATTAATAATCTTTTAGTGAAGAGCATGGCCCGATTTGTATTTCGGCATGGATTGGGTGTGCATTATAATATAACATTTTCTTCCCCGTCTAAATAGATCATGCACAGTCGCCATGACCCAGTAGATTGTACCATACAGCCACACAAGGACTGCTGAATGTCCTCATAATTGAATACAACATATGACTTGGTGTCTGTTATTTGCACAACCAATGAACAATTATACGGAGATAATTCTGATTTCATTTGCATACAATCTTATTATCATTTGACAAAAGCATATTGTGATGCCAGCCACCAGTCTAGCGCAACTGGTGTGTGGTGACGTGGAATTTGAATGAAAGACAGCATTGATGAAAGTGTGATTGTGATGTGTGCAAACCCTACGATTTTATCATCCCATCAGGCTCTGTTTCACTCTCTTCTATTACAAGGATGTATCTGGTGTAATGACAATTTCCCTGGTCCAATTTCTGGGAGGCGTAGCGTCGAGAGTTCAATCCCATGGCGGGCTAGTAGGGGTTCTATTCCCCTGGGGTGACCATCGAAAATCTGTTCCTGCTCTTTATCATCAGGCGCCGAATTATATGGAAATATTATTTTGAAGGGTTTCATTACCATTTCATATCACAGTTCATGCTTTCTGTGTCGTATACAAAACGCTTTTATTCGTATGTGTCAGAGCCAACACTAATGCACCAGTCAATTGAATCCCTGGGAGGGGGGGGGGGGCGGGACTTGGCCGGGAAACACGGTGCTTCTGCTAAATACTGCTTAAAATAGCTGCCCGGTGTACCGGGCTTACTGTGATTTATTGCTGTCCGTCGTGGCGGTGCATGATAGGCGGGGATTTGAATAGTGACGTCATATTTTGCTGCCACGATTCCAGTAGGCCTATCAGCCGGGCGCACCCGGCCTGTGCTAGGTCCACTGTGTTGACCAACTACGGACCTTCACCCGGGGGACTTCCCGGCGCGGGAGAATGAGTACACAAAAGCAGAATTTTCACAGTCACATGGTGCTGCAGGTGTTTAATAATGGACGTCAGGTGTTTAATAAAAGTAATGTGAAGGGTGTCTTCTCCAAGTCTAAAATTTTATTTTTATAACTGCTGAAGGTTTTGTTATTTGTGATGTAACTGCTAAGATTTTTGTGGTTTATTTTCACAAAATAAAAAGTTGAAATCTTAGGAACTTGTGTATTCTTGTTGAGCATGCCCCAGGGGTGGGGCATACTGCCACAGAATTGGTCCCTGCCAGTGGGGATGAGTGCTATTTATTGATTTTTTCCTGAGCAGTATCCCCGCATGTCCCGGCCCCCCCCCCTCCCAGGGATTCAATTGACTGGTGCATAAAGAGGGTAGTGAAACCTTACAATCTAACCTTGATCTTGAACTGATGAAGGGACCGGGGTGCCATGCCTTCCTGTTGACTATACATACTTCAAACCTTGGGAGTTACTAGTATGATAGTTTCGACGAATTTAAAATCATGGGTAAACTTGATGAGCGAGAACAACATTAGGATTGGATTATCACTACATGAATTACCAGCACTGACATCAATTTGAGGTAACACACACACACACACACATATATATATATATATATATATATATATATATATATATATATATATATATATATATATATATATATATACTTTATTGACTGTAGTATGACTACAAAATATACAATATACAATACGTAATTGAAATAAACAAAACTAGTAACTAAATAACATACAGTAACTAGTAACTAAACAACATAAACTGGTCAAATTATTAAATGGAATACCAGGTAAAATGCAACCTGGCGGATTACACTAAACATCTGAATAAAACAACAACAACTTAACACAAACGATATGAACAAAACTCAAAGACTATAATACAGGTTATGGGGGGTTCTTATCTATCAGATCGGAAACTGTTTCTATTGTCTCTTCGTTATAATCTTGAGGACACTTTCCTAAGCAGATTATCACACCGTCTTGGCCGTTATCAATTATTACGTTTCCTGCATCGAAAGTGAGATCAAGCTCTGTAAACATATTATCACGAAGTTGCTGTGTACCTGGACATTGCATAACCACATGATTAATATCCTCTACAGCGTATAGATCACACTGCATGCAAGCCGTTCCAATGGGGAAGGCCCTTAAGGCGGACATCATCACTCTTTTGGCCATGGTTCCACATGTGCCAATCGTTTCCGGAAAATTGTCTGCCAAGTTAGGTACCTCGGCTTGGGACATACACAATATAGAGTACCCAATTCCTTGTGTAGCATAGCTTCTAATGCTATGGTGAGCGGGGTTTATAATAATCATAGACATAAAGAGTCTCACCGACCATGTGCTCTATATTACCCACTTTTTTATAACTTTATTGCTCTAAGACATGGTAGATATACAATAGAAATAAATAAACATACATATTTGTAATGATGGCTTTGGTGTTTATGCTTTTATAGATTGTAGAGTATCTGGTATAGTGCGGCCCACTTGCCCAACACTTTCGGTAATGGATTTTTGATAGTACCAATATTTATTTCCACCTGCATATGGTGTTTGAGAATAAATCTTAGGTGGTTGATATCCAGTATGTTACCTTTGCACTTATTTTTTAAAATTTTGTGTTTCGTTATAAGTATTATGGCATTGATAAGTGGCTCATTGTTAATATTACCCAACAGGATTGAATTTTTATCTAGGTATATAGTTGAGTTTATATGTTGGGCTAGCCATAAACCTAAGTGTTGCCATATTTGTGCTCTAGTAGGACAGTCATATAACATGTGTGAAATTGATTCAGTTGTTTGACAAAATTCACATAAGTCATCTTCTCTTAGGTTGAAAAGTTTGAGTTTTTTTATTTGTGGTGACTGTCCTGTGAGCTACTTGAAAGTGAAAGTAAGTTGTTCTTGCATCTAATTTGCACTTTTGTGCGATACTATAGATATATTTCCAGTTTGTTATTTCGGGATTTAGATTTAGTTCTATTAACTATTTCATTTGTGCAGGCGGTGTATAATTGTCCCTTTGTTGTGACCATATTTGCCTTATTTCTCTTGTGCCTTTCTGAGATTTTGTTAGCATTGCCATTATTGGGGGCATTGTTAAGTTGTAGTCAAGAATAGTATTTCTAATTTCCTCTTTCCATCTCTAGGTATTGAATTGAATAAGGCATAACATGTAAACATAAGTGGACTTTCAATGCGTTGTTCAATTGCAGCTCTGGATAAGATATCACCATTTTGGTCAAATAAATCTGGTAAAAATAGGAAATTATTGTTGTACATTTTGTTATTAAAAGTGATGCGAAGGGCTTTGTTTCCCCAGATTGGTTGGAATCTTGGTGGTATTATAATAGTGTTTTTGATTGAAATGTACCAGGCTTGGAAAGCTTTTATTACAGACCTCCAAAAAGGGTTTTTGGTATTTTCCAGTATTTTCCATGGTAGTTTTCTACAGTCCATAATAGCCTGTCAATTTTACTGGCACGTGGAAATTCTTCCCAATCTGGGTTTGTGTACTTTGTTTCCTTAGACAAGATATTTTAATGCTTTATCAAATTCTTGAATATTGATCATATTTTGCCCTCCTTTCTCCATGGATAATAAAAGAATAGTTTTGTTAACCTCATGTCTTTTATTTCTCCAAATGAAGTTATTCGCACTTTTTTCCAGTTCATAGTCTGTATTCTAGGTGATGGTAAAGACTGGAGAATATGGGTAATTTTCGAAAGGATCAGACTTTTAAAAACTGTAATTCTTCCAGAGGGGGTGATATTTTGACATATCCAGAGTTGCATTAGTTTATTCATTGACTCTAGTTTTTCATTGATGTTTTGGTCAGTGATATTTTCAATGTCCATTGTGTCATAGTTGATTCCCAATGCATTGAAATTATGGACCCATTCCAAATTATTCTCCCTACAAAAGCGACGGTCCGTTTCCCTGATTGGGCCTATCCTAATGACTTTGGTTTTTGAAATGTTAATTTTTAAACCCGATATTTGGTAAAACCATTGTAGAGTTTCTAGATGATTTCTAAGGTTTTGTTCAGTGGCTTTCAAGAAGATAGAAGTATCATCCGCGTATAGGTTCATTTTGTGTTCTTTTCGGTTATATACGGTTATTCCTTCAATGTTTCTATTGTTTTTTATTGCAAGGGTTAAAAATTCAGAACACAAAATGAACAGATACTGGGAGATTGGATCTCCTTGACGACAGCCTCACTGTAAGGGGAAAGGTTCAGATAGGTAACCGTTTAAGATAATGCGTGAGTTGGATTTGTTTTGGAAAAATTGTCAACCATTGGGGAGGCAGGTTATTATTCCTTGGGATAGGGAGTCTGTTAGTTGTCCGTTTTTATAACACTCATTAATACAATCTAGATAAAAGTGGCCCAGTTGGGGCCAGAATTTTTTGAAGAACTCAGGTGAGTATCCATCTATGCCTGGAGATTTTTTGTTCTTTAATTGTTTTAGCGCTTTATCCAATTCCTCCTTAGTTAGGGCTGATTCTAGTTGTGTTTTTTCTTGGTCTGTTAGTTGGGTGGGTATTGGGACATTTACATTTTCGGGTTTGGGTAAATCTTGCACTTTGTATAGTGTCTCATAGAAATTTTTAAGGCTGTCTAGGATATGTTTATGGGCTGTTATGGTATTATTTTCATCTATTTTGATTTCTGTGATAGTTTTATTTACCCTATTTCGGCTCTCAATGTTTAGGAAGAATTTGCTTGGTTTTTCACCAAATTCTAGGGATTCTGCTCGCGATCTTATATATGTTCCTTGTAGTTCACTTTTATGAAGATTGACCAAGTCGTTGTTTAAATTAGTTAGTTGATTAAAGTCCTGTATATTAGCTTCACCACAGCAGACCTTATCATCAAGCTCCCTAATTCTGGCTTCTAGTGTCTTTATTGCCCTGTTTTTATTACGTTTTTCAATTCTAGCAAAGTTTATTATTATTCCCCGGAGGGTCACTAAGGCTGTTTCACAGAACATGGAAGGACTGATCATCAGGTCAAGGTTCTTATTAGTAACATTAACAAAGTCAGGGTGGTAGGGGGTTGATGCATAGGTTTGCTTAATTTCGTTTATGCTCTTTTTAGTCAGCTGAATGAATTCTTCATCTAATAGAAATTCATTGTTCATTTTCCATATTCCGGGGCCACGTTCCTCAGAGGATATAATTAATGAACAGGAGATGAGGGCATAGTCTGAGCGGTATTTTACATTTATTTTGTAATATTGAGAGAAGCTCGTCGTTGCAAAGATAGAAATCTAGGCGGGCCTGTTTGTTGGAGATACCCTGGAGCCATGTATATTTGCGTTTGTTTGCATTATTTATACGCCGTTCGTCTACTAGTTAGAAGGTATTGCAGAGTCTTTTTATAGAATTTGTCATTCTGAGGTTGTTTTGGGTTTTATAATTGAGGTTGTCTAATTGAAAGGAACGGGTCGAGTTCCAATCCCCTGCCAACAGGATATTGGGGTTCTCATAACTTTCAATGATAGGAGCTAGGGCATCTATGAAGTCAGGGTTATCCTGGTTAGTGGTGTATATCGAGCCTAGAACAAGGGAAATGTCATTTGGGAGAGTAATTTCCGTAAAGAAGGTTCATGACTATGCCACTCCTAGATTTTCTTTACTTTATGTCCTAAAGACCATTTGTTCTATACGTTCCATACTTTATTTTGGACTGTACCTATATCATTATCTTAAATGCTATCAGAAACCTGAATCCTTTACACTAAGCTGGTAACTCTTTATAAAAGTGGTATTTACAAATACCGATCGAATAGCATACTTATAGCAAAGAGGACTTCAATCAGTTTTGTATTAATAAAAATTCTTGCCAATGATAATGCATACGCCCTCACCACACATAGGACAGTCATCCCATAAAAAAGTATAGACATACAAAATAGAATGAATGAATGATTGCTTAAAGGCACATTGGCACACAAAGGCTTTTTAGTGCCATAAGATATGTGTGAAATAATGGTCCTTGTCAAAAACAACAGCAAAGCAATAGATGGATAGATGCTCACAAAACAATAAACAGTTTCAAAACTTGCGCATGTATGGTTGTTTCAAAAGAAACTAAATTCTTAAAACGATTCACAATCGATAAAACAGACTTATTTCATGTAAATGAAAATAAAATGCTGTCTGGAGGAACCTTTTTCAAAGAGTTCCTAAGATTAAGAGCTATTTACATTAGACTATCTCTTTCTGGATTCGATAAAAGCAACAAAATCAAATGAAATATATTTCCTAGTCAAACGATAAGCACAGGCTATATATTGGCGAGGGTCTTCCCTTTTCAAAGGGAAGGAGTGAGTTAAGTGGTGACCAATTTGTATCCTTGCGAAAACACTCTCCTCATGCCTAATGATTCTAAAACCTCCATGCCGAAGACCCAGCTGAGGATGAATTTAATGTAATTTGTTATTGACCGCTTCATCCCACTCGGACTGCCATACATAATAGACCATGCAATGCAGTGGAAACAGACCTTGTGGTATGTTTTAGGGGATTCAGCACTAGGTCATGGCGGATCACTAAACATACATACATACATACGTACGTACGTATGTACTAGTATGTATGTGTGTGGGTACACGTAGAGTGATAGATATAGATACATTGATAGATAGATTACTACATAGATATGTATATGCATGGAGTGACGAATGCCAATTAAGGGTAACTAAATTCTGCTTATTCTCATATCTCCTATCATATTTAGTCTTGCTCAACAAAATATTAACAATCCCTCCAATGGTAGTAGGCTCAGTTTTGCAACGAAGCATTCAATCAATCATAAATTTGCAAATCCAAAAGGCCACTATATATGACTCTGGCTTTGGGATACTATGTGATATTCTACATCTTTTGTTGTCTGAATGATAGCTAGTGGGGCAATTGGTAGCTAGGTAACCCTAACATGATTTCACGAAATCACAAATTTCTGTAATTGACACGTTGGCGTAGCTTTATAGCACATGGGAAAGAATAATCCATAGAGGATTCAAGCAATTGCAAGCTTTGGTCTCTGTATAAATACTTTAGCTTAATGTATACGGCAATTTTGTGTTGATTTCGGCCGGCGGGGAAGGGGTAGGAGGATGGAAATAGGTAGTAAGTTTGTTAAGATCATGTCCACGGCACTCTGTGTGATTCTGCGTGAGTGGAGCTCATGACCCTAATCTTCAATCATCCGCTATTGGCACAGATTCTCTTGGGCTGTTCCAAGGGGGTGGGGACTTGTCGCCATCGGGTGTACATATGGCTGTGCCCTTGTTTTAAAATTCGTTCTTTAGATAAGAAATCATTGCGTGGGCGGTCTAAAAACTGGTGTGTTCCGCCCAACTCTTCAGCCCTTTGTCCATACATGTATGTAGTGCTCGAAAATAGTTTTTGACCAGAACATTTTCCAGTAAAAATCTGAAGAAGAAACGCGGCTGAGAACAAAATCCACAATCCCCCTAAAGTGTTTTGTGTGTTTCCATATATATATATATATATATATATATATATATATATATATATATATATATATATATATATATATATATATATATATATGTTTGTATATATATATATATATTTATATATATATATATATATGTATACTAGTATATATATATGTATGTATATATATATATATATATATATATATATATATATATATATACTGGTATAAATATATATATATATATATATATATATATATATATATATATATATATATATATATATATATATATATATATATATATATATATATATATATATATATATATATACATATAAACGAAAGTATGATAGATCCAGACGATACTTATTGAAGAGATCTCCAGGCATGAAGAGGTTAAGCAAGAGTGATTTCAGAAGTATGGGGTCACTCAGTGCGTCATACTCAGATTGCAACTGCGGAAATTCAATATTTCTATTCAAAACAACATTGGCAGAAACATAACATCTAGTGTGTAAGTAAATATTTATGTAAATTCATCCAACCGGCCTCTTGACATTCTCACCCACACATGTCGTACATCATCTCCCACGGGTGGGACAGTAAGGGTCAGCGGAGGCGGGGGGGGGGGGGGGGGGGGGGGGGGGGGGGGGGGTGGACGGTGCTTACTTAATATCGCAATGGGATGAACCGCAAGCACTTTAGAAGCATGTGTATGGGGATTTGGAATTTAGTTCGTCGTCATATTTTCTCCCTTACTTAGGCTGAATTGTGACTAGCCAGTTGTTAATGGTGGAGGAAACCATAGTTCCTGAGAATACCCGTCGTCTGACTATAAGTCATTGGTAATTTTCCCACGCACGTATGACTGGATTCTAACACTTGCTTTGGACAGTGAAATCGAACGATAACTGGCAGCATCGGTGACCACTCAGCTCTCCAGGTAGACTGGACATAGAGGGTAATAATCTAGAAAGTGATGAATTTCGAACATTTTTGGGCCATAGGAAATAAGAATAATTACCAGAACTGATATTAGTAATATGTAAGGAAAAAGAACAATGGCGGTCTCATTTGAAGAAAAGCTGTTAATGGCACTCTATACGCAGGAAGAATAAATGAGGAGGAGTCAACTCCTATTGCACACCATTTAGCAAGCCAAGAGGATGTGGTTCCAATGCAGGGTTCAACACCCAGGTCTTTAATAAAAGGCTATGCCTGTCTCTCATAACATTACGATATTCATTTTGCACTCTAATTGACTAGTCAAATAGTATTGTAGCAATATGGAATAAGTAAAAACCTGGATACACGAAATCAGACACATTAATGGAACGGAATAGCATATATCAGGTGTGTGATAACGTATCAGAGAAACATTGGTAGCGTTCGTTTCAAAGAAGTGGGAATGGGAACTATATTTCTTAACCCATTAATGCTCAAAGAAGTCAGATGCAGGCTAGCAATTTTGAAGAAATCTTGTAGGCCAAAGCATAGTAAGGAACATATTTTATGGAAAGATGATAATCAAAACATCACCAACAACTCTCCTTCAAACATTTAGTAAAATCATTCTTATTCCAAAGTTATTGTCAAAAGTTTGTTAGATCCAGACGAGAATTCTATAAGAACTCAGGTTATACCACTTCTTCTTCGAGACCCACTTGCAACATAGCTGAGTACAACCTGGTGCATGTCTATTGACCCCACCCACACATAAATACCTATAGTAGATCTAGTAGGCGTGAATATAAGTGGTACAAACAGAGAATCATATTCTGGCAATGAATTTCAACAATAGCCTGTTTTCAATTGTAACGTTGCACTTTTATATCACAACCTCAAGGTCATTTGGTGATTACGTATTTTAAACATGTGAATTAAATACGTTTCTGGACATTCACTTATCGTGGTTATACCTTGTTATCAATTGTAGCGTAGTTTAGAAATGTATTTATATTACTAGTATATAGTTCAAAATGATGAGGCTTTCCTCATTTCTTATTTGAAGTCAGGCATGGACAACATACATCTCTAGTCGTTCACCTGTTGAGGGGGGGGGGGGGGGAGGTCCACAGCTTGCTATAAACTTACAGTCAAAATTGTCTCTCTAGTGAATATATCCCTATGTCCTTAAGTAGGTTGTAGTAAAAAATGAATTTGATTTTCTTAATACACTTTGGAAACAAGAAAAAAACTAAGTTATCTGGTATCTGGTAGTTTTTGAAATATTGAAAAGTATGCCATGAATATGGGAAAGTTTTATGTCATGTTGATTCATTCATCTGTACTACACCTGCATGTCAGTTGAGAGCACGTCAGACTAATCTCCCAAATGATTTATGATTTATTGGAATAAAGCTGTATCAATCATTGATCAAATATTTGTTTCAATGTCAGGAGTGGAGAAACTATTAACGTGTGCGAAGATGAATATAGAGACGGTATACAAGTAACCATAGCTAAGAATAATGTGCAAGATACTTAAATCCTGTCCTGAGTCACTGGGTCTGTAGATCATGTGTATGCATGATCCATATATAGACCTTTCCATTCTATTTGTATTAATACACACCCACTTCAGAGTTCAATACACTACATTCATCTTCGAACCAACTCTAGCTTTATTTAATCTGTTCATATAATGCCTTTGTTCCATCTTCCCGAATTCAATGTATACTTTTCTACAGAGGAAGTAAAGATGAATACTATGCATAGCTGACTTTACATATCACAAGTACAGGTATATTGACCTCACCCACGCACTTGATACGTACTTGTAGGAGTTAGTAGTAGTACAAAAAGCTACACTTTCAGCCGATGGATAAAACAATGGTGTTATCAATTGCAGCATACCATAAACAAAAGTGTCTGTACACCCTTGCCTCACCGCAGAGTGATAAGTGCTAACAATTTCCACATTTCTCCTTACAACTTAAAAAAGCACGCTTTTCCAGTCACTCAGCTTTTATCAGCATATTGTGCGATCATTAATTTTGAAATATCAATAGTTATGAAATTCACTCATGAAGACGTTTTCTTTATCTATTTTCAATTTTTGCTGAACTATCTGTATTTCATTTTTAGGAAAAATATAATTCATAATTTTGTGCAACTTACATGATATGAACACATACAAGTACATGGATATCGACCTTACCTCCTCTACTAAAAGAAAGAAGTTGTAGGCGTGAATGAGAATAGAGCAATAACAAAAAAACTGTTATGAAATTAAGTATAGGTTAAATAAGAGTGCTTTTACGTCATGTCCTCAAGATGGAGACGTATTTGCACTTTCCATTCAAGCTTAGAAATGTACAAAATATACTTGCAGTCATTCACAATCTATGAGAGTACCCTGTTATCGATTGCATTGTAGTTATGGAACGTGTCTTTATTCATAATGTTTAATGAAGGTGAGGAGATTTTCTATGCTTTTGACCTTCGTAATGAACAGTACATTACAGAACAGTAAAGTACGTCTTTTTGGGGTAATTCACCCATAGCAGTACCCTGTTCCTTTTCTTTATTTTGTCTACCTCATTCATGATGAGTTCCTCTAGGCCATCTGGACGTATGACACTTTTGACCATGACTTGAGAAGTAAGCATTATATTACAAACTATTTGAGTTCGCAATGGTATCACCACGAGCATTATTGAATAAATGCGTAAAGTATCTACAACATGAGGATCATGTTTTAAAGTTTAAAGGATAAAACTCCCTCTAACTTCCTTCGATGGCACTCATTTTTCGCAGCGAAACACACACTTCCAATTTGAGAGATTGTATCTATCGACACAGAGTATAATTCGTTAGAATCGTATTGTATTGTATATTTATCTATTGTACATAATGTTTACAAAATCATCTCAATACAACAATAACAAGAAAGTAGACAAAAATTATACATGAAAATAAATGATAAACTATCTTTTATACAGAAGCAAAAATTAGTCACTGAACAACAGAAAACTATTAACTAGTATTATCTGTGTGCGATGAGCTTTGTATAGAAATCAAATCGAAGTACCTCCTTATAAGAAAAATCAGTAACAGAATCGAAGATTTTTGGTTATTAATAAAGGTCCAAAATACTTGAACGAAGACAGAATTTATTCATCTTAATAAAATCCATTCGTCTTAACAAAAAAATTATATAAAGATGAAACGTTTACCTAAGAAGAGTGACTCTCAAATGACAACATAAGTTTGACGCCATACTTTCATGACACAGAAGGTATGTGAGCAAGTTGTCAAAGGGTACATCGGATTCCTCCATCAACCATTTCTGGCTACTCCCTATCTAGCCTCGAATAGCAGAAAGTGTGAAACTAAGCAAAATATAAAATGCATCTCATCTCAGCTGAAGAGAACGAGAATATCACCTGTGTTCTGTATTAACCCTTATGCTGCTGGTGGCTAATTTGGCAATTAAAAAATGATGCAAAAATCTTGAAAATTACTGAAACCCTGGCAAATAGGTACTCATCTGAGAGTACTCAGCGAGAGCTATCCAATGAATACCAAGAGGACAGGGTTAAGATGGTTTTCAAAAATATTTGCGTTCTCATGCTTTGGACGAAAGTAGCCTCAGCATTGGAATGGTTAAGTATAGAGCAGGAACGAAAAAGTAGATAAAGCCTACACTATATCCCACTGAAGGGCACGCCCTTTTTGACCCAGTGGGGTTGCTTTCTCATTTCCGGTGACCTATTTATAATTATGAAAGCTGGAATATTCAGCACTTAACTGGAGTATTTCTCTCAGGCGGCACCATGTGGTACCGTGCGTTTACATTTCCGCCATGCCTATGGTCGCCTACCGATTGACATCACGAAATGAAAGCCTCTGTTCAATACAGTCACGAATGCAATTGCAATTTGGCTTTTTTTTTTTATCGAGAAATCATTTCATCTCCATAGGGCAACGCCTAAAAGTCACTAATACCCATCCATATAATTATTTTGTTTTAAAAATAATTGAATAGGTGGTATTGGATTTAAAGTGAATTAAGGTTTCAAAAAGATGCAACATAATATTTAGTTTTTGGATAATTGATAGGATATGTAAAAGCTACGTGATTAATGGCCAATGGGAAACCACTGAAATTATTTTGCAAATTTTGGGTAACTACCTGGAGTCTTAATTGCGTGACAACTTGCAATTTACTGTATTGTTAGATTTTACAGTACTGATTTTGGATAATAAATCAAGGATAATACATAGATAGTGGCGATAAACTGTTTAGGACAAACTCTTATCACTTCAATGACACCTCGTTCTTAGTTCATTATCATAAAACTTTTAAAATAAAAGACTTTAATCAGCATTAGTTTAGACAATTGAGTTTTAAATAGATAATCATGATTCAAACTAAAAACCACCATGATAACCCAAAAAGAAACTGCATTGACTTAAAACAAATTTAAAAACATATGTCATAGTTCTTTGACTTAAAGGTATCAAATTGAATACTAGTACCAAATGTTATACATTTACTCCTGTCAAATGTTATACTGCACGTGTTGTACTGCATATTTGGCAAAGATAATCGTTATTTATTCTAAAATACATATTTCATTGGCAAATGGGTTTTTAGTGAATGCCAACATGTATAATGATTTGGCTTACAGGTATTGTAATGCATGCCAAAGTCTATACTCTTTGGCAAATAAGTGTCGCATTTGTAGGTCAGAAAAGAAAAACAAATGGAGGTGCGTAAAGTAATACTAACACAACATCTTCTTTTCTACTCAATATACCCAAAGCTATACACACACATGTGTATACAACATAGCAATGATATATATCTATTACATTGCATATACTGAATCAGAAAGACAAATTAACCTAACCGCAGGAAATCGTATATTTAAGAGAGAAAAATATATGCACATAGGCAGATATTTCAGCTTGACCTAGAATTCGACTTTTTAATTTAACGGAAGTTCTAACCGTAATCCTTAATACCAACAAGTGGATCGGTGTGGGACTGTCCTGATGGCTGAGTGGTCTAAGGCGTTGCACTAAAGGGTTGCTGTCGCTTCCCAACTGCACGGGTTCGAAACCCGACCACGGCATGTGAGAACGTTGCCAGGAACTCCAATTTCTTCCACCACTTACAACTGGCTAGTCACGATTTGCCGTAATATGCCATTAAAGAAAAACGTAATTCTGCCCCCAAACCTCCACAATAATGCATATATAAATGTGCGGCGCTCAAAGGCACTTTTATGATTACTTCGGATCTGAACATCTCATTTAATCAGCGAAGCGACCATATAAAAGTGCAGCGATGTAATGTACTGCATATGATTACTTCAAAACTGAACCTCTCATTTGGATCCTTTGATTACGAGTGGGGGGTATCATCTATGCTGCATTCTTCCCGCTAAGACATGACCTTGGCTGTCTTAAAACGTAAAGCAAATACTAGAAAGATGTGACGCTCAGATGATGCCAGCATATAAACATACATTGTGTTTTCAATTGTCATACGAACGTGTATTACAATTGCTTTCTCTGCTGTTCCATCAAAGGATGCCCGTGACGCTTATCCGGCACTTGATTGGCTTTCACGGTACATCTGTGGGATACAACAAACACAGGCAGAGTGACAATAAGATAAAAGAAGAAATCAATGCCATCAAAAGCTTTGTAAAAATCTAAGAGGAAACAGGAATTGCTGCGGGCTGCTTCGGGAGTTCTGTCACTCGAGATGTCATATCATAGGTTAGTAGGGACTTGTGATTGACAAAAGCTACTTAGCAGCGTCTTGGCAAACAAAGGCTAGGCCTTTTCCATGGAAAATATGCTAAATTCTGTATTAAACAATTGCATTTTCAAAAGCGTCTTGGAAAACAAAGCAAACAAATGCTATGCTATTTACGTAGTAAATATGCTAAATTCTATATTAAAACAATTGTATTTTAAAAAGCGTCTTGGCAAACAAAGCAAACCAAGGCTAGTCTATTCACGTGGTAAATATGCTAAATGGTTGTCAAATGGTTGATTTGCAACATAATTACAAATTCCATCAACACATTTACCAGAAAGCTATTGTAAAACTGATCTATGTTTTTATCATCTGTTATTATCGTTACAAATTGGGCCTAGTAAACATTACTAGCACCTCAGAAATGTATTATCCCTCAGGCTTTTTATTACTAAAACAAATTACCTCTACGAAAAAACGTCAGACTAGAGGAAACAGTGGTATTGATTGCCTCTTAGAACTAGGTTTTAAGTGTTTTCTCAATTGTTAGGGGGTGTGATAGAAACATTTACACACACATACATACATGCATGTCTATATACACGCATACTATGATATGGACATACCAAACAGAGAGAGAGAGAGAGAGAGAGAGAGAGATCGTAACCAGTCATACAGACGTAGGTACATTTATGTAGTCTGATATTATGACGATACTCAATTAATTCAAGGTTGCATCTGACACTCTTACAGATAATTATAATGGGACTCGTTGTGTTGGCTGCAGTGGAATAATTAATTACTTAAGCAAGATGCACTACTTAGGCTGTTTTGTGCAGGGTCAATTGTTAATGAATCTAATAAGTGTTATTAATAAGTGACTGTAACGATACAGCTATAGATGCAATATGAGTACACTGGAGATTGATATTTAGAAGCGATGGCATTAAGCCAAATGCTATCTATCAGTACGGCATGAGAGTCTGCCACCGCCCTGGTGTGAGAATATGATTGCAACCTAAATCCGAATAATCTGGAGATAAAACCTTATCTATGTCAAGCCAAGCATTGGTTTTCATCAAGCATATCAGATTAGATAATGTGTGTATTACATATGCGAACGGGTTAACATTGTTATATGTTCAATAACGGATGTACGTGGAAGAGACGTTCAGGACGCACTAACTGCCCAATAGTGACTCGGGTCGTGCTCCAAGATTAGTTCTGATTTGTAAGACTGGCCTGTATATATCCCCCACTGGGGGACTTTAACAGGCATATTAGGCCCTCGTTGGCAGCTTGAGTGATGGATTCATCCCACACGATATCAGTAACGTAACGATCCGTCCATCTATAGAGTGTGGATTACTGTACCACAGGTCAGTACAAGGTAATTGACCACCACGGGCCTGCCCCCATGGCAGAGTGGTCTTAGGCAACGCCACTGATTGTATTGTATTGTATTGCATGTTTATTGACTTAACTGGTATGGTACAAAATCATAGCAAATACAAAAAATAGTACAAAAATATAAGAAATAGTCAACTGACTAACAAATAAGGCAACTTACAAATTAATATAACTAAGTTAATAATAGAACAAATACAGACTACAGCTAAATAACAGACATGTCCTGGAGCATTTAAGTGACGTAATACTACTCGAGTCATATGGAATATATACTATGTTTCAGATTTTTCTTGTAAAAGAAAAGTAAGAAACCAGATTGCTTGCTGTCGGGTTCAAACCCGACTCTGGCCATGCGCAATAATGATTACTAGATCTAGTACCTACTTGGCTTCAGACGGGGGTTTTCTCCCTCTTTATGCACCACTTATAACTGGCTAGTCATGATCTAGCCTGAAGACGGCAGAAAAAGGTGACGATATACGAAATTCCCAATTGATAATCAAGTGGACTTTTTGGAAGCACTATTTCCTAGATTGAAAATAAAACCCAATATGTATTTATCCCATACGTTCGCATTTGTTAGCATTTTTCAAGAAGTATTACAATTTATATCAGTGCGCTCACATCTTTGGAGCCTTTGTCCAATATTCCTCACTGTTTGTTAATTAATCAAATATTTTGATAGACCAGGTAAGGTCTTTTCATGGTCCCATTGTCAAGTTAGTAGTAATTCCTACGAATAAGCTGAGAATCAAAGAGGATCAGTATGATGGATGGGCAAACATCAAGCCTTAACTCGCTTTCAATTTTCGTTTACACACTGCTCTTTACAAATTTGACAATGCAGACTACCCACTCACAAGGTCACATCATGACAGCTCTTAGCGGATTTCCATTCTGGGGTCTATTTCCGTAATCCTTCGTCAGATATATTTCCACAGCTTTCCAAGTTTAACTCATTACCGCTTAAGGGTTCTACTGAAAATTGTCGTCTGGATCTATAGTATTTTTGAAAATAACTATGTAATTCAGTAAGATTTTGCAAAATATTTGGAGTGGAGTTGTATGCTTTGTTCTGAATAACATTTCTTCTTTAAATATTTCCCTAACTTTGCTTTTGCCTGCAAGATTTCATCAACATTAGCCGCTGTGGGTATCAATGGGTCAACCAAACAGTCATGTGCACACGAGGAGAGCGCTGTTATTTCCCCTATTGGTTGAGTATTGAGGACGTGAAGTCAATACTGAGCTCCGCTGTCACATGCACTTATAGCTTCGCAAACATCACATATTTCAGAGAATATAAACAAATCGAATAATAGATTTAGTCCACATACAGGATAACAATATCTACCTACCTACCTACCTACCTACCTACCTACCTATCTATCTATCTATCTATCTATCTATCTATCTATATATATATATATATATATATATATATATATATATATATATATATATATATATATATATGTATATATATAATTGACACGTAACTACACTGCTTTGAAAATTAAAACAATCCTATGTTGTGTGTGTGTGTGTGAGAGAGAGAGAGAGAGAGAGAGAGGGGGGGGGGGGGATTCGGACTACTTTGCTGACTTCTTGCATGACATCCTTTTACATCAATGTAGTGCCTCTCAGATATTCTTTTCAGTATTTTCAATTACGTTCCTCTTAACGACGGCTCCTTCACTGACATGTCTAAATTGCCGCATACGTTAGGTATATAAGAATTTTAGGTTTGAGAAAAATAATGCAATATAAGAGCTCTTGCAGAGTGTCTTAAGTACATTCTGTGTGTGGCATGTTAAAAGGCTGGTTTTGTTAGGGCTATCGCTTAATATGTGGTATTGTCTTTCAATCTAATCTTGTGCCTTTTTCTTAAATTTCAAAACACACATTTATTTGTCATGATTTGTATTTCTCGTAACAATGTATTATGCAAATGTTACAAAAAGGAACTCTTTATTTTCAATGCTTACAAACGAAATAAAATATTACCAACGTGCATTAGATTATATTTTTTGTTCGATGGCCTTATTGAATAAAGGTTTTCTTTCGAGTTGTATTTATGCCATACTGAACAAATAGACTGGTATTACTCTTTTGATTTGATATTGTTGAAATCTACAACATAGTTGCAGCTTCCTCTATATAACTATTATGTTCATCATAACATAACAAGAACAAGCCAACATTAGCCCATTTTCATTTGAAATGCGAATACTATCGAGTAATCTTGAACTCAATTCCCTATATAGTGATATTTGATATATATCATTCGTAAACATTAAACATTAAATTTCGTGTATTGCCATTTCTGCCATATTTGGGGTAAACTGTGTGTGGTGAATTAACAGGAAGTCTATGGATTACCACCGTCTAACCCAAGGTTAGACTTACTCACATGGTAACTATTGGCTGTGCATTTGAATAGCATGATATATGCTGTCAACCTCTGTCTGTGGATTTGAATAGCATGATATATGCTGTAAACGTTTGTCTGCGAATTTGAATAGCATGATTTTGATATATGCTGTAAACTTTTGCACAACTCAGCAATATATTGATGTAGTGTTTTTGATCTATTTTTCAGAATGTCCGTCGCCATCACAAAGTGTTTGCTGGTTCTATGTCTCATATGTGCGGCCGCAGCCTTTCCGGCCTATTTAAAGAGGACTGACTTAAGCCAAGCGGGTGCCTGCCGGTATAGTTTGGACATGGCCGTCGAGTGCCACGATCGTGCTACCTACGTGTATGATACAAGTCCTTATGGAGCGCAATACCACAATTGTCCCTACACAGTCTGCTGTGTTGAGAAAGCGCTAAACATGACCGATATGTATCAAACGTTCCGAGATATGCTGCTGTTGGCGTTACAAGAAACTTGTCCGATGGATATCGCAGAACGAGTATCCGCTCATCTCGCAACCTTGAGGAAATGATCTCGTAGAATCTCGCGTGGAATGGCGTTAAACTCGCAGAATATCGCGGGATTTCCAAAATATTTTACTGCAGTCCTTGGAAATATTTTTTCTGTCTTTAAAAAAACGAAAACTCCTTTATCGTTTCCTTCTGTGCTGTAAATGAAGTGGAAATTGAAGGAGTACTGGATTGATTGTATTGGAAACAACTGAAAACCATTGACTGCCAGAGGAAGTCAAGTAAAAAGAACAGAACAATTCTGCTATAAATTTTAACCTATTGGGCAGTATTTTCATCAGGGTATGAAGTGAACTTTTGTGAGTGCTATCCTTCAAAATGTGTCATATTTGTTTATCGAATTGCGAAATCCCACCCACAAAGACACATACACACACACACATACACAAATACACGCGAAGAAGAAGAAACGCAACGTAGTATTGCATTGATGATAATGAAAAACATTATGAAAACAGCTAATAATAGTAAAAGGTCACTTAAATCAGTTGATAATATTTTGGCTCTTACAAATCGATGTATGAAGGTATGTGCAAGGAATTACATGGGATGCCATTGGACTCTGGGCAGACTGGGACCACTATGGAAATAAGTTTCTAACTTTTAGTGTATAAATCCTGTGTCTGGTTAGAATTCTATTGCATAGCAGTTAATGACTCTCCATCTAGTCACTGTTATATAAAGATTTTTTGTGTGCCAAATGCTATGTAATACACGTCTTACTAGACCGAATAAAATCAAAATCAAAATCAAAATCAATATAGAAATTGAGTATAGTTTATGGCCTTGACTAAGGTGCAGGGCGGGTATGGACTTGAGTATATGTTTCTTTTTATTGATATCTAGGTTCATAAGTCTATAATATGTATCTGATGTTGTTTCGAACATAATGGTAACGACCCTGGCGAATCTATCTGAAGAGTGTACACTATTGACAATGCAGCATTAAATATGGCGTTACATTTTGGCAGCGTTGTTTGTATGGTACGTGTGTATTATTGATGCATTGATAGACAGCATGATTTTTCTGCCGTTATATGCAACGCCGTGACTGGAAAAGGAATTAATGGGGTAGGATAAGAAAGAATCAATGAATACTGCCCCACTAGCTCCAAGTCACTGGCACTCTTCCCTCACAAGAGTAAAACATATATATATATATATATATATATATATATATATATATATATATATATATATATATATATATATATATATATATATATATATATATATATATATTTATATATATATATATATATGTGTATATATATTTATGTATATATCTGTCTGCATACATACATAAACACACATGCATATATATATATATATATATATATATATATATATATATATATATATATATATATGTGTATATATATATATATGTAAATATATATGTAAATATATATGTATATATATATATATATATATATATATATATATATATATATATATATATATATATATATATATATATATATATATATATTAGTTTAGAAATTTCCACTTAGGCAAAAAAGATATCTCACTTTACTACCAATAGTTTGAATTTGAGTGACCAATACAGTTTTGAAGATCTGATTACAACGGAGTAGTCTATGGCATTGCCAATGACTGCACACTGTCTCTCACTACTGCCCGGTATGGAACCTGCTTGGGGCTTGCTGCACTGAGCCTTAATCATAAAAGGTTCATGGTCGAAGAAACCTGGAGTACCTGGGAAAAACTTCCAACTTCCCCCAAGTCCTTGGTAAGCTGTAATATGCCTCGTGTAAGATTCACTCCAGATCCCCTTGGCAGAGGTTGGAGACAGTGAGCAGCTAATGTACACCTTAGACCAGGCGGCTTTCAGGGCAGTCTCTTGTTATGTGTTACATAGGAAAGAATATGCTACTTATGTTTCCCAAATAGATAAAGTACAAAGAAATCAGAAACTGCTTTTGAGTCTGTTATTTCATGGCTAATGTGGGATAAACAGTATCTTGAAGTGTTGTAATTAAAATGTGCGATGATTGTTACTATTTTTCAGTTATGTTGGTTCTATCTCTACAAGGTTCATCTTTTACTTGCAGTATGATTATACAAGAATAAACTTCCTTCTGACCAACATTTCCTGGTTGAGTATTACTTCCTTGGGGGCACTTGATCAATCTAGTATGTTGTGTAATACGCTGTTTTATAATTCCTCAGCCTTCAAATGGGTTTATCACTTTGATACAACTACAGTATCGCATTTCTTAAAGTAAACCCATCAGGCTGTTTCTGTCATTTGGGCTTTGAATCCTACCTTTCATAAGAAATTCGATGAAGCAAAACCAATTAGACATTAAGTCGTTAATAACAAGTTATGCTATTGGATATAACACCATGGACGATAAAGGTACCAGCTTATTTGCGTCATTAACACTTTAATTGCCGTGGCTGAATTTGTCTAAGACACAAAAATGAAAAAATACTATCTTAACCCTGTCGTGTTGGTATTCGTTTGAATGCTCACATTATTTTGTTTTATACAAAATAGCAACAAGTAGCAGAGGGGTTAAAGTGCTTAATGTTGGAAATACCGCTGCTTTTGAGTCACCACACCCCTTCCATATGAAAGTTGTGATTGATATGCAACAAGCAAAGATGCTTTCTCCATAGCGGAACATTATTTCAGGGAGTGATATTAACTCTGAAGGGATACAATTCACAAAGAAAGACACCACTTCTGGAGACTGAAATTTTTATGATATAAATTGCATAAAGTTTCTTTTTTCAAAAATCTGTGAAAGTCGATCACTCCATGAAAAAAAATGTTTTGACGATGACAGTGCTTTGTTCTTTACTCATGCAGAGTCTCAGGAAAATCAAACTAAAATTTCAAAAAGTGGGGCAAGACTTAAGATAGCTTATGGTGTTCATGCTTTGACTCAGGTTTCCCCCTAACCCGCTTTTATTTGACAAATGAGCCTACACACAGCATATATTGCTTGAAAGGTCCTTTTTATGAAAGACACATAACGCATCACAATTTCACCCTCCCAGCAGAGTGTATTCTTTTTGAAAACAACATACAATTCATATTTTTATTTAAATTCTATTTTTTCACGAAGTTCCTATCCACAGTTAAGGATAAGGGACCACCCAACTGGAGACCACCAATCTTCATAAATGTGACAAAAAGATCAATACGGAGGGAAGGGTGTTACCTTTTATTCAATTTCTGCCTCGTTCAAATTCTATTACCATTTTTTTCGAAAATGAGAAAAAATAGTTCTTTCAAGTTCAAGAATGCATAACCAAAATATTGTGAAAATCCTTCTCGCCGTAATACTTTTATCTACTGACACACTAGATTTTTATGTAAATCCATTTACATTACATTTGATATCCAAAATGTTTGTTTAATGCGGCCGTGCTTTGGGGAAATTGAATATAAGGAAAAGGTCATGTCTGTGTGCAAGCCTTTGTGAGGTTCTGAGATAGTCAACTATAATGCTGAATTCCACTTAGATTTCCAAATATGCAACTTGGCACTCTATTCTTTTTTTATTATTTAGAAGTTTTTTGTTTATTTTCCTAGGAGTCAACTATGACCATAATACCTTTCATAGTACATATTAATACATAGAAATAGATGGAAATCGGTTGGCGTTGGTTACAGTGCCTAAAGATGATGATGCAAGAAAAACATATATATATAAACCTTTGAGTATAGGGTGTAATTACAAGAAAAATGAATGGCACTCTATTCTTGCTCTAATTCCGCAACATCGACAGATGATTAAAAACTGGTCGGTAAATCAAACATTGCAGAAATGTGATGATGAACAAAACTCTAAAATCTAAATCTGTTGCGATGGTAGATTAATTATTTAATGCTTACAACGGCAAAAAGCAGCCTGGCAGTTTTGGTGAAATCCTATAAGCAAAATAATATTTGGGATAAAATTTGAAAGAAAATATTCTTCAGAATGTTAGCAACAACTCTCCGTCAAATATTCAGTAAAATAATTCTTGCTTTCCTAATCATTGAATATTCTTCAGAACACTAGTAACAACTCTCCGTCAAATATTTAGTAAAACAATTCTTGCTTTCCTGATTATCGTCAAAAGTATCACTGATCCGGACGAAAATTTCTTGAGCAACTCTTGCACATTAATGGGTTAATTTGGCTGTGGAGGTCTGTGGGGCCTGCCCCATGGCTGATCGGCGTATAGATTGCAAATCCATTGCTCGCTGTCTCTAATCTCTTCAAAAATAACTGCTGACTACATGTGAAAAAGTCGCAAGTGATTTGTGATTAGTTGGTGCTTTTCCTCGGGTACTTCTTTTTCATCCACCAATACCTACTGCCCATCCATGATTTTGGCTACTCAGAGTGCCACAAAAAAGTTACGATGAACAAGATTTCAAATTGTATTGCATTGTATTGTAATGTGTGTTTATTAACAAAGACAATGTGATCTGAAAGTACAATTACAGTTAGAAATCAATATAGGACAAACACAAATAACATCACATAAACAAAATAAAAGATGATTTGGATAACTCGAAACAAAATACAATTCTACTATACTTTACAGTTATTGATATTATGTGTCATAATACAGTTGTTGATCCAAATGACTGCAGATACCAATCGTGTTAGTAGGTACGGTGCATCCCGATTCCGGTACACTGAAGGTGCAAGGGTCATCCAATAATTCTACTATTAGTAGCTAAAGGCATTTTCTATATATGTCTTAAATAGCCCGCCCAACACCGATCTTTCATTTCCACATGTTCTACACGTTATATAGTGCCACCTGGTAGTCACGTAACGGTCATGTCTGGAGATTCAGTTAGGTGCCTTTTAACTGTGGGGCGTACACGTCCAATCCCCTTTAACATGGCTTCCTGTTCCCCAGCAAAGGCCGGCAATGGCGATACAGGTGGGCACACTGAAACTTGTTCATATGATTATCACGTGTAGGTATTGTTTACCCTCTATATTAAAAACGCATTTTCAGGAGAAGTCTGTGGTTCCTGCTGGCTCTTCTCCAGTCATTTTAGTTATGCTTGAAATGAGATGAAGAACCAGCTCTTAACATTTCCCAACAAAAGTATTACATTAGAACAGTTATCGACACTTTAATAGATAGATAAAAATAGTATACCACTAACTTCAAATGTGTTTTTATATCGTGGCATACGCAAAGTAAACAATTTTCGAAAATGTGACCCAATCACGGTCGACGAATGACAAATGCAGAACTGTGTTCTATTAATAGCCATGAGCGGCGATAAAACAAGAACAAATACACCCACAGAGGTGTAAAAGGTACCTAATTCGGCAATGTGACAAAATTATGAATATTTCTTTCAATACGAATATTCTAAACTACTAGTATTTACAATTTCGATAAAGTTAAAGTTGAACAGTTTTATTCAATCAAATAACTTGGAAAAGTTAAAATTTGGTCAACTACTCTAAGCACATTACTGTACTCCAATCTACCTATATAAGTAGGATCATTGGCTTAGGTTAGGATAAGCACAATCAATGATTGATGCGCTCTCCCGTCACTCTCGATGTGTCATCAGATCGGGAGCGCGAGGGGAATGCAAATTTTTGGTGGATGGTGTGTCGGTGGTTCGCCCCGATACCCTCCACTGAACTTGACAGTGGCCTGCGGTGTGCGTTACTGCGTTGTCAATGACTGCTAGCTGTCTCTCGACCCTGTCTGAATTTGAGTCCCTGCTGGGGGTATGAAAGATTGATGCCTTAGACTTGAAACCAAGTGCCGGATTGGTTTCCCTATCATCCACACCTTCTTACATGCGCCCCAGCCGGTTGATTTTAGATCCCAGTCAGATTTGAGCGTTCCCGGCATGCTTGGCAAAAAACTGACCAAAAATGAAAATTCCAAATTTAAATTTAAGCGTGTTCCTGCGCGGCAGCGTAAGCAGGGTCTACCAACTGCAAGATCGCATTATCATGCGATACCTTAACTGCCCTAACCCCGAGAATACTCATAGCATTAAGAAATTACTAATGAATATGTAAATTTAACTGAATGACCAAAGTTCGTGGAGAATAACTAGGACGAATGCAAATGACATGAGCTTCAGTCGGTTTAACATCTCATTTATCAATTTCATATCTGTTAGCCGAGCTTTTTGAACTTTTGGTACATAAGTTAGGTAGCCCTAAGTGTGTGGTCGTAGGGATATCTGTGTGCTCTAATATTTATTTCATTAAAAGAATTGCCAAATGAAAAAAAGGGATTTCTCTAATTCCTCCACCTTTTACAACTGCCGAAATACCCCTAGCCGCAATTTGGCAGAAAACAACTGACAAAAAATGAAAATTCCAAATTCTGGTCTCAACGTGTTCCTGAGCGGCAGCACATGCAGGGTCTACCAACTGCAAGATCGCAGTTTGTGTAGAATGCGATACCTTCACTACCCTACCCTCGAGAATACTCGTAGTTTCATTAAAAGAATTGCCAAACGAAAAAAAAAAAGGATTTCACTAATTCCTCCACCTGTTACAACTGCCCTGAATACGCCCTAGCCGCAATTTGGCAGAAAAAAACTGACTAAAAATGAAAATTCCAAATTCTGGTCTCAACGTCAACGTGTTCCTGAGCGGCAGCACAGGCAGGGTCGGTCTACCAACTTTTTCTTTCTTTCTTTCTTGCAAGATCGCAGTTCGTGTAGAATGCGGTACCTTCACTACCCTACCCTCGAAAATACTCGTAGCGTTATGAAATTACGAACAAATATGTAAATTTTACTGAATGACCAGAGTTTGTGAAGAATAACAGGGCGGGTACTTTCCAGTTAAGTACAACTTTATAAATCAATAGTTGTTGTTTTGTTTTTATTTTTGCATTTCCACCATTTGAAATTAGCCCAAAGTATGCCTTTATTAGGCAGATATTACATGCACCTGGATGGTAGGGCCTTTTTGTGAATACTGTGAAAGCTTTGACATGTCCAGAGCATCATGTTTGATTGTTAACCCACATTAACCACCTGCATTAACCAATGATTAAAGATTATTGGTTTCGCATCGTTTTGCTAGGGTTGTCCTGCCACTGATGAATCAGTGATATTAATATTTCATATTTTCCTTTGAATATAACTCCATTCTCTGAGTGCAATTTAACTGCCAGCAGACTCCCCGCAGGGCTTGTTAAATCATAAGGACGCGGAGTGTTTATGTACACATGTATAACTCACAACTGATATGTTAGGTCATAAATTACTCCATTCTGGTCAATTCAGACAAATTTCTTAGTTTTACAAATCGTAAACAGTGTACACCTTCAATATTCATGACCCTGCCAATAGATTTATAGTCCCTTGATTGTAGAAAATGCCATTGTTCATTACCATATATCACGTTAAGTATACTTTATTGACAAAAATAGAGCACCTACTAGCGCACCTACAAGTGTAAAATTGCCCTAAAAACTAAACGATGTTTGGGGTTCGTCGAGAAAGGATACTACCTAACATAATGTCCTAATCACTAAATGCACCATGGAATCACCTCATAACGTTTATTACGTGCAAAGAATCCAGCTTTTCGCAGCAACAAATACATGCGAGACGGACTACCCGACTTTTCAGGACATCAGGTTTCCAAAGTACCGTTAGCACAGTGATTTTGTAGCTTTATGCAACAGTCAATAAACATACAATACAATACAATAAAGTGGAGATATTAATTCTAGTTATTCAAAGACTAAAAAGAACAACTTTTCTGTGAGAAGAGTCAATCACTTCTGTCAAACATGCTACATCAATAACAACATTAATACTGGTAAATAGATGAGGTTGAATCTAAAGTAAAACATTCCAAATGTATGCTGAAAGACAGCAGTTTGGGAAACAGGTCATAACGATATTTTGACCTATTAACACCATGGATAAGATTCGACACAGAAACACCTTATAGATGTATCTTCATATCTGAAACTTCATGGAGTAAGAAATGATGAATGGTTACCAACAATAGTAGTAGAAATAGAAATAGTAGTTATAACTTCCTGTGTTGAATTACGGCCATTGAGTTTATTTTCGGTATTCTTGCTAGTCACACTTTTGCTAGTATATGACAGAAAAAGTGACGACAGACCCAATTCCAAATTCATGTTTGTGTCGACAAGCACGAAAGAGCATACGTAGCAGGCAGAAAAGAATTGAAATATTATTTCCTACACTTTTTCCTGCCTGTCACATATGCTCGTTCGTAGATATGTACTAAGCAGAAAATAAAAACGAATGTCAGAAATCATAGAAACGATCACGCTCTGTTGAAATGATAACCTCTCTGGTGCCATCCACACAAAGGCGTGTGCAGCAAGAAAAATACCCAGTGTGACTTTCCTATAAATTATGTTTGAGAGGGCGATCACAGAATCCACAGGTTCGACCAACCGGAAGTACGATATTGGGCAGAGAACACGGAAATGTCTCTTATATTTCTTCATGCGGATAAAATACATGGCGTGCTAATTTGTCCAGGAATTCGCGAGAAGCAATTGTGTGCAAATCACACCTACATATTGCAAAACAGAAATTTATGGACCATTTTGCGCAGTGTTTATTTCCACATAAGTATCCGAATAGCCGTTTTCGGCGTAAGGCCTTTGTGAGTTTGAAGGTAAGTGATTTTATGTAATGCAATAAACCTCAACCAAGAAACGCCGTTTTGCCTCATCTAGCGAGGTCCAATGTTCTAATGTGGAAATAAGTATGAACTGAGGGTATACGTATAGAAGTCTAATTCCAGACACTTGTAAAACAGAGGCGCCTAGCAAAGTGCTTTAAACACCTACACCAAGTCCCACTCTTTGTCGAGTCTTAGATAAATCTTTATGCGAATTCCCCTTTTTACATCAAGAGATGTATATTGCGAATCCAAGCACCCCCCAACTTGCCCCTTTCGACATCACTGACACTGATTAATTAAAACGATTCAACAGTTGTTTCTCTCTGACACACACACACACACACACACACACACATCTCTCTCTCCACAAACACACACACACATACATACACACACACACACAAATATATATATATATATATATCGGTCATTCTATAATTGCGGTACATTTTGGGGTAGATTGAAAATGACAATATCATGTAAATTTAACAAACTTTTTTTTGAAAAATACAGTGACTGACATTCCTACAGTCAAGGAAAAATAGCTGGTACAGGTTGTTGATCATTATTTCTTGATAAAAAAATATGTTTTTGTATCACCTTTGGCAAAATACTGTCCACTCTGTTACTTACAAATCATGAAATGTTGCAGGTACTTCAGAAAGAGTTTAAAGAATATGAGCAACACAACATATATGTCTGAATGTCACCATAATGATACATATGCTTGCTTTTACAGTTTTTGTATTCAAAGAAGCTGAAAACTTCTTCTTTGTTAACCGTTGGCATGAAAAAGAAATATCTTAACACATATATGATGGCAATGGGACTGTATCAAGTTTCCAATGAAAGTCCTTTTGTAATATATTAATGGGAGGATTGAAATGGAACATTTCCCAACTTTCCACCAAGCTTGCCTGTTTGTTTGGGAAATAAAATGGCAAACAAAGAAAAAATGGTGTCCACCCTGTTACGTCCACTCTGTTACATTATGTCCACTCTGTTAAATAACAGGGTGGACATTTCTGAGTGGACATCTTCTAACATTAGCATAAAGCACCTTACTCTAAGAAACAGGCTTAAACATCTTAAATCTAACAGGTCAATACAGGCCAAAGGTCACTGAATAGCAGAAAAAACAGAAATGCTCCCAGTAACAGACATATCAGGAAAACATTTCAAAGACTTATTTAACATTGACTAGGCTAGACTTTCTTTTCATGTAATGAATCAAATTGGTCTGGCCTGATAAAGATTTGCACAATCTAAAGTGCACTTTCAACCTCAGCCATTATTTTGGATCTAATTGGTAGTTTTGGCCAGTAAGTGTCTCTGGAGCTGAAATATCTTCTGCTACAATATCATAATTTGAATACCAACTGGGACAGTCTTCAGGTCAACCATCGACAACATGGCTTGAGTTGAAATTTCAATGACCTCTGCTGGTACAAGGTAGAGTTGAACTTTGCAGTTGGCACTTTTCAAGTTTGTATACATATCAGTGGCATCTTTGCAGTCACTTCCTTGGTGAACAATGCAGTCAGACATTCACTTAAAGGTGGCACCCACCCCATCAGGGACTCCTTTCCTATGACCACTCTCAATAAAGTGCCAGGTTCCAAATGTCATACCCCTTTGAAACAGGCTCTGTGTGAACAGGGAGACATTTGCTTTTTGTTTATATTGGGTACATGGCCCATCACTAAAAAAGTGGATTGTATCAATTTCTGGATGCTTGTTTTGGATTAGATTAAGCATAGTGTCAAGATGAGCCCATATTGCAGCAGGACCATGCTGAAGGCTTTCAGAAATAGTGCAAACTATGTTGGCTTCACCATCATGCCCTACATAGTAAACACCTGTATGAAGGCTGGTCTGTTTCTTGGAGGCCCCAAAGTGTGCACTTAGAACTTCATTTTGCATTTTACACACATAATTTTCAGAGAAATCAATGTGCATGAGACACTCATTTGACATCATGTTCCGTTTTAAAGTACGATAAAACTTATACTGATGTCTGATGTTGAAATAATGGGGTTTGAACCGCTATAGCTGGGAATGGCATTCATCAAGGAGATCTCCAATAGTTCCTCTCATCTTTTGTTTTACTGTTATTGTAACTTTTTTAATGGAATCCTTGATTAAAGTTTGAGATTGCCCACTCTGTTTCCCTGCTCAGTCCACCCTGTTACTATTTTAGTAACAGAGTGGACAGTAACAGAGTGGACAGATTTCTAAAAAAAGTAGAGCATAAGTTTTGTCACCCTTCACTTTTTGCATGTGGCATGACTCAGCTTGAATCTCCATTTTACAAGTTTTCTATAGGCAATCTTTTTAAATTTCACATTCTAGTAATTCTATATATATTCAAGTAACAGAGTGGACACTCAAATGGGTACCATAAGGGGTCTCACGAAGATTTCTTTTATAAATGACCAAATGAAGTTGTCTGCTTAATGTAGGTCAGTCATGTCAGTCTGAAATGAATGGAGTTACCCTCTATTAATCATATGTGACACTAAAATAGAGAGAAGCTAGTTATTCATGTTGAAATAGTGTATGGTAACAGAGTGGACACAGAACTTAGCGACACGCCTATAAAGCACTTTTTTTCTCATATTTAGGTGAAATTATTTATTTTTGAGAATTCAAAGGTAATCATAGCATGACATTTAACTCATTTTGCTCTAAAAAATCAATTCCAAAAGTCAAGTTATAATCCTTTTTTAGCTTCATTGTTTCCCGCATGTACATTGCGACAAGTGGGAAAGGCAGTATGTCAAACATGTTTGAGCTTGAATGGATGACTAGTTCCCAAAATTATCATAAAAATAACCTGTATTATGTAAAGCAATGATCTAATAAAGGTAAACATCCCTGAAAAAAAAGAAAATTGTTTTAATATTTATAAAACACAGTTGAGTGTAGGTGAGTGACGTAAAATGTCCCGCAATTATAGAATGACCGATATATATATATATATATGTATATATATATATATATATATATATGTATATATATATATATATATATATATATATATATGTATATATATATATATATATATATATATAAATATACTAGTATATATATATATATATATATATATATATATATATATATATATATATATATATATATATATATATATATATATATATATATATATATATATATATATGATGTAGCATTTTCGAAAAAGACGAAGGCATTTCATTTCTGAAGAATTATCTTAGATTTTACGTTTTAACCACTATTCTAGATCGCTGACTTTCTTTTTAACTTTTCGGAAGTGAGAAATGCTTAAATGCGTTTAAGTATTGCATTCTTATAGCGTATTAGAAAGTGCAGCTGGCTATGTGCACTTTATACAGGCAGCTACTATCTGAAGGTGACTGGTTTAATCTGTTAATGCCCCGGGGGGGGGGGGGGGGCACTTGGGTATTTAGGGGGGTGCATACGTTCGTTATCAAAATTAAAAAATACCCCTAAAGCACTGATTTCTGGCCAAAAAAGCACCCTTATTTTAATAAAACGCTGATTTTTTCCACTAAATAAACAACACCCCTTCTTTTATCAAAACACTGACATTGGATGAACGGGAACAAGTATTCTAACTTAAGATTTTATAATCCTCTGCTAGTTTAGCGGCAGAAAGATGCGGCAGCAAACTCGGAAGCCCAGTCACTTCGGTAGTCACTCGGCGTCAGAGCCGCGTATATTTCGTGGATTGTAAAGGCATTTGGACCCCCATACTTCGTACCTTGGTACAAAAAAGTACCCTTCTTTTACAATATCGAGGACATGCGGAGGTCTTAAAAAAGACCCCTTCCTCCGCGAAATATGTAACGAAGGTGCGGCCCCCCTCTGTACCTGAGTGCCCCCCCCAAACCCCCCCCCTCCCGGGGTTAATGCTAGGGAGGAAGGTCGTGTGAGCACTTCGGTTGATACAAGACTGTAAACCGAATACCTTTACCTTTAAAAGGGGTCCCCCTAAATACTATTATCATTGTTATTGGAGCAATAATAGAAAGCTGTTATACTTTGTCAGAGAACAAACACATCGTGTTCTATGGCGTTCCTACTGAGTGCTCGCTACTTCTCACCACTGGCAAGGTTGGATAGTACTCAAGGCATGTGAGATGGTTGTCATTGACATGGAAAGGAAGGAAGGAATGGAGTTTACGTCGCTTTCAACAGTTTAGGTCATATTGCGACGAGATTAAAACCCGAAACAGGGACAAAATTCCCTTCTCTTAGCGAATATCCCCACATAGTTGCAGAAGTACTATAGACAGCTCTCCACAGCACCCTACATTTATTTAGAAACCAGGGCAACCCGCTCATGGCGATCCAGCGGAAGCATGATATTTAAGTGGTTTCGCTTGTTACTCCGGTTACCCCTAAAATCAAAACTGGCAACTTATTATTTAAGATTAATATGGCAGAAAAAGTGACGATGAACGAAGTTCCAATATCTATGAAACTGCCATGTAATGTTGATGACACAATACTATTGTCAATAAATCTAAAATGAAGCCCCTCTTTTCAAAATATTTGAAGGAGTTGCCTAGTTGTTGAATTTCGATTATCGTCACTTCTCCTACCATGTTTAGATTAAGGGTAGTATGCTTAACGTTTTATGATTTATCCTCTTTCAAATGTCTTACATATATGCTTTAGTTTGAAATATGCCAACCAAACAGCAATTCTTTTTCGCAAAAGTGTATTCATCTACAGTGCCAACATTCAATTCCTACACTAAATGCGTGGCCAGACCGGGCATAACAAATTATAATCAACCACACACCCGATCACCACCCAGTTTGCTGGGCATAAACAACCTCATAAGTGAATGTAGCTTAGATTCGCAATAAATGTGGGTTAATAATGTGCTATCTTAATAAATATTATCCATTGGTGTTTGTACAACCAAGCGACTGGTGCAGGAAGTAAAAGGTCTGTGCTGTAAGTGTTACATTTCTTGCCTGTCTTTGCATCCGGTCACAGGTAAATAAGTGCAGGATAACACAAAATATAGAGGCACGACCTATACTCAATTGTTGTTGGGGTTAAATCCATTTCAGGTATCTGAGAAAGGACACGGGAATTAACGTTGATCTCTTCAGCACAGGCATGAGTCAGAAATGAGAATACAAATGGTCCTATGCATGCTAATGTTTGGGAAGTGGAAATGGCAATAGAATAAATGGCAAGCACACACACATACACAATGCCATTTTCTTTTTTAAGTGTTTGACATTTCTTTCCCAATCGCTGTATGTATATTTCTGTAATACAAACATCCACACACACACATATATATATATATATATATATATATATATATATATATATATATATATATATATATATATATATATATAATACATATATGTATATATATATATATATATGTATATATATAATATATATATATATATATATATATATATATATATATATATATATATATATATATACACACACACACACGTTTATGTGTGTGCCAATAGGATGATTACTTTGTGAAGTCATTATTATATTCTTCTTCCAATGTAGTGAACGTCAGGATGTAAAGTGAATGTGATTTCTCGAAATTGAGTTGCATAATAAAACTAATTTGCAAGTTGGAATTACGTTGCCACATCTTCAGTAATTATAGGCAAAATCATGATATGTCAGTGCAAAGAATCATACTTCCTAGTAATACCGCCTGCTACCAAAAGCCACTGGCACCTTTCGAAACCTTAAGTGGGACATGAAACACGCATGCAATTCACTTTTTAATATTTAATAATTCATGGATGGTATTTCTGAATTCAAAATGTGTCTGTCCTGATGAATTTTGTGTGTAGATAATATCATGAGAGATTTGCTGATATATTTCATGAAAGATTGTTTAGTGTCATTCAGTGATTCACGTATACCACATGTTACATCATGCTTGAGTTAGTCTAAAGACCGATGACTTCAATAAACAGTAAGCAAAGTGCCTAAATAACAGAGTACATAAGTCAACCTAACTCTCAGTGTCATAGGCCTTAAGATTTAATCATGGGAAAAGACAACAAAACACATTTTGTAGTTTAATATTTGTATTATATTTTGATCACGCTCATTAATTCATTTATACAATTGCAACAATTAATGTACTATTACCCTTCTCTTGATATCCAAACAGTGTAGCTTATCTGAAAACAAGTTCAACTGTATTCCACAGTAGCCAACTACAAATGCATGTGGTATGTTTAAATAAACTAGAAGACAATATGTTCTCATTCTTTTGGCTAAAAATATATTTTTCTTATAAGTCTTCCACTACTATCCTCATAAATATGTTTGCTACAGGTGTTACATACAGACAAATTCACAAATCTCAGACAATATCTTTAGTTATGTAATATGCAACTAATGTGTATGATTAGTTTAACCCATTCATGCTTAGAGTTACTATTTAAAATTGTCGTCTGCATCTATGATGCTTCTTACAATATCTTAGAAATAAAGCATAAATTTGTAAAATATTTGAAAGAGAGTTGCAAGTTGAGTTTGAATGAACACTTCTCCTTCAATCATTTTCCTATCAGAAAGATAGGAAGATATCACTAAAATAGTGAGGCCTTTTTTGGCCGCCACAGGCATGAATGGGTTAATCTGTGAGGAAATATGGTCTAGGGTAGATTCCTAAAAATCTAAATCAGATGAGTCTGAGGTAGATGACTTTGCCTGTTTCTGTTCTGTACTTAAAACAACTATATACAACAGGTCTATAATAATTTACATGAGTATGTACATACATAACCTACATTATGAACACAGGCAGAATTAAATTATGTTAATTATCTAAATCACAGCACACAGTCTATACACAATATAGGGAAATAATGATATGGTATTGTAAGGAATTGTAAAAATTGTTAACTCTTCCAATGCTGAGGCTATTTTTGTGCTAAGCTCAATGATGCAAAGATTTTTGAAAATCATCGTAACCCTGTCATGTTGGTATTCATTAGAAAGCTCTCGATGAGTACCCATTTGCCAGGGTTTCGGTCATTTTTTTTAGATTTTTGCATCATTTTGTATTGGCCAAAATATCCACTAGCAGCATAAGGGTTAAAGGTGCCTATCCCTATCAAGTCATAACAAGCCAGTTATTAGTGATGGAGGAAACTGGAGTACCCAATGAAACCACTCGCTAATCACAAGTCACTGGCAACTTACTCACATATTACCATTAAAACAATAACTCTCCTTCAAATGTTTTACCTGTTCTTGCTTTATTCAAAAGTTATTTTCAAAAATATTATAGGTCCAGTAAATTAGTTTGTAGAGGGCTTTTAAGCATAAATGCGCTACTATATCCACGTTAAAACTGAATTTCTCGCCTGGCCGTGGGTCAATTTTAATGCAGTTTAGATCGTTAGAACCGCCAGAATTAATTCTACTGGCCATTGAATTCTCTTTAAAATTGGTTGCGAAATGTATATTTTGTGAAAGTTTGAAATCGTAATAATGTGTATGCCATATGTCTTTTGGTCGGAAGTAAAAAAAAAAAATGAAATCATCCAAAGCTTCGCTCGCTTCCTGGCCATGCCAGCTTCATATTATTATAGACGGTTCACTCTTTAAATTAACTTCTTTGGTAAAACTAATGAAATATGGATGAAATGTCACCTTCAAGATTCAGCAGATCCTTCCATGGCCAAGAATGATCAGCCAGCCACATAAAACATGCAAATAATTTCTACACACAATTTAATTTGCATTTGATAATCCCAGAGGCTGGCAAGCTTATCCTATTTAGTAATTATACCACACATGCTCCGAGTGTAGTGATGGCTTGATATGCAAATATTCAAACATAGGTAAAAACCTGTATAGGGTAAACGTGTTAAGAATGTGATGTAATCCTGATTTCCTAGCATACAACTTGATACCCAAAGAATGCAAAAGAGGATTTTGATTTGTAATTTTGTTTATCGATGTACAAGGCATTAGACTACAGTGCTATCGCTGCTGCGCCCTGTTTTTATTGAATGAATTTGAAATCTCATCTCATCTCATCACTTTTTCTACCAAAGAGGATGAATCATGACTAGCCAGTTGTGTAAATGGTGATAATATTAATACCATTATTAGCATTACAATTATTATCATATTATCATCATCATAATCATTATTATTATTATCATCATCATCATCATTAGGGATAGAATATCTCATATCTCTGATAAGAAAATCTGATGAGAATATCTCTGAAAATTGAAGGTTAACTATCAATGAGAGCACACATTTCATTTTGACATTTCTTTGAAATTAGCATTGAATTCCAGATATTTGCTAAAGCGTAAGCTGACACCAGCTTGGGAAGCATGCTATTATGTAGCAATCAAGGCGACAGGTTAGCCAGGCTTTCCCCTCAATGGATCATTGTCTTCTTACAACAGCATTAATGAGGCTGTCGATGATCCTCCTAAGCCTGGCATGAGAAATGCATATTTGTGATGAAAATAACCCTCGATGATCGCTCTAGCAGACAGGGCAGGAAGCTGCCGTAACAGGAGGCAATTATCAACAACTCACACTTGTTCTCCCTCTCCAGGGCTTTAATTCTCAAGGTGCGTGTGCCATAGTTATGTAGATAACTGTTGCCGTTTCTGCTACTTCTTACGCAGTATTCATCGCTTAATGTTGGCTATTAACCCTATTCATACCAAAATTTCCACAAGGTGTGTTTGCCATAATTAAGAAGATAACTGATGCCATTTCTGCTACTTCTTACGCAGTATTCGTCTCTTAAAGTTTGGCTATTAAAACCCTATTCCTACCAAGACTTCCACAAGGTGCGTGTGCCATAATTTAGAAGATAAATGATGCCATTTCTGCTACTTCTTATACAGTATTCATCTCTTAAAGTCAGCTATTAACCCTATTCATACCAAGACTTCCACAAGGTGTGTTTGCCATAGTTACAAAGATAGCCGGTGCCATTTCTGCTACACTCTATACAGAATTCATCTCAGGAGCAAGAATTTACACCCATAATTTCTCAGAATTTCAGTTTTCTAAATGCACAGATACCTTTAAAAATATCTTTATAAAATAGCGCGAATTCCAACCATCTCTGAATGGACCTTGTGTGTTAAGTTGAGATTTGTCTAGAACATATTCTTAAAAAATAGTGACTGCATTCTGACCAGATGGAGTAAACTTGTTAACCCATTTATGCACAAAAAGCACATGTGATCTCATCTATCTATGTAGATACTTCGAAAACTGTAAATATTTTCAATATTACCTGTATGCAATTTTGAAATGTATACATTTTTCAAATATTTTTGAATATTGCACATAACTACCTTTCAAGTCAAAGCATATTTTAGAAAGATAAAAAATCGAGATAGAATGTTAATCAGTTACCTATTTAAATATTTTGCAATTGTATGGTTCATTCAATAAGCTTTACAGATCCATATTATTTTCAAAGGTATCACAGTTTCAGAACATGCTTTTCAAGGCAAACTCCAGGCATGAAAAGGTCACAATACTCCCATTCAGTATAAATTTTCACCAATTACCAGTTTTTCCTAATCAGGGATTTCCAACTCAGTGATGCGCAGATTCGTCACTTGAGAAATACCCAACAGCAGGAGACGAGCCCAGCTCATGAATAGTTTTGCTAATCTTCACATCATTGGAGAAAACACAATACACACTTGTCGTCTGGTGCTTTGATACTTTTTACAATAATTTTGAAAGTAAGAATAATTTATAAAAATATTTGAAGAGGAATTGTTAGTAATGATCTGATGAAGATTTCTCCTTCAAATATTTTCCCAAAAATGCTTTTGGCTTACAGATTTCAACGTGAGCATTGCTGTGAGCATTAACCTATTATTGCTCACAGCAGCCAAAAGCAGCCTTACATACTTGATGAACTATAGCTAGGCAAGAGCAAAACTAAGAAAATATTTGATGGAGAAATGTCGACCCTTGTGCTGCTAGTGGCTAATTTGGTCAAAACAAAATGATGCAAAAAAGCCAAAAATGACAGAAACCCTGGCACATGGGTACTCATCTGATAGTACTCAGTGAGAGCTAACCAATGAATACCAAAATGCCAGGGTATAGACAGTTTTCACAAATTTTTGCGTCTTTGTGCCTTGGACGAAAGTAGCCTTAGCATTGGAAGGGTTGATGAGAACATTACCTACAACTATCCCTCAAATACATAGTATTTTTTAATTTCAAAGTTATTGTCAAAAGTATTATAGATCAAGACGGCAATTTCAGGATGAACTCTTAAGCATTAATGGGTTATTGCGTTAAACTAGCCTTTGATCACAACCTGCTGTTTTAGCCTATTAGCGGCAACCCTATTTGAAATCAAACAATTTTCATTTAGACTAAAAGGAAATGGTTCCTATTCAAATAAAATATGAATATTGCAGGTATCATAAAACTTTTAAATACCAAAAGTAAAAACAAAACTTTTCTTGAATATGGCTTGATACGTTTTGCACTAAGTGACCCAACCTTTTAGGGAATTAATATTCACTCTGTGAAAACATTAATTTTAAGTACTTCTCTGATTGAACTTTATAAGTGAAATTGTACTTCCTATAAAAATATAATTCATTCAGGTATTTTGGAAAGAGATATTTTAGTGAGGTATTGAGGATTATCTTAACAGTCCTGGTTCTTTAAGCAGGTAAGTGGATATATAATTACTAGACACTTATCAAGGCTTCTTTTAAAAGGAAATCTTGGTCCTAATTGAATAATGAGTAATAATACTTTTAATGCCGAAGAATCTTTCATCACCGAAGGCAATGCGAGAAAAGAATTGGAAAATACAAACCAAAGACCACAACACAACTACCTTCATTTCCATCAATCAAAAGCTATATGGTTTATGTGATTATCTAATAACCCATTCATGATTGATGGGCACTTAAACTATCTGATTATGTTTGAGATATATTTTAGACCGAAGCATCTATTACAAAGATATTTAAAGGCGAAAAGCTCATCAGAATCAACCTGCTTGTCATTTTCCTTTAACATATCTTTTTTGAATTCATGCTTTATGTTTAATGGTTCAAAGAGAATCATAGATCCAGACAACATTCAAGGGAGAAACTGAAGAACAAAGACCATCTCACCATAAATAGGCAAAATGATTTTAATTTATTCATCCACTATGCATCCCTGAAAAAGGGAAATATTATTCTAATATATAAAGCATCACTTAAAAAATATATAATGAAAAAAAAATAATAATAATAATTTTAAAAAAAAACACAAACATACAAAAAAAAGAACACTTTTGATCACTCTCCTCAAGAAGCACATTATGTTTGTGAAAAAGTTGGCAGTGACTTGGTATTAGCAATTTCTATCAGGATCTACAATTTCCTGGGCTGTTACTTGCAGGTTAGTAACGATCAAAGCCTAGAATGGCAGAAAAAGGAACGATAAACAAAACTCAACTGGTCACATATATTGGTTGCCTTTTCCCACCTTTGCACATCGCCTGGAGATCTTCAAAATTCACATTATTTTCAAATATATGTCTGTACATATGTCTGTATGTATGTCTGTATAATTATATATATATATACACACACACACACATATATATATATATATATATATATATATATATATATATATATATATATATATACATATATATATATATATATATATATATATGTATATATATATATATATATATATATATATATATATATATATATATATATATATATACATACACACACACATATACATAGACTTGTTCATTTCTACATTTCTACACCTGTGTCAGTCCAGCACAGACTGTGTGGGTTAGGGGGTTGGCATCATGAACTTGCTGCGGAACTCTTGATCTGAGAGAGCCAAAGGCGGCGGAGATTCCCCCTCTGCCTCGGAGTACCTGATTGGTCGAGACGAGCCACGCCCACCCATCTCTCTACCCGATAGGTAGCTGCTGTCTAGCGAATCGCGCGTAGGCGGAGTCTCAACAATACGAACCCGCTTCCTCACTTTAGGCGAGAACGGGGTGCTCAGGCTGGACTTCAGAGGACTCGCTTGGCTGCTGCCCCATTCCTGAAATAAAGAAAGCAGGTATGAAAGGGACCTACATCCATTTATATCCAGTATCCATACAAACATGTTCATAATAAAATCAAGATCCACAAAATATAAAAAGAAAACTAAGGCCTAACAAAATATATTGTTTGTTTTTACCGTAACATCCCCCCAAAAATAGGGTAGGTATGTAGGAAAATGTGTTTATTCTAAGAAATATTTTTAGTGATAAATGGTAGGCTCGTAGTTGAGCTGACATGTTTTTGATTCAAAATGTCATAAAAAGTTTTAGGGTGGGCCAAATATATAGGGTAGGTAGGGTTACAGGAACAGAAAAATATTCCTTCAGGACGTCCCAGTAAAAATGAAACACTTAGATTTATCTTAAATTTCATAGGAACTGCCACACAGTCATTATCCAGACGAGGCAACAGGGAAGATAAATTCCGATTGGGGGCTGCCTCAATAGCCGGGTGGTAAGAGTCTTGTGCATCGTGCAATGTGCACAGGCTGCCAGCTGTCTCACACCACTGCAAAAAGGACCCAGTTTCTAACCAGAGGCATAAGAAATAGTTGTCAGTGACTTGTGGTCTTTTGGTGGTTTTCTCTGGGTTCTCTAATGTTCCTTTACCATCAACAACTATCCAATTACAAGTAAGCCTTACCATGGCATATTTTCCCCCGATAACTGGAATACACACACACACAAACAAAAAAGAATTGCACAAAAATTAACGACAAAAGAAATTCCAGGTCTGAGCATGTGCGTGCTGTTACCTCATATTCATTCAAAAGTCTGAGCAAGACTCCAAGAAATTATCAATTCACTGACATGCTTCATCCTTGTAGCATTGTCTCCAAGAGACAATAGACAAGTTCTATTGTTCACTCAAACAATAGGATATTTCAGCTCTAGTCTTTGCCGATTAAGAAGGGTAAACTTACATACGCAAATGCTGTAACCAGAAGGGGGTCATAGTACAGGCTTTCATTAAATAGCCCATTCATGCCAGAGATCTTCTTGACAAGTCTCGTTTGGACATCAAGTACTTTTGAAGATAACTTTGGAATTAAACACAAATAGTAAAAATATTTGCAGGAGAGTTGCTTATATGTTTCTAATTAACATTTTTTCCTTCAAATATTTCATAAAAAATTGATTTTGTTAGAGGAATGTCACCAAAATAGTCTATCTTTCTAACAAATCATCGCGCCAAACACATTTGAAGAAGAAAAGTCAATCAAAACCATGCCTACAACTCTCCTTCAAATATTGTGTGAATCAATGCCATATATCTTTGAGGCTCCAGACAACAGTTTCAAGGAGACCTCAAAGCACGAATGAGTTAATATTCAGATAATTTGAATACAATTTGAAGAAGCATAGGATATTTTTTTCGGCAGAACACTGAAGTGTGAATGGGAAAATAACGATGAAGAGCAAGAAAGAAATCTTTGAATGAAAGATGAATAACAATACCTATTGTTGATTCCACTCACCAGGAGCCGGGATGAGAGCAGACACCAACTAGTGTACACCTTAGATAGTGCAAACTCATCACCCACGGCTTATCAATTTCTGGAGGTATCTTTAAGCATTATTGGATTGATTTTATCATACTATGAGCCATAAGGGCAATCTGAGCATATTGGCAAAGTCTGACAATAACACTAGCTATCACTAGTTATCATTTACAAAATTAAGTATTTAAACTCAAACTGAGAACGGATTGATTTCAAATGATGTTCTAGCACTATTCATTCTAAACAATTGATAAATTGTATTAAATTGTCATACTTCATAAGTTGAGCTTTGGCTGAAAAAGTCTGCTTAGAGCTAGTTGATTACAGTGGCTACAACGAATACCCTTCTGGTACAGCAGAGCTTTTAGGTTATTGTCAGACTCTGATGAGCAATAAACACACAACATAAATCCAATGGAAATGGAAATTAAGGATTACAATAATGCAAATGAAATAATGATCATAAACATAAATGCAGTTGGAAGACTTACAACACAGGAAACTGAAGGTTTATAACCAAAGCCTTTTAGCAAGCATTTCATTGGGAAATGTACTTGCTGAACATTTGATATTAAACGCATCAGTGAAATACTGCAAAATTGATAAATTGAACATTTTACAAATTAGAATATTGAGAATCTTACCTAAGTCATCAGACTAGACAGCAATAGAGGCAGATACAAATACAATGAGTATTTCAATGATGCAATTTTTGAAATTGGAAAAAGAAATCCTTAAAACCCAATCTTGCCTATAGCACCCAACATGTGGTGTAATTTTAATAAGATTTATTTTTCCAAAAATATCTGAACAAGAAATGTCGATCAGAAACCAACCAATAAGTAGTCTACATCAACTATTCTGAAATTGTTAGCTTGATTCTTCAGTTTTTTCTCAAAAATATTATAGGTTGAGACAACACTTGTCAAGATCTCCAGGCACAAATGGTTTTAAACATTTCATATACCAGATACTGAGATACATATACAATACATAAAAGATCTCAAGGTTAAATTGGATATATCGTCACACAATCTTTCAGGCAAAAGAATATTTGGGGAAAGATTTGAAGGTCAAATGTCAATCGGAACACTTCCAACAACTCTCCTTCAATTGATTTGTAAAATCATTCTTAATTCCTGAGTAATTGTGAAAAGTTTCACAGAGCCAGACGACAATTTCTGGAAACTTTTAAGCATAAGAAAGTTAACAGCCATTTCAGTCGAAGTAAATATTGCTAGTTTCTAACTCCTGGCCATTGTAAAATTTTGGGGTGTCCAATTTTTTAAAAGGCAGCCAAAATATACACAGAGTACAACCACAAACATGTATTTACCTATTGAAACAAGGCATGATATCCTTGTACATTGTCATGGGAATAATATTGATGGAAGAAATTATCAATTATGTACTTGAAATTGACATTTTTAAAAATTACTCCCCCCAAAATTTGGGTGTCCTGAAAGGTGATTTTTGAGGGTTTTGGGTGTCCAAATAATGCCCTGAATTACTGCTGGCTAAGACTTATGCTTTAAAACGTGGGAGACAATAATTTATTTCTTTAAACCTAAAAAACACTTTAAAGGAAAAGATGGAAGTAACCAGAAAAAAAGAATAAGAGTTCAATATTTGGGAAAATATTATTTTTTGCAACTTACAGCTTGCTTGTTCTTTTTGTTTCCAAGTTCCTGCTTGATAGCTGCCATAGTTTCTTGTAACCTGGAGAAAGGGAGAAATTATGTGTTACTGGAAATATATTCAAAAGAGTTTCAAACTAGGCTATAAAATCAAACTTAATCTATGATTTTCTTTAACTTTGAGTGCCTAACCCTTACCGAAAAAATATTGGGATACTTAAGGCCTAGAATTTTGTTTGTTTGTTTGTTTCCTGTAACGGTCCGAGAAAAAATAGAGTAGGTAGATCTGTAAAAATATATATTTTTTGGATTATTTTTTTGGTCAAAAATGTGTGTTTTATGCAGGTTTTATGATGATTGGGAGTTGGGAGGGCGGAAAAAACATTAGGGTAGGGATTGTTTTGGATAAAAACTTGCTAGGGTAGGGTTACAGGAAACTAACATTTTTTTAGGCCTAAGAATTCCTAGGATTTCCTTGGCAAATTCAAGAATAGCCTGGGAATTTTCAGCCACATTTGATGAGGGAAGTACCTCAGGGGTTAAGCCAGGGGTAAACTTCTGATCTCCAAAACTGATACTGCACGTATCGTCTCTTAAATCTAGTCTGTGCCAGAAAGATTGCTACATTTTTCTGTTCAGGCAATGGTTTAAGGCATTAAAGATGTACTGACCATATTGTAGATAAAATTTCCTTGGAACTTTGAAATCAGGCATAAATTAGCAAAATAATTGAAGGAAAGTTGTGCGTTAATTTCTGATAAACGTTTTTTTTCATCAAATATTTCCCCCCAAAATGCAGTGACTAAAAAGACATCACCCAAATAGTCAGGACTGTTTTAGGTGCTACAGGGATGAATGTGTTAACCCATCATCACCATTGTGTTTTGGATGAAAGTAGCCTTAAGTAGCATTGGAAGGGTTACGCATTAATGGGTTAGCGCCCCTGCCAGTGGGATGTCAAACAGGGCAGCGGCGCCTTTGCCATACAAGACATGGGAGGTCAAGTCAGCCAATCACACCTTTGCATTTGATGAATTGCGCATCTCGGAGGAAATACGATTCCACTAAACGCCATTCCTCATAATAGATCCCCACGGACTAATTAGACCTGTACTAATTTTCATTAGGCATATTGGTTGGATCTGATTAGTCTTTCATATGCGTCAATGCGCCCTGTAAGCAATCTGATGTATTACATATTGATCATTGACCGCGGGGGGTATTAATAGCGCCGAGGGCTGCAGGCTCAGCGCTTAACGTTAGCCTAATGGAAATAATAACGGCTGAATAGGGAGACTCGTATCTCGCATGAATTTCTTTGTGTGCGCTTCGTGCTGAACTGCAAGTGCCAAAGCAATTTACAAAACAATTACAATTTCATTTGCGTGACTTCGTGAATGATTAAAAAACATTTCATTCAAGCTTAATTAAGTGTTTTTCGTCCACATGGCCTTATAGGCACATAAAATATGCTATTGTGTGTAAATGCTGAATAATTACAAAAGGTAACACAATACAGAGTGACATAGGGTCTTAAAACTATTATCATATTTTTATTCTTATGCCTTTTTCGCCAAATCTCTTTGGTTTTGGGAAAAATCTGAAAGACAAAAGTTATTTTGATCTTGTCCTCTAACTCTGAATCATAAGATTGGTGAATTTCTAATCACAAGCTTTCTATAAATGTTTTCCTTTCCTTTTCATCGAAAGTTTCAAATATCAAATATATAGGTATGAATGGGACCATAAGGATAAACTACACTTTTAAAATGTTTGGGTCCAAGTCTGATGACAAGCTACTAAAGAGCATTAAAGTATATAAACAGCAATGCAAGATGCAACTACTTTTTGACAAATAAGTGGCCCATTGGACTACTAGGCTGGAAATATAGGGGGCCCTGGAACTTTTTTTGACAATTCTAACTTGCCCAATGAGATACAAGGCTGGAAATAAAGGTGGCCCAGGAACTATTGGTGACTCGGAATTTCATATTTCTTATGCTCTAAATTAGCATTACTCTACCTCATTCATGCCTGGAGATACACTTGACAAGTGCCATCTGGACTTGTCATACTTTTGAAAATATCTTTGGAAAAATATTTGAAGGACAGTTGTAGATAGAGTTCTGATGAACAATTTGCTTGAAATATTTTCTAGATACTGCTTTTGTTAAAGAGATATCACCAAAATAGTCAGGTGGTTTTGGTATTAGTGGGAATTCCCAAGAATACCTTGGATAATACTTAGGAAAGGTCACCATTTCCTTGGAATTCTTAGCTACCTTTAGTCACTGTACTGGCCATCTCACCAACAATAATTCTTTTTTAGAATTATTTCAATCACACACTGGATCAACAAAGTAATATTTTAACTGTCTGTTGGCATGCAGATTGATACATCATCACATGCAATGGTATATAGTGCACATCAGAGTGAGGATGTGACCAACATTTATATCATATTCGCATAAAAATGAATGATTTACAATGATATGTTGCATACCACCAGAACAATGTGACAATCTAAATTATAGATACCATATCAACCCATTCATGCAGTGGATTTGCTCTAGATACTGTGCACTGCCTTAATAGTCTGTGCTAAAATAGTACGGATCTCTTAAAATAAAAAAAATGTTTTTTTAATAGATTCACGCCCGCCGCGCCATCTATGTATCATAACACAAACTAAGTTTTGGCAAGTGAACCGTGATAATAGAGCCGATGATAGATGGATCAAATTCAGACAAGTTCTAGTAGTGGGGGGCTCTTACATTTTTAAGTTGTCAGTGAAATTGCAGCTAAATTGCAGTTAGAATGTTCAATGCTGCCTGCTACTCCCAGATGATGCCTGCCAAGTTAAGGTTTGAGCAGGGAGAAAATGAGCACAACTCACCTGGTTGCCATAAGCAATCAGGTAAGACAAAGGAACGAATGTTACAAACAATTTGTGAAGGGCTTCATGCTCAGGAAGCACTCAAACAAAGGAATGGGAAAAGGATGTTTTAAAATGGCCAAAAACGATCTGAAATATTTCATTTTATTACATTAGCGATGTTAAAGGGTTAAGAAAGGCGTTAGATAGTTAATTTTGCATATATGACGCATGTAAAGGTGACCTATAGTGGCGCCATCTATTGACTGACAGGGAAACTAACGGACAAATGGACAAACTAACCCCCCTTCATAACATTTTTGTCTGGTTTTAAACATTCCGGTTTCTTCCAAACGGAAAAATCCGGAATGTTTTAACACTCGCACTATTAAGGCAGTGTACAGTAACTGTCTCAATCTACAATACTTTGTACAATAACTTTCTGAGACTTCCCAGGAATTTTCTGGGTTTTCTTATCTTCGTTCCGTGAGTGTCCCTTATTACTGTGGTTCCCTTGAAAGTCCTTTTGTTGCTTTTGTACTTTTGAAAGAAATTTGGGGATTATCTGAAAGAGACATGTAGGTTGAGTGCTGGTTGAAATTTCTTTTTGAAATATTTTCTGAATTAAACTAGTTGGAGAGGTACTAGAGAGGACTACTAGACAGCACTACAGGCAAACCCAAAGTCACTCTCAACTTTCTTACATGTCCCTGGCCAGTTTTGATCCCGAGCAGTTGTGTGAGATGGTGAGGAATTCTCTTTGACAGTGTCATTTGAAGCATATAATCTTTGAAGAAAACAAAAGGAACTTTCAGTATGAATGGGTCAATCAATGATGAATTCCATATTAACCATGTTGTGTCTAGAATTCCTAGAATTCCCCTAAAACGTGTCCTCTGAATCTAACATACTTTTGATAATAACTTTATAACAGAAAATAAATATGCAAAAAATATTTGAAGGAGGCTTGAGTGATATCTGATGAACACTTCTCCTTGGATTTATTTTGCTAAAGGTTCTTTGTTTAGAGAGAACCAAAGAAAAATAACCAGCCTTTTTCTGCATCTACTCTGGCATGAATGGGTTAGATCACTTACACAACACAAAAAGGTATGGCGACACCTGTGAGGAGTGATGAGAAGCTGATGAGAGGATCCACTCGGCACAGCATTATATCGTTCATTTCACTAGAAATATGTGATCATTCTGCTGCCACAGTGCGGCCAGTGATTGGTGGCGATGATGTATCAGAAAGGACCTATCCGTGAGGAAGACAGGCTTGTAAATACCCACAGATAACACACAACCACAGAATTCAATAATTCCTCGTCCAATTTCACAGCTGGCTTCATATCCTTGGCTGTATGCGGGTGGGTGAGATCGCATTAGCCTAAGGCTGCTGCTTATACATTATACATAACTAGACAAATAACACATCATTTGCTTGGCCTTAGGCCGCAGGGCTCAACATTAACTTTAACCTCTACCTTTACTCTTCTGCAAATGAAAAAAACAACCTTGGAACTATTCATGAAGAAAAGAATTTGTTCCCGGTTCCGAGTTTCTATCTCGTCATGATATGACCTAAGCTGTTGAAAGCAATGTAAAAATTATAAATATGGTAAAACGGCTACGGCTACTTCTTCTCTCTACTACTACTACTACTACTACTACTACTACTACCGTAAATTCTCGCAAATCTCGGACACTTTTTATTAATTACGATTTTCGTTGGCTGATGGTGGCCGAAATTTACTGAAAAAAATGAACAAATGTCAGACACTGTGGCCGAGATTCGTCGATATTATAATTTGAAACGAAAGCTTCATCTATGATGTAGATGGAACTGAAAATCGATCGCTAACTTCGTACACAAGAATATAATTTTCCCCCACAAAACCCTTATTGTCCACCTACCTGACTTTCATTCCTCTGCTATATATACTAATAACAGTAACTTGCCTCCCTTGTATGTTGTTTACTTGTTATTCTTGCTGCCGCACGTCAATTACGCATTGAATTACATACTTGTTCAAGTTGTTGACAAGTCTTATTTCGAAATGGCGCCGCCCAAGCTGTATTCCACTCTACATGCAGAAATGCGAATACCTACTTCCGGTTTCGCACCGATCGTTTTTTGGCGGATATGGGCACTAGAAATGATTGTTAATAATCTAAAATCAATCGCAAACTTTGGGAAATCTAAATGTTTTTTTTCTTATATCAATGAAATTTACTTGGTGGCAGACTTTTGGTGGAAATGTGTCCTTGGATGAATCGGGGGTGGGACGAATTTCCCCAGTAATTATTTGGTAGATTAATTATAGTGGCCAAGTTTCCTAGGGCGGCCGAGATTTCCAAGAATTTACGGTACTACTAATACTTCTACTACTACTACTACTACTACTACTACTACTACTACTACTACTAATGGCAATAATAATAATAATAATTAATAGAGCTGCACTCACCACTCACGAACTCGAGTGGCTCGAGCCCTGGGACAAACTCGCCGAGGCTCGAGCTGAAATGTTCAAATCGTGAGCTCGTCTATGTTGGGAACACAAACGTAACACAGTGCACCTAACACACATTATAAACATACATAACTGCTTATCGCTGTCATGTCTTCTTGAAAGTTATTGCCGAAACGAGGTATCTATCCTGGTGGCACATGGCAGACCTTGACCAAAGTTTAATGAGAATATGTGAAAATCTAGTCAAGATCATTTGCAGAGCCAGTAAGCTTAAATGCGACGACCCATCACTTAAAGGAGCATTGGCTAGCTTTAAGACTTGCGAACTCTGTGATCAATTATTTTTTAATGCACCGGAAGATATATTCCACATACTCATGCAGTGCCCCTATTTCCTACGAACAAGAACGGCTATGTATGAGAGAATCTATCAGTCACAACCAAAAGTCAGGGAGATATTCGAGAATGATCCCCCCAAAGTATTTCACTGGCTAATGGGTAGAAATATAGACAACATCTGTGCAGAGGAAATGTATGATGTGTGGAGCATATCTGGGGATGCTATTAATAGAATGTATTGAGGTTTGCGACTGCAGGCATGATACTACCCCTCACACAGTTAAGACATGACACTGCAGGCGCAAGCTGCCTATGTTAGACCCTGATTGAGATATACAGGTTTAAGTTGGTATAGGCTTAAGTTGCTTAAGGCTAATAGATTTTGCGCTCATGTTTCGACTGCGTTAGCAGTTTGGACACCTTTTGTGTCCTTTTTGTTTTTTGTTGTGTTCCATGTTTATTTGTATTCATTGTGTTGATTTAAATGTTGTCTATGTATGTATATTTTCGCCTTTGACAGGTGGTCAATAAAGTATATATATATATTTACAATCTCCAATGTATACATTCAATCGTTGTTGAGTGTTATTCTGACCTTTGTACCTCGTCAGCACGTTTTTAAATTAAATAAACATGGCAATGTTAATAAATCTCCGCCAATAAGTATTTATTTCTTAATAGTTGTGGTGGAAAATAAGTATTCTTTTGGAAAATCGAAACATCTGTGAGCTCATGAGCTCACGAGGTCAAACGGGTGGTGAGCTCAAAAGCTGATCTCCTTCCGTGAGTGCAGCTCTAATAATTAATGATAATAATAATGATAATAATAATATTAATAATGATAATACTAATAATGATGATAATAATAATAATAATAATAATAATAATAATAATAATAATAATAATAATAATATAATAATAATAATTACCACTACTGCTACTACTATTACTATTACAACTACTACTACTACTACTACTACTACTACTACTACTACTACTACTACTACTACTACTACTACTACTAACTGACATTTGACATTCTGGTAGTTTATTGTATCCTGCAGATTCTCTCCTCTCTTCTACATATTCAGGTGGGTGCAATCCATTAACCCGGGACCACTTATTCATTATACATGATAGTACATCAGACATGTCTAAAATGGATATACAGTCAGTATCTGTTGGACTAGACAGGGCACTCACCAGAATATTGATATGTGTCATTTGAAGTAATATATAATGGCTGGCAATACATAAAATATCTATTATATAATATATGTTACTTGAAATAACAGAGAGAGAGAGAGAAGAGAGAGAGGAGAGAGAGAGAGAGAGAGAGAGAGAGAGAGAGAGAGAGAGAGAGGAGAGAGAGAGAGAGAGAGAGAGAGAGAGAGAGAGAGAGAGAGAGAGAGAGAAGAGAGAGAGAGAGAGAGAGAGAGAGAGAGAGAGGAGAGGGGGGGAGGGGGGAGGGAAGGAGGGAGGGAGGAGGAGAGGGAGAGAGAGAGAGAGAGAGAGAGAGAGAGAGAGAGAGAGAGAGAGAGAGAGAGAGAGAGAGAGAGAGAGAGAGAGAGAGAGGGAGGGAGAGAGACAGAGAGAGAGACAGAGGGGGGAGAGGAAAAACTGATGAAATCTCATCAAGTATAGTGCAGCCTAATGTTACATGTTGTAATCTCTCTGGCGCTATTTATCATTTCTGAAAATGACAAAGAAAGGTCACCATCCACCTGAGTGATGATCAACTCGGCCATATACTTTTACCAATCATGCAGTTGCAAAAAAGGATTTATGCAACACATCTTTTTACATCAAAATTGTCAAAGCACCAACATACACATATCCAACACACTGAGTTGCATGAAACTGATTGTGCTTAACAGGCCTGAATGGGTTAATCTATTTATGCGTAGAGCACCCATTGAAAATCATGAAATATGAATATTTTTTATCATACGAAAGCGACATCCCTTTAAACTTGTTTTGGTAATAAAGCATACACAATTAACAAAATATATCAAATGAGGTTAAGCTCTGAAGAAACAATTTGCCTTCACATATTTTGCAAAAGATTTAATCAATGACATTTTGGTCTGACTAACCATGGTTATCAAGGAATCAGCATGTATCAACGCTAGGGGAAGACTAGCTTCTAGTCTACAATTTCAGTAAATATATTTGTTTTCAACCTTCGTTCTGGTCTCCTCTTTAGCGTACTGGGTGTAGTCTGTGAAGGTGACCACGCCCTGGTGCCCTCTAT